>WBMW01002489.1:782798-837970 GCA_013396635.1 Penelope pileata | reverse complement strand
GGGCCTGGGAGGCGCCGGCACCGAGCGGCCGCGGCCCGCCCGCTGTGAGGGTTTCGGGGCGGGGGTTGGAGGGCGAAGCGCGCGGTGTGGACGCTGCAGAACGAAGGCGGCTCCGCCTCCGCAGGCGGGTGTGCGCCTCGCACCGTGACGGGGGTCAGGACCGCGGCACAGTGCTCCCGCCCGCCGTTAGCTCAGTGCCGAGACGTCCCGCCGCGGCCGCGTCTCGGAGAATGGAGAACAACGCCTCCGCTACCGGGAGACGGGGAAAAAAAAGGATCCACCCCAGATGGGACTCGAACCCACAATCCCTGGCTTAGGAGGCCAATGCCTTATCCATTAGGCCACTGGGGCTGCCGCGAGAAGTATTTTTCTCGACGCCTACTTCTCACGTATCCCCGCCCTTTCTCATGTTTAAGAACGGTTGGCGGGTGCTGATTGGACAGCGCCTCTCTCACCACCTCCCCGCCGCGGAGCCTCCTGGGAGCCGGGCGGTGGCTGGGGCCAGAAGGCTTCACTCACCCTCTGCCCTCGAAGGGCGCCGGGAGGAGCCCGAGGAACGGCCCCAAAGGAGGGGCGGCCTTCTAGGAGCCCTCACAGAGCTGTACAAGGCTGCCCTTGCCTGAGTGGTTACCCCAGCGGAACAACCACCCCGCTCACATTTACAACACAGGAAAACCCTACAAAAAGCCCAAAACAACAATCCTTCACGTGGTGTACTCTTCATCTTTATTTTGTGAGAAATCACAGAGACAGGACTAATATGTACATTCCTCTTTATTTAATACAGCACAGACACATAACACATAAAAAAAGAAAATACACTCATGAAAAAGCCTGTCGCCGTTAAGGACAGGGCACAGCTACACCCAGCTGCGTAAGGCTCCCGCTGCAGAACGGGGCTGCTGGCTACACGGGGATCCCAGAGCCAAAACTGCTGCCAAAAAGCCTCCCCACTCCTTTCAGGAAAGCACAAGGTGGGGGGGGGAGGGGGGAGAGAGGGAAAATCCCTCCAGGAACAGGTGGAGCAGGTGGCATCTGCAAGGGCTGTAGGACGCACACTGATAGTGTTTGGACCAAAGCGCTGAGAAAGGGGAAAATATTCTCCAGCTCCTCTTGCAGAAGGCTTCCTGACTTCCAAAAACATCAGAATTCTCAGGGGATGGCAAACCTGAGCATCTGGAAGGAGCGAAAACATCGAGTAGTCACACACAAGAGATTTAATTAGTCTCCCTGATAGGGCTCTGCTAGCCACAACTGGGAACGCGCAGGGGAGCAAACCAGCTTCCCAATTAAAAAACTAACAGCCATTAAACTGACCAGAACTGTACACATATTTGGAACTGATGCAGGCTTTTGTGGCAGCAGCTTCTTCCGTTTCGTGCTTCAGTTCATGATGGAAATCAGGCAGGCACCAGTTCCTCTGGCAAAGAGCCTTACACACTTTTAAAAAATTAAAATACAAAAAAGGGAGACAGGTGTATTTACAAAATCCATGGCTGGTACAGTACATCATTTTTAAGACACACTAAATGCTACAATCTTTCAGGTCCTGAGATTATTACCAAAAATAAAAATAAAATAAAATAGAAAAAAGAGCAACAACTCAAAACTTGTGTTCAGGTCCAGTTTTATAAGGAGAGAGGAAGGAAATCACACATTTAAAACACAGTATCCCTTGAAGTTAGTGGAACACGCCTCCCTAAAGATCCAAAAGAAAGCGGTGCTAATCACCCAGTGTAGCTGCGTTTGGTGGTTCAGGCTTGCGGTCACAAGAGGGGAGCATTTCACAGGGGAGTTTCTCTGGAGAGCGAGCCAGGTGAGCACCTGGCTGTGAGGTCAGGTCGCTAAGCCCTGGGATCTGAAACAGGCAAGTATTAAGGAGGAGGAAGGTGACCTGATGCAGACTGACGTTGAACTGAGTAGAGCATCACAGGAATCACCGACTCAAAGAGGTCTGTCACCTCGCTGCACATACGCACGCCTTTGCTTGGAGTGGAGGACGACAAAGAACACTTGGTTTTGTTTGGAAAACAAGTGGCCAGATGTTTGCTCCAAGCTACACCAAGAAAAGCAAGAAAATGCTTTGCCCACTGGTTTCTCCGCTGTTCACTTCACATAGCCTCCTTCATTCTCCTGAGGATCAGCAAGTCAGGTAGGGTTAAGCTGGCTATAACCAAACTTGCTAAAAATACACATCCTAAACATGACAACAAAGGGTAGGGAGGCCAAACCTCTGTCAGTGGGAGGAACCCACTGCCACCAGTTGGATAGGCAGGGATTTATTTGGAAGCACTGCTCTTGACTCAGCCTCATTACCAGGCAGAACTGCAGGGACTTGCACCCACACCTGTATTTTCAATGGAATATTCTGAACATCATGCCTTCGTACCACCAGAAGTTATAATCACAGATGCCCTTTATTATAAGCAACCTGACTGTAAGCTAGAAAATACCAACATTTTAAGGATTACTCATGAAATGTTTCTACCCCTCGGTAAAAAGAAGACTACAAGAGACAAATCACAGAACAAGGGTACTAATTTAACAGCTAAAATATAACTGCTCAGTAGACTTTCTGGGGGAAAATAGTAGCAATGAATTTCGTAATTTTTTTTTAAATAGTAGTCCAAAAATAATATTTCTCCGTCTATTTCCAACAGAGATCTTGAGAACTATGCAAGGACATGGTACTAATTGCTACGTGATGGATTACCAGCAATAAAACACACACTACAGTTCTCACCTCTGAGCTAAACTGTTATCTGTAGTTACATACAAGACTAAAAGATCAGTGAGAAGTACCGGCGGAATCACAGTTCAGCTTTCATTTGAAGATCCAGCTACTCTGTAGCTGATACCTCCCCTTGTTTAGAAGCAACTTCATTTAAGTGAGAAACAGATTTAATTCACTTCTGATACTGGAAGGAAACACGGGATCTCATTAGCTTCTCCCCATATCCAATCTGCACATTAAAAAACATCACCGTGGCTTTCTTAAAACCACTTTTGGGAGCTGAATATTCTAAGAGCTCTCAGACTAGAACGTGTCACAAGAGGTGATTTTAGCTTCCCTCGTGAAGCAGCTTCATGAGGCTCGACAGTAGGCGTTGCACCAGCGAGAGGGTTTCCTTTTCCAAAATACAAACTTCTTTCTTCGCTTTAGCAAAAACAGTTTCAAAGACATTCAAAAAATATTCCATTTTCTTTGGGTAAAACTTCGACATGTGTTAACAGGGTAGCTGGGGAAGGAATGCATGTAACACTGAAACATGTAACGAATACTAATCTGCATAGTTGTTATTAGTGACTACTAATCAAACTAAGGCCTTATCCGGAGAAAGCTGAGAACACAAGAAAGTTTCTTCCCCCACCCTCCCACTCCACTGGTGAAATCTGAGAAGTCTCAAAGAAGCTCTGGCTGCCTCAGCAGCTACTTGGCCTGGCCTGCAGTGGTGGTATCTCCTGACTGGTTTGGGTCAATTCTCTCACCTTTTTCTCTTGGTAGTGGACAGTAACAAACATAACTCTATCTGTTCCTATCATACATCTGCACGTGCCGCTGGGCCAAAAAAATCAACCTTAGCATTGAGCATGATAGGAGTCAGTGTGCACTGCTTGTTTTGGATTATTTTAGCATAAAGAAAAACTTGTTAATGGTTATTATATTAGCAGGAATTGATAGCAAGGAAAGAGGCTGAAATGCACTTCTAGATACAGAACACGAAAATGTAATTTTTCTTCCAGTTGCTCTGTAGAATTATCGCTGTCAAAAAAATGGCTACAAAACAACAGACCTATATCCTTGACTACTGACAAGATTAGCACAGTGTCATCTCTGAGGAGTGTGCAAAAATGGCCATAGGGAATCTCTGTGCTTCCCCAGTTCTGCCATGCCGACCTCTCAGCATAACCTAGCAGCAGCGGGGCTCCCCGTGGCCCACAAAGGCTATTCCAGCAGCAAGGAATCACTGGGTCACAGAAAAAGGATGATGAAGCCACACCAGAAGTTTCCACAAGAGCACTCCCCAACGCAATGGATATCTTTCACACGGCCAAGTCAGCCTACTTCCAGCTGGCTATTTTTTGGCAGTGATTTCTAGAGCAGCAGACAGACGCTGATTTCCAGAACAGCCACATGCGCTGAGAGCACTGTGCCCAGCAGCACCAGCTGTAGATATCAGATCTCTCCATCAGCCTCAGATAAAGAGCACACGTGCCTGAAAGGAAATGAAAGCAGAAGAGCCAGGTTGGCTCAATTCACTGCCATGGGTGTGGCCAACTACTGAAGCAACTCTCACCAGCTCAGGTAAGGCAGACAAGGAAGCACTCCCACTCCAACCGACCAAGCTACCAGCAATAGTACTCTCTCTGTCAGGCACCATTAGATTGATAAAAAAAAAAAAAAAATTACCTCTGGTTTAGTTTAAGCAGGTTCACTTAAATGTGATAAACCAGTTAGGCAATTTTCTGTCACTGGAACATGATGTATTTGATATCTTTCTTTTAGCGCTCTGGATGGGCTGTCCACCTAAGTATGAAGGACTCTACTAGCCATCCCCACTCTGGTTTCTGAAAAGAGAAGGTAAACACTTCCTTTTCATATTGCAACTCAAAATTAGATCTTCCCCAGTGGAAGCAAATCACAGAACTAGCACAGTCTAGTGATGCTCACGTAAGTTCAGCACTTGATCAACAAATGAATTGCTAATTTCAGGTACACGATTATGCTAATAATAAGTTACATGTATCCTCAGCACAGAAGTATTAGAACCACCAGAAGATCTATTGCAGATTGCTAATTTTGTCAGAGACAAGGAAACAAGCACAGACACTGATTTTTAAGTGTTCACTTGCAGCTAACAATACATGAACTTACTGTTTGCTATTTTAAGGGGAACAAAACATTAACATGATCTCAATGAGAAAAAGTACAAGAAAAAAAGTACTTGATGGTGAATGATTTAGGCAGCTTGTTAAGTATAGTCAGGTTAAACTTCAAAGAGCAGCTGCACTCTTGCAGGTTATACCAAGTTCCTTCTTACATGTGACACACAGTAGGAAGGGACAATTATAGTAAATGTAAGAATCCTTGCACTAACTAGCGTCAAGTATACACTAGTTGTACACAAGATTCCTTGCAGTTCATCTCAACACAAATTTGTTGCAAGCCATTTTAACCTTCTCCTTTCCCCACTCCTTACAGCTATGTTAGCCACACACCTTCGCTTCAAACAGTAATAGTGTGCAGTGGTCCAGTATTGAAAGTTGTCTGTTGTACTTGTGAACTAAGACCCAAATTTACAACCTCCAGAGAAAAATGCAAGAAGTTTCATTCCCATTAGCCGCTTCCTTTCTCTCACACGTTTACACACTCACACACACACCCTTTTACTGAACTGCTACCTTTGCCCAAATGGTCATTTTCCATACACCAGTGTTTAACAGAGCCAGCAGAACGTAGTGGCCTGAACAAGGTTACAGGATTCCCAGGAATACCGCCGTGTGTATGTGTGTACGTGTGTGAGTGTGAGAGAAAGAAAGCACAAACATACAGAACCAACGCCATGGTACAGCAGCTATGAAGTTACATACATTACACACTTTTTTTTTTTTTTTTTTTTTTTTTTTAAAAGAGAANTTTTTTTTTTTTTTTTACAAAAGGGAAAAATAGTATAACAGCATAAAGCCATCTTGGCAAGCTTAAGATTTTCCTCCAAAATGCCTTCCAGCACTTCAGGATCTCTGAGAACAGTTTAAAGAGGGCAGGGAAATAAAATAAAAAAAGGCACTTAAACAAAGGACAAAGGCCTGAATCAAGTAAGTCATGGAGGGTAACAGCCATTTCACCAGAGCTAGGGCCAATCAAAAAGCTACCAACTTTTTAAAAAAATTTCTATAAAATTAAAATTGCATAAAGTATTAATCAGTCATTTATCTACTGCTTTCACCTTCTGGATCATTTTATGAAAGAAAAGCCAGTGTCCCTTTAGTGATTTCCCCCCAGTTCAGCAAAAGATGAAGTTAGGTGTGAGAGGAATCCTTCCACAGCTCAGCCTAACAGCAGGCTTTCCTGCAATGCCATCTGCAAAAAAAAAAAAAAAAACTCCAAAACAAAAACAGGAGAGGGACCACTGTGCCTTTAACAATTCACTCAAAAAGAAAAAACCCTAAAAAAAAAAACAAAACGAAGAAACAACCACACCCCAACACCTCTATAATCCATCTGTGGGCAAAAACTACTCAAAAGAAAACCAAACAAACTGTAAACTAGATTAAATTTTGCTAATAAATACAGCCAAAAGTTCATTTTATGAATGTAGCAGCAAATGTGATAAAGTTAGTTGGAGTCCAAGGTGACTCCCAGAGGGTTAATGGTTCACACAACTGATGGCAGCTTGGGAGAGTTGCAGGATTTCTGTTTTCATGTCCTCAAGGGTCTTGCACCAAGTGGAGAAGGAGTGTGGAGGAAGGGTCAAGATGATGGGACTGAGGGATGGAAACAGGCTCTTGGCACCTGTCCCACCCCTAAATGTGTGCATCAGACAACTTTGATTGGATTCAAACAAGAAGCAGAACCCAGGTAATTGAGAGTTGCTTCTGATTAGCAGAAAACAGATGTGAAACCCACAGCATCCACACTTGTGACTTACTCACTCAGTATTAGCCATGTATCTTCAATCAACTGAGAAGGCTGGATAAAGCGATTTAGGCCGTTAGCATCTCGGAGTGGGAGAACACTGCAGTAATAAATAGTCCAAGGTATCAGAAATATTGCAAGCCTATTTTTCATCTAGCCTGCCACCTTCTTTCTTACTTTGCAAGTGTCTCAAAAGGATTTAAAATAGCTACCGTGACGACTTTTGGGACTTTGGATCATGTAGCAGAAAACATTACCCAGACGGTTTTAACATCTAAAACCTGTGTTTGAAATTATTGCTTGCGTTTGTTTGGGGCTTCCAGTGAGCCTGACAAGCTAGCTCATATACAGACCCCAAACCGAGTTCAGCCCTGCTGCCTGGAAAAGACAGCTCTACTTGGCTTTCTTATTGCTTGTGAATACTGAGGGTTATTTAGTACGTACAACTACAGTGTATTTATTACCAAAGGCCCTTAAAAAGTAGTAAAAAATTTGTGAGTAAATTACTTTAGGAGAGCGGCTGTGCAAGAAAGAGTAAAACATCAACTTAATTTTACATTTGGACATTGCAGAAATCTTTCACTTCCCCATCCTGTTTGTGCTACCTGCGAAGGTCACTCAGAGAGACACTGTTATTTCCTTTAAATTGGCCTTGCTAGGCTTAACACAGGAAAACAGGGAAAAGGCAATGCAGACTCTTTCATCACTATGTTGCTGATTCCAAGCAGCTCAGGAATATAACAACTGAAAACAGTTACCCTCTGGGGGACTGTCTGAACTGGCTTCATGAAGAATGTACGGTCATCTGTATGCTCATCACCTTCCTACCTACTTTCACCGTAACTATTAGTTTACTCATTTCCCAAGATGGAGAAGCTCAATAGGCCATTCAGGACTACTTCCTACCCTCAAGACTTGGAGCAGATACCCCTCAAACTGAAGGTGAAGGGTTCTTCCAGGAAGAGAGGGATGGTGAAAGGAAATCTGTGCTGTTACTATAAGTCTCCCAAGTGAAAATTTCATGAAGCAACCATGAAGACAAAAGATGCCAATCTGAATGAAATGCCTTGATGAAGAAAACACAGAAGAGGTAGAACTCTTAGGACAGGGTTATTTGTTTTTTTGGTTTCTGGTGGGTTTTTTTTTGTTGTTTTGTTTTTATGGTGTTTTGTTTATTTGTTTTTAATATATGCTGCTTGATTGCTCACTGCTGCAGCTCCCTTAGCTACCTGAACTGTTAAAAAGTATCAGGTTTGACACAATTCAGTGAATTAACATTGTTAGGCCTCCAAAAACTTTTCTTCCTTCAACCCTTCCTGGAGAAGAGAAAAAACAATCTGATCAAATATGCATTCTATGTAGCTTGTGGTATTTAATGTTCAATAGAATCTGCACAGTATTAACAATGCAAGAGTTTATGTAGCTGTATGTTTCAACTCTAAATAACACTGACTGAGATGCAAGCTCATCTAATCAACGTGCCACAAACAAAACATTAGCATTAGCTAAAAAGCATCTAATTGGCTGATGCTACAGAGTGTAAATCAAGAACTAATGCATCTTATTTTAATTCAATGTGTCTTTCACAGAAGTGTTGTGCAAAAACGTTTATTGCTGAGCTCAACCCAACATTTTTATACTAAATACACAATATATATTATTTTAGATTCATGTATATATATATTTTTATATAAAATTAAAATGAGCTCTAAATAGAAAAGAAATTGTTCTCTGGTCTAAGAAAAAGAAGTCACATGTAAAAGTAACCTGAAAGCTATAAGTTAATCTAGCAAAAAACACCAAAGATTCATTATTCATGGGTCAAAGTATATCCGAAAGGTGAGACGACCTGCAGTCACTGGCTCAAACTCACCTCAAATGACTGGAAAGACTAGGTACTAGGGATTTCAGCATCTCTGATCAAAGGAATGTTTCAGGGTTGAAGGAGAAGGACATCATACCGTTTTAGTTGCTTCTCTCCCCTATGGTTTATTTCAGTTTCTGCCATTCTCATTCATTGCCTGACAGCGCAAGGGATTCAACAGCATAGTTCTGTCCTAGTGTCAAAAGTGCAACGTGTGCTGGATACTTCCTAATGTTATAAATGAACCAGTCCATGTATTGCTATCAAAAAAAAAAAAAAAAGCCGCTGTGCAGTCTTGTGCTACTGTATAAGGAAGAGTTCAGGTTGGAAACCCTTCAGGCCAGCAGGGGCTGGAAATGCTGGAGACAACCCATTCAGCCCCCGGAAGAGAAGGCACCTCTGGTCGCTTTTGAACGACTCCTCTTTGGCTAATGCCTGAAGCAATATCAACCTGGCTCTGGAGTAAGTCACATTTAGCCTTCCTTTACTAGCAAATCAGGATAATGCATGGCTTTTGGGAGGAGCTGCATGAAAGATGAGGAAGATCTAAAATAGGTAAAGAGCTTACCATGTTTTTATAAAAGATGTGACAGAACGCTACTTAATTTTAGTAGGAGGTAAGCACAAGGGAAAAGAAAGTTTAACAAGTGGAGAGACTTAAGAGTCACAGAATGCCTTTAGAAAAAAAAAAACAGATGAGGGAAAGAAATGCTAGTCTGACCAATAAAATGAAGGCTTCCTTTTTATGCAAGATGAAAAATTTCTACCCTTCTTCCTTTAAGTAAGAATCGTTAAGAAAAAAAATAAGCAAGGAGCAAATGGTTTCCCAGTAGTCTCTCACATCTCATGTACATAGGCTCTCGGCAGCCAAACAGCCTTGTAAAGCTGGAAAAATGCCCACATCAGAAACTGCACTTCTGTAAGGTTTTAAATACAATGCAAAGTATCCCAGCACCACCTCTGCTCTATATAACCTTTGGTCCACAACCATATGGTACACTCAGGACCTAATCTTATACTGGACACTTCAGGGACTAACGAAGTAGATGATTCCACCTCATGCAATGGATGGAGAAACCTATTCTAGCTCCCCTCATTATTTCAACTCTTTATTGAAGATTACCCAGGGGAAAAAAAAAAAAGTTTGTGCTGCTGTGGGTTTGACAATCAATTTCTTTTAAAAGCCAATCAGAACAATGAAAAAAAAAAGTTTGTTTCTTTAGGCGAGATCAAACTATGACCAGTCTGCATGACCAGGAGGACCAGTCCCCCCTTTTCCTTCTCTCTTTGATCAAGTTTTGTTTTCTTTTTCTTCTTCCTCTCACCACAGTGCTTGGGATCAGAATATGTAAACATTGACAGAAACAGCAGCCCTGTGACAATAAGCACTTCCCCAACTGGGCAGATTCTGTCAGCCAACCAGAACTGCTTCAGCTCCCTTGCTTGTCCAGAAGTCACTGGTTTTTCCGCTGTAACTTAGTGTCCCCTTTACTTTGGCCTCCATCTGTAGTTTAGAGACAGGAAAAGAAGTGGAAGAATAAAAGCATGAGCAAACTTCTAAGTTACAGCTTACAACATAAACAAAACGTATTCAGAACATTCATCTTTAGCATGATCAAAGGTGCATTGTCTTTATAGCATGGAGGAGCATATTTCTACCGAAAGATACCACCTCTCTAAAGACAAAATTTCAGCCTGGAATACCACAAAACAAACCAACCATGAAAACCAGACTTTTCTTTACTTTGTAGGAATTTTAGGTCAATCTATGGCACTCATTGCAACAAGAAAATTCAAGTTCATACCATGTACAGGTGATTGATTGTTTTCACAGCCCTAACAACACGCTGTCCAGTTTTTGGAGCCAAGTACTCCAAAAACCAGGATGATGAATCCACCAGGACTCTAAGACACTGGTACCTTTCATGTTCAATTTCCTGGCTAAAAGAATCCCTACAAGTTGCAAAAGAAGGAGTACACTCCAAACTGCACCACCTTCTATAACTTGAATAGCTTTTCAGCACTAAGTCTGACAGGCAGAAAAAGATGTTCTACTTCAAGCTACTCCTCTCAAAAAACGTAAATTTATTATCAGGGATAAAATTCCCAGGGAAGATGAGTGTTCCTTTAGCAACACATTACATTGTTCACACATGCACACAGAACTGCAAGAAACATCATGAAGCTTCTAGCTGAAAGGTCAGCTTCACCTCCAAAGGAGGAATTAAAATGTAGCGGAAAGAAAACAATCCCCTCCCAGTACAGACTATACAGCCTGTAAACAACCACGTTAGCATTCAGTAAGCAGTAGTACTTTTTTCCACCGGTTGAATTTGGAGGCTTATGTTTCTAGAACTGCTATAATAAAGTATTATTGAGATTGCTGAGCTTTTTGTTTCTGGCATTGAGAAGAAAATTGTTCAGGTTCTAAAAATACTTCCCTAATAGAAATTGTGCTGCCTGCTGCTACCATGGCTTGCTCCCATTGTGTGTCTTGTCTAAATCAATTTTAAGTACAGTATACATTTTACTTCAAGGGGAGGCAGAAATCTAACTAGTTTTAAATGATAAGAAGTAGTAAGAGAAATATTATCTTTACCTGTGTAAGCTTGCTGCAAGTGAGCAGGCAGAGGTGAGTGAGACAGCGTTGCTGCGTGCTGAGCACCTGGCTGTAAACCCTTCAGTAAGTCTGAGGAAAAAAACAAGGAGAAAAAGCAAAGATGAAAACTAAATGTGAAGGACCAAGGTAGCCTTTGTGAAACAAAGTTTTTATTTTTGAAATTAAAGCTGTAGTAGCATGCTAATTTACAGAGATTTCTGAAGATATCTCAACAGCAAAAAAAAAAAAAAAAAATACCTGATAGGATTCTGATGGCTGGTATACAAGTCAAGGAAACAGACCTGTTCAGATCTGGTTAATTACTAGTCAGAGTGAGGATCATGCCTCACTACTGGGATGCAGCTCTTCATACCATTTCCTTTGGCAGAAAAGCCAAAATTGATACAGATCAAAAACGTACAGAATTTCTTTCAAACAATCAGAGATAATAAATCCCATCTTGACTGACACTTTCTTGTAAGAAAGTGGTTTGATACTGGATGGCCTACGCCATTGCTGAGCTAAGGATATTTTGACGAAGTTTCAAGTCTTATATTTGTATTGTGAAATTAAGAAAATCTTAAGACATTTCTTTCTAAAGATACGAGAATAAGTTAACACAAAAATGCATGTTCCAAGCCAACTACACAATGAACTAACAGTGAAGTTAATCACCTGTCAAAGGTGATTCAGAACATTTGGATAATTACATAAGCAATTATACCAGAGAAGAAATCACATTTACTCTCTTGAAATAAGTATCTCAGAACTAAATTGCTTCCCTTAATTTCAGTTTTCAGGGTGCATCTTTCCCTACAGCATAGGGTAATAAGGAATTCCACTCACTCTGAGTTAGGCTGTGGTGGAAAGCCGCTGAGGTAGATCCCGAGGTGGTTGTCACTCCAGCTGTGTCCGTCCCAAAGCCAAGCAGCTCCAAGGGAAACTGGAAGGGCACAGTCACAGGAACAAGGCCACCCAGCATCCCAAAAGGAGTTAATGGTGCAGACGTCACATTCTGACTGGTTACAGACAGGGGTGATGCCATGAGAGTCAGAGGTGAGGCATTAGCCAGTAATGATGCTCCTGCTGTTGACTGTACAAAGAAAACAGAACTTCAACATTTAAAGCTTTCAGTTGTGTCCTCTAAGGAGATAAGAACTGACTTTACTGCTAAGCGTGGCCTGGTTTAAAAGGGTGTTAAGCTATCAATAGATATCCCAATATCCACATAGGAGCAATTCCCACTGTTTACCTGCTAAACGAGCACAAATATATCTCACATTCACACATGACAGTATGGTTCATCTCTTATTTTTCTTGTCAGCCTCACATATAATTGCCTTTAAATTATCACAAGCAGGTCTGAAGTTCTTTAGAACCACATTATTACTCCCCCCTCTCCAAATATGGGTCTTAACACAATGCTAACTAAACTATATTTCTAAAGAGATTCCTTACAAGTAAGGATTTCTGAAAACTCAAATCCATACTTAAGAACCACCAAACATCAAGAGAAGTCAGGTTACCAAGATACAGACATATATACACACACACAGGTATATACATATACATGTTCAAACACAAATATACAAGCGCATATCTCAGAGCAAATGGCAAGAAAGGAAAAATTCTCTCCACCCCACATATGCCACACATTAAATTCACCTTAGTTTAAAAATGAAAATGCAAGATCATCCAGAATTTAGCCATGACAGTTTCCAAATTACGTTAATTCCTCTGAAATTAGAAGCTGTCTGGCTCATTCATATCTAAGTCTTTCGTTCACTGAACTTACAGTAGTTTCATTGGGTAACATTCAATTCTCAAGTTATCTATTACAAAACAGTAAGTATAGAAAGCAAGCACTCTGAATTAGACTCAAGCTCGTGTGTTTTACAGATGTTTGAGCTATCAAGATCCAGAGACTGATCAGGACTTAAAACCTGTGCATTTGGACAAGTCAGACTTAACCAAACGCCAAACTTAAGCCTGATACTAATGAATACCTGAGCTCACAGTGAAAATGAAATCTCCTTGAATTCTGTAGCATCAATTTATAGAAACACCAAAGTGATGAAAACTCCCAGCAAGATAAACATTTTCTATTACCAGTTTTGGTCCTAAGACCCTTTCATGAAAGCTGCTAAAGAAAGGTTAGTGCTGCTTAAGACAACATTTTAAAACCATATCCCTGGGAACATAAGCAACTACAAATCAGACTTTCGTAAGAAATGTTGATATTGGTCATCTTAGGAGTAACGGCTTCTAAGACATACTCCATTTCACAGGTAGAAAACCATGGATAAAAAACTCTAAGAACATACATGCTTATTCTCTTTTGCCTCCAGAAGTACTGACTTTGCAATAAGCCTATGTACAAAAAATGACAACCATTCGCTAAGTAGTCTTCACTGTGCAACAAAATAAATGCCATGCAGCAATCTCTTGCAGTTGAGCCTTTGTAAGAAGCCTGAAAACAGAAAAGAGTTTTTTAATGTGCTCTGTCAAGAATCTGCTTACCTTCTCAAAAGGGAAGCGTGAAGGTCAAGGATAGAAAGCACTCACAGAGAACGTCCTAAGGGAGCTGCAGTTCAAGTGCCATCTCAACTATGGCAACACTTCATAAGAGGATCGCCTTGGTCACGTAAATTTGTGCCATTAACATCCTTAAAAATCTAAGTGATCTACTCAAGTGTACCAATGATAGGTAGAGCTTTTTAAGGAACTCACATAAGATAGTTGCTCAATTTTACATCACTTTGGCTTCTTGAGATCCAACCTAATAGCGTACGTTAGAGGAAAGTTTCCAAGCAGCTACAGCAAGCTTATATCCAAGTTAACAACTGTGCCAATCAAATGGGAAAGGAGAGAAACACTTCCCGGAAGCTCTTCCTAGTTACAAACACCTTTTGATTATCACATGAAATCATCTGGTTTGATGTTCAATGCATGTAAACCAAGATATTCTAATGAGCAACTCACACACCATTCCCATCTGGCAGATGAAGAGTATCTCGTTTAGACAGGAATTAACTCCCTAAGCACTTAATGGAAAGGAAATTCACTTTCAGTCTCATGCAATCCATCAGGAAGGACAACTAAGTCCTTAGTACATAGTACCCAGGTAGCCACTCGATCTTAAAGGCTAAATTAGTCCTATTATCACAATTCTCTTCACTGTACTTGAACTGGGAGGTTATTTGATTCTGATCTTCTCTTGAATATACTACACAGACTGAGCCTCAGTCTGCACTGTAGCAAATCTTACTATTTTATCCTCCTTGTACTGCTCTCTTGAACTGTTTTAGGTTATCTAAGTATCTTCTAGAATGTCAAGAAAAATACACTTATGAAGTGACAATTACCAACTCCGTAATAACATACGCTGCTCGGTTCCTCTGGCTGATTTCTACCATCTATATACCAAAATGCTTCATTTTGCTGTATTACAGTATGCACTCATGTTAACTGATTATCCACCACACTCCCAGCAGTTCTTCCCTTCAACATCACTGTCTGTCAAGATGCATTGCATTACCCAGGTGATCAGTGTCCATAAAAAAAAAATGATTTGCCTTTAACTGTACAAGGTTTGCCAGAATTGATCTCATAATTCACATAATACTACGTATTTCCCATGTCCATCAACTTTAAGCACTACCACAACCATTTCACCATTATTTCTGCATCACAGCAACCAAATCCACTGTATATTGCGGATTGCATCGAAGGAAAACCATCCCTGTTCCATATTTCATTCACTGCAGTCTTGTTTGTGTCCTCCAGGCACCTTCCAGAGCACCCAAACTGCACCACTGGTCTCTCTTCTCGAGACCCTTTGTGATACCTCTGTGGCCCTTACACAGCACATGGATTGCTTTTTTTTTGGTTTGTTTTCCATTCAAAGTACCCCAAAATAAGAAGGCTGTATTACAGCCTGTCAAACATCTTGTTCACTGTAACAGACTTAAGGTACGATAGAGTGAAAGACCACAGAAATGCCTCATGAAAGTAATTTTCTTCTTGCTGTTCAGCTGCATGAAGAAAAATCAACAGGCTAAAAGATTATTATAAAGCATTATGAAAAGCTAGGTGTATCACTACCATGCAATAGCTACACACATTCACTTTCATTAAGAAAAATACATAGTTTTTCTAGTTGGCTGTAGACCAAGACTCTGATTTACAGTGATACTGCCTTTCTGAATTTTACTTAAGCAGTGTAGACTTCAGCAAAGAGCGCAACAGAAATAGAAGAATACTTCAAATCATCTCCCTAGTTAAATCATTCCCAGTAAGAAGAATGCACAGCTTGCGAAAGTAGGCTGTCTTCTGGGCAAGTAATAGGTTTGCATGTGTTTTAGAACAAGAGTATTTTCAAAACATTTGTTTTGTATGACTTGTTCTACCTCCAGCAAGAAAGTTCTGCACAAGCTCTCTCTTTTCTATTACGTTTATACATTGCTGATTCTCTCAGCGTTTGACTAGATCCTACAAAATGAAATACATATTTAATCACAAATACTAAAAAAAAAGCTCTACATTGTTAAATACGTCTTGCATTATACTTTAACCACAACCAAGTGAACTCCAGTTTCGCAAACTAATCATGAAGCTTGGCAACAAATGTACCATGAAACCTTTTTATGTGAGCACCATCATTACAAATAAATGTGCAACAATATAGAAATTCAATAATGCAAGACAATACTGCATACCCTGAACGTACGGCTACACAAAGCTCACCTTTTCTAGTACTCCTAAGAAAAAAACACAACTGTTTCATACTACAGACCAACCAGTATTTCACTGTGAGGATTTCTTCCACTGTGATCCCTGGATTTCACATCAGCTGGAAATACTATTCACTGGTGTGAAAGTGTTTCATCAGTATCAGCATTTATCCTTGTGCAGTGTCAGCATTACGCTTATGACTCATTTTCAAGTCAAGATATTTTAAGAAAGAACACTTACAAAGCGTGATAGATACTGTCAGATTTAAATGTAAACTCAGATGCATACCTGCACACTGGCTGCTACAACTGGAGACCCTGAGGCAGAAGATGGTCTGTGTGGAGTTGACAATTGTTTAGTAGCACCCTGTGTTCCACTTCCTGCTCCCCCAGACAGACTAGTCCTACTAGCTCCACTCGAGTTAAGGTTACTGCCTCTGCTGGCAGGTACATTCATTCCAACTCCACCCAAATTACTTTTACCAACAGTTCCAGAAGGAGAAGAGTTGGGCAATTTTGAAGAAGCCTGAGGGTTCTTTGCAGGCTGAAGGCCTGAGGTGCGATTAGAGGGCAGCAAATTCATTGTGGGAGACTGCCTGCTGATATTTACACCACTGGTCTGTTTATGAAGGGAGGTGTTGCTGGAGTGACTACTCTGGGAAACTAGTGCACTTGAACTGGAAGAACTGGGTGTTGTAGCAGGCCTGGGGGATGAGGTGGACTTGGATGAAAACTTAGGTGATGCATTGGGCTTAGGTGTCACAGAGGGCTTAGATGCAGTGGGCTTGGGAGAGGCAGCAGGTTTGGGAGAGGCAGCCATGGAGAAGGGAGGCTTGAAACCCTGGGAAGAAACCTGTGACACCATAGCCTTGGCTAAATAGTTACTAGAGGTAGAGGTGCTGGATGTTGTCCGAGAAACCAGTGGGTGAGATACTTGAGAGCCACTTCCAGATGAGGGATTGGACAAAGGCAGGCGATATACTACAGACTTCTCTTGAGCTTTGATGACTGGTGATGAGCAAGACAGTTTGGGATTACTACTCAACTTCACCACTGGATTGGTCTGTGATTTACTAATAGTTGCTTGTAAAGGAGATACATATTTCTGCTGTACAGCTGAATGCTGGTGCACCTTTGTCATCTGTGATGTTGAAGAACCACCACCTTGAACCTCAGAAGATGATACCAAGATGTTAGCATCCTTGGGTCTTTGAGAGGTGGTAGAACTAGCTGCTTGGGTCTTAGAGGAAGAAACATGGGTCTGTGAAGCAGCAGCAGCAGCCTGGATCTGGCTTGACCTCTGTAGTCCTTGCTGAAGCAGCTTGGCTGGCAAAGGCTCTAAGGAAACCTTAGGATTTTGAATTGAAGATCCAGCAATAAGGCCTGAAGAGATACCAGTGTGAACTAAGTCCTGGGGTTTCTTTGGTACTGGTCCTGTGTGACCAGCAATAAGACTTGATGAATGGGGTGTTTGAGTGGGCTCTACTTTCTTTGAAGTTGCCAGGGGCAACTTACTCATAATGCTTGCCAGTTTCTCTTCCCTCAGCCCAGGGCGAGGTCTGGATGTTGGTGTCTCCATAGTGGACCCAAGAGGCGATCCCTTGGCACCGTTATTGATAACTGCCAGAGCATCAGAAACAGAGTCCAGCGAGGGTGGGTGGAAAGAGAGGTCTTCATCCAGTGAGTCATCCAAGCAGATAGTCTCTGGAGCTGGTGTGCAGCTAGAGCTGGATGGGGTGCAGACAGGTGCACTGGTACTAAGTGTAGTAGCAGAACTTGAATTAACTGAAGATAGACAGGTTTTCTGTTCTTTCTTTGGACTGGAGTCCTGAGAAGGAAGAGATAGGAAAAGACAAGTTTAATAGCCTTTCTGGAGAAGGTTCAAAGTCTTCTTTAGTTTAATACTATTATTCTGTAAATTCAGAGGAACCTAAGATCTACTATTGAAATTTTCATTTTAAGGTATCTATGATATCTAGATATCCTGTCTGTGAATTCAGTGTTTGTATTTTAAAATCTCACGCTGGTGCTTCTCATACACAGTACTCCACAAAGCCAAGAAAAATCTATGCTGTGAAGAACAGGATAGCTAATCTGATCAGTAGGTAGAAATTGCTACGATTTTTAATGGAACTACTCCCTTCTTTGTAATCAGTTTTCAAAAAGCTATATAGCTTAGCATTACAAAGCTATACAGAGAATCTCTTGTATTACTTGTTTTAAAGCCCACATTACCAAGCCAATAAGCTCTAACAGCATTTCCCTAAATTAGCATTTTCCAATTGAATCCTTTTGACAGATTTTTTCTGGATCAGAGGCAGGAAACTGGTTGTACCAAATGGTCATACAGAAGTCAGATATTTAAATACGCATTTACCTTCACTTTGGGTTTAGGTGCCAGAATCACCTTCTTCTTTGCCCTACAGCAGAGGAGATAAATGCGCATCAGAAGACAAAAATGCAAGCAGGTAGTTTTAGTGCCACTCTGATTATATCCCAAAATAAACTAAAAGGATGACTACTGGGCTCCAGGTTCTATAATAAAGCATCCTTTAAATAGAAAATCTATAAAAACATACCTGGGGAAACAACAAGCATATCTTTAAGCCATTGTTGTAATGTATCTCTGTATGTAAATTAGATGCAAAATGAAGTGAATTGCTGATACAGCCTAATGCATATCAAGTTAAGAGATTTGTTTTGTACTTCCCCAATTTATCAGGGCATTTCAGCCCCTGACAATCTTAGGAGTTTATTTTAGCAGAGCTTTATCTAAAAAGAAATCACCGATAATCGTTATATAATTTTACTTTATATTGCTGGGATTTTTGTCACTGAGGAAGGAGTATACTTTACATTCCCATTTATATTTCGAACCACAAAATCAGTTTTTTGCCTGCTCCAAATGTTTTGTTGCTTGTCAAACATGAAACAGTCATATTCTAACTTGTTTGTTGCAACAAGCCATTTAATGAGCTCCCAGCGTTTTTTTGCAGTTTAAGTGAACACCATAGCACCAGCTGGAGTTATGCAAGCAAAGACAGTACTGAGGACTATTAGTTGCCTGCTTTGACTTAAATTCAACATTTCACATCTTCTCTTATTTCTATTTCCTCAAGAGGATCAACAGATGAACACTTTATAGTTCTCATTCTTCTATTCTAAGCAACTAGGAACATGCCTGGTTAAAAATATCTTTCTTGTAGGTGGACTCCAACTCAGTTTTGTCATCTCATAGAAAAGATATCCTATGTTAATCACATCTATTCCAAGAGTTATAATTTGGGTGGTATTCAAAGCCACAATTGGTTATTTGAATTCTGCTTGAATGAGGGCAGCTCCTAAGAGGGACATAGCATTGTCTGGAAATCTAGAAGGTAAAATTCCACTAAGATACAAAACCCACTGTGTTTACAAAGATTTATGAGGAAAAGAGCAGGAAGTACTGGGTTCAATATAACATGCTACACAGCAAAATTTAGACAGTGTACAGTGCTTTAATGGGAGGAAAAGGTGTTAGTTCACAAACAAATATTCACTTAAGTTAACCAACTACTTCAGAATCAAGTTGAAGTACGTCACAAGACTATTATAGGGTAAAAGTCTAAATTAATCAAATTTATTTAAACAATCTAAAATTTATGAACATTATAAATGTCTTCAAACAAATCCCAAAATATCTCCCTTCTCTCCCATCTGTCCAAAAAAGAGGTAGCATGAAAATGGGGAGAGAAACTATGAACTAAAGCCACCAGTAAGCTGTCAATGTTATACTCACGGAGCAGAAGTGAGATGATTGTGAACACTCCGACTTTCTTTAAAAAGCATCCTGGAAGAGTGGTGAGAAAAGAAACATAAGGTGATTCTACAGGGACAGTTAGAACATAACTACCTTATACTCAAGTACCTTTGAATTTTCAGAAAAACCTTTTAATTATCTGTATCTAAAGCAGCTCGTTAGTAGCTTTTAACTGTACTGCTATCACCATACAGCTGCAGGCAGCCATAAAGAAAAGAATGCTAAATAAAAAATGGTTAAGTTTACACTCAAAATACCTCAGTCAGTGGCCAAGCAGAAGCAGACATAATGGAGCACTCACTACCTCCTCCAGTGGGACAAAAGAATAACATTTTCAATTCTGTCCTCAAAGGCTAGCAGACTATTTCTAATACCAAATTAAGAATTATTTTAAGCTCTTCACATCCACACGCTGATCACAGGCTTGGGTTTTTTATTTTTGGGGGAAGGTTTTTTGCTTATTTGTTGGTTTTAGGGTGGGATTTTTTCTTGTTGTGTTTTTGGTTTTTAGTTTTAAGTTTAATATAGAATAGAAGTTAGAACACAGAAGTAAATCTTGCGTCTACTAGTCTTCAATATTTTGTATAGGCCACTGCATACCATTTCTGCTTCTTCTACTACAGTGCATTTACACATACACTTTACTCCGATGAGTGAGCATTCATTACAAAATACATACTCAGTAGATCATTTTTAACATGAAATGCCTCCCCCTGCATTTACACAGTTCTTTCTCACTGAAGGCCGCATATAAAGATTAAAAAATAAGTAAGACTTCAGCACGATAATCCCTACCCTACCGTCCCAACAAGACGTTCATCCAGCATATGAACAACACGCTGTATTAGGAACCATCACTGAATGCTACAAACAAAATTTGCTTTTCCTCTTTCCATGCATAACTGCCTAGAGGTTGTTACAACAAAGCAAGGGAGCACCCCTCACCCTGAGGATCTAGAACCATTTCTGTAGAAATTATACAGTGTTGTAACATCATTTATCCCAACTGCTAACATAGCCTCTATGTGCCAAGAAAGATACCTGTACTATTACCTTACAGAAAAGGTATTTAAAACAAGATTATTTCCTATATCCCCAATTAATTGAAAAGAATTTATCTTTATCATTATAGCCAGAAGTCTGTCACTTGGAATCTATCTTCTGACAAACAATTTCTCTTTTTTTTTTTTTTTTTGGCCCATTCATCATGTTTTGGTCATTGCTTGTTTAAAAATTGCTTGCTACAGCTTTTTAGACAGAAAGCAGGCTGCCCAGAAAGGCTATGGAAAGGTCATCTGAACATGGTCCTAGGCTCTGTTTGGTTCTGCTTGAGCAGGAGAGTTTCAGCTTAACACATCAACGTGACTCACACTTGTGCTTTGAGGTCAACAAAGTTCAGTCACTGACAACAGTATTTAAGCAGTGAGATAAAAAATTTCAAATAACAGGAAGTGGTTTTCCAGAACTAAGATTTTATCCCTATAGTCAAAATAGGCAATATACATACAAGGAGTGAAAACAAGAAGTAGCGTCTCCTTCAGACATCTCCCAGAAATGTGCAGTATAACATTCAAATACAAAAAAATCAATGATTTCAAGGTAAAACTTAATAAAAGGCATGCTTGATTGAGTCCTTTCAGTTTTCAAAGCAATCTCTCAATGTAAATACAGGAAAAACAGGATGTAAATACAACCATTATAGTATCAAAACAGCCCAGTTGGTGAACTAACTCTTGCTGGTCAGAAGAAAGAAAGGCATGTTCAGACAGCTCCTGTGTTTGGGAGTGGTGCTGGTTTGTTTGTTTTGTTGTTGAAACAACTTTTACAGTTGTAAAACCTTAAGCGTAAAACCTTATATGGAGAGGACAGAACCATTTGTGGCTTTCAAATAAATAGTTCTGACATGCTTCATTGTACTCTTGCATGACCTCACACTGTGCATCATCTGGCTACTTCACTACTATCACCAGTGATCTCTCCATATCTTGCCTTAAGCTAAACCAGAATTCTGTCTCATCTACTTCAATAAAATCTCCAGAACAGATAACTTCATCAGCAAATTTACTATACAAAGCTAAACGCCTGATCAGAAATAAAACAGCTGTATGCCACAGAATGTAAAATTTCATTTATTTCTTTCATTAGTATTTCACAACCAGCTTATTGTAGCCTTATTTTCCTACACTGTCTATTCTACAAAACATCTCAGCACAGTTATTTTCACAACTTGACACCGATTTGACTAATCTGCAATTGCAGTATCCCTCAGCAGGTCTATTAATATTGTTGTGTCACTTAACTTTTAAAATTAGGTCAAGAGTTGATGGAATGCTGTCTTCTGCAGTGGGTGCTACAGAAGGAAAGGACATCGTTGTCTGTATTTGTTTCTCATCTTCCCCTTCAAAGTGCTTGGGAACTTTGTCAAATTTTATTTCACAATGACTACTATTGGTCTCATTTTATTTTTACCCCTTTGCACGGTTGTCTCCTCAAGTTGGGAGGAATCAAGAAATTAGTGTATTTTGAATTGCATCATCACAGAAAATATTAATTGCATATAGGAAATAAAAGCATGAAAACTTATGTGTTCCTAAAATCTAATGTTGAAATTCCAGATTATTATTTTAAAGTCTATGTAGCACTGCATTATCAGACTACTTAAAACATACAGGCAACACTACTTTCTTTATCATTTTATGTCACTGGAAATGTTTCCTAAACGGTTACCCTTCTCTCTTAGTACTTCCCCAAAAAAGAAGCAAAGACCATGTTATGAACTTCATTAATTCAGTCTCTGGCAGATGACAAAAGTAAATAGATCTCCAAGCAAAAAGAAATCTTTGCAAGACTGAGAGTTGAAAAGATAAGAAACTTAAATTTTCAAGTTTTTGGTGTTTTTTTTTTTTTTTAAATATTCCAATTCCACTGATATATTTTAAAGTTTTAAACAACATTAGAAGTATACTGTTGGGTAAAACCCATCACAATAAATAAGGTTCAAGAAACAACACTAAAAGGAATATAGATATAAAAAACAGGTATTTTACCTTGCCTGCATCCAGCCTTTAGGCCAAAGTGGTTTCACTTCTGTTTCCATAAAGGTTTTGAGGTAATCTTCAGCAGACTGACTTCTATTTGGCTCTAGCTCATAGCATCCCAGCTTGATCTTGACAAGATTACACAACAGAGATCTGCAGAGCAAAACACAATGGATATATTGAAAGAAACAAACTTTTCAAAAGCTTGGCAGAAATAGACTGATAAATGGAAGCATTGATGCTGTACAGCTGCTGTCCACTGACAGTTGTAGAAACAACTCAACTCCAATCTCTTTGTAAAGATCTACCACCACACAAGTCGCTACTACAACTGCTGTGATCTGCCACTGTTCTCCTGTTTCTAGCAGACCACATAGCTCATCTCTTTTACCATCATTTTGTAGATAGTTTCACATCTTTATCATTTCCTCATAACTGAAACATCTTCTCTCACTTTGCTCACAATGACCTTGATCTCATTTAAGATAGAGAATGTCTGAAAGCAAGAGAAATCTATTCTATACTGAATTGTTTTTCCAACAGAACGCTTTCTGACATGGATGCTGTCATTTACAGTCTTTAAAGGTACAGAAGTGGACACAGCTATGTAACATCCACTCTTCTGAGCCTCAGGAAAGAAAAATAGATTAAAATATCTCATCTGTAAGTATGCCTCCAGGTGTCCTGGCTAAATCACAACATCAGGTCAGCTCAAGCTATACTGTTTTTCATATATATGAATATATCCAATACATATATATAAATAAAAATATATAGTATCCATAATATATTCCATGCAGCTTGCTTCCCTGTTGTCTTAACGTATTATGGATGAAAAAAGATTCAAAGTGAGAATTTCAAGAGCCTCTTCTAATAATGTTCATATTTGTTCAAAAATCAAAACTTGCATGAGCAAGTACTAATTTAGAAGTATCTGTCTGCTTAAAAGCCTATTATTCTTTAAATAATCTAGATAATCTGATTTTTCAGTAAAAGTTACTCTAGGAAACAGAAAGGAGAATTCAGCATTTCAGATGAGAGCATGTTGCTCTTCGAAGACAACAGAACTGGTGTTCTGAGATAAGAGGAGAGGTTAGGATTCATGCATTCTAGATGCTGGCTTGCCCAAGGACTGGGAGGCTTGCCAAACCAGCAAACACAATTTTTGTTGTCTACCCTATTGTGGCTCGAGTTTTACCGCTGAGCGACAGCTTTTTGTGACACTCCCAGAACGGTGTGAAGCAGGTGTAACTGTTTATACCTTTGTTCTTTGCTTTAAAACATTCACAGTTCTGTATCAATGAAAATCCTCCTGTATTTGGATGAAGTACATAAGCAAGCAGTGAAAAAAGAACTGGGCACAGGATGATCTTGCCTTTCAAATCAAAGGAAAGCATGCTTACCAATGCAGCATTCTAGCCTACCTATTTTGCCCCCAGTGTTCTCCAAAACTTCTAAGAGGTGTACTTCTGAGAGCAAGTATTTATTAAACAATACCATGTAATAACACCTCCTACCAAGACTCTTGTATGAAGTCAGGGAAAAACTTTGGTGGAAAATGTAGCTTTGTCTCACCTCACTGTGTCATCCCAATGAAACTTCTTTCTGGGACCCACAACCCTCTTTCCAGGTTTCTCATCATCATCTTCCTCCGATCCATTTTTCTCTCTTTCATCTTCTGTTTGCAGCCTACAGTTAGAACAATTGTTTTCTTTGTAAGTATACAACATACAAGATGTTTCATTGAAAAATACTGCTTTAGATGTTAGAAAAAAGGGACCTGTCTTCACATTCTTGTTATATTCTTCCTGAGAGGGTGAACAATTCATATCTTCCCCTCCTTACTGTTTCACAATCCTCACAGACAATTGAAAAAAGACACACTGTATGGATGCTGCCAAGCATGCGGGCTGTTAAGGTTCATGTAGTGCTTCTCCTGGGAAATGCAAAGCTGCTGATCTACTAATGCTTCTCTGAGTCTAAACCAGGTAGCTATGAGGGAAACAACTGCAATACAAAAGGACAAAACAATCACGAACCTCAACATATCATTCTCCTATTTTCTCTCCATTAATCCAGCGTGTTGGTTATCTCCAGCATCCTTCTAACAGTTTACAATTTCTTTCTTGTAAGATCTATTTCATTCAGTAAATGGAATTTCTTTCTGAAGTCAGGTGATAACATCACTGAGACAATACTATGTACTGTGCACAACTGAACTTATGGGCACCTGTAAAACGGAAGCTCAATACTTCGCTGAGCTCAGGGAATGAGCAACACGGAGGCAAAGCTTCCAGGTGAACTCTGGAATGTGAATGTACAGATTCCAGAAATACCTACTTGGCATTCTTAGCTTGATTACGGGCCTGACAATCCTCTTGATATTTGCATAACTGTTCAGGCATGACATTACTGACAGCCAATTTCAATTTCTGCAGTGGTTCTCTCAAGCGGTCATCCTGTGAAAAAAAGAAACACCAAAGCAGTCCTATTAGATGCAATATAAATGTCATTTCAGATACTTCCAAAAAAATCATTTTCCCCTCACTCCCAGTAGGCAACATTTCCAGTACTAAGGACTGCTTGCAGCAGTACTTTCCACAAGATGCCTGAATCCTGTTAGGTGCTGCAACAGCAGTATAGGAATGCATGCACTTGAAATTTCTCATACAACTCATAGTCTTGAGACCAGAAATGGTGAAAGATAAGTCACAAGGAAACAAGTCATGAACATCCCAAAACATTATAACACAATCTCATTAAGTGATCCTTTGTAATCAAAATAAGGAAGAAAACCTGAGGGAAAAAAAATAACTTGACTGATGAGCATTTTGATACTTGCAAATATGTACATAATTAATCAAATCTGCAAAAACTATGGTATAAAAATATCTTGGGTAATGACCAAAATCTGTGTATTCGATTTTCTGTGTATTAGATTATTATTACTCGATGTAATTTATGTATCTCAAAGGCAAGAACTATGGATTTAAAATAGTTTTGAAATATTAAGAACTCCAAAACATTAAATTGATACCATACCATATACTTCCCACGTTTTAAATTCTCTTCCCATATCTTGAAACCACATCTTGGTTGAAAGTAGATGATCTTTAAGGTCCCTTCCAACCAAACCAAACCATGCTATGACTATGACCTTCTGACTTTGTGTTCTCAGTCATAACTGTTTCCTGAGAAGAACTGTAACACTATATGCTATTATATCTTATTACTTAATGTAGAAATTGCATATGAAACTGTCTTCCTTCTTAGCAGGTTCTGAGTTCTCTGCACTAACACCCTCTGCAAGATTTAGTCCTGAATCTCATCTACAGAACCAGGTCAGGACACTTCAGATCACAGATAGCTTTTTTTACTCAAGAGGAACACATTCTTTAAGGAGAAAGAAGCTGCAAATGAAGCATAAAGTACTTGTAAGACTTAAAAGCAGCATATGTGCACAAATAATATGGGCTGGTCACCTATAATCCATATACCTATTTTTTCATTGGCACAAAAATGAATGCAATAGTAATTTTATCATAAACATGATAATTGTGGCTTTCTAGTTCTGTCACTTCTCATCTATTCTGTACCCAGCTTTCAACACGAAAGCATTTCATTCTCAAATAGAAAGGTCTAAAATACTTAAAATATTTGTTCTTTAATAGTGACAAGAGCAGACAAAAAAAGCATTTATGCTCATCTAGCAACTGATACAGAATCTTTTGCTCTATTGGAGATGCTGGGACTGTTGCTCTACTCTTCTGCATTCTATCCTTACTATACATAATTGACTCACTCTGGAGCTGCTCTCCCCGCCGTTACCTGGACATTGAGGTGTAACTTCTTCAGACGCTTTATCAGTGTGTCCTTATTGCATGGCACAAAAGCCTCAAGGTGAGAGTACACTCCATTGCGGATGGCAGGATTTATCTCCTGTAACTGTAGCTCAATACTGACAAACAAACAAGAGACAGCCAACCAGTGAGGCACTCCAAGATGAAGATGACAACTGAACAAAAACCTAAGGAAGTTTTGTATGCATAACATATTCTAGCTATGCATACTAAAAATAGCAGCTTCAGATGCATTTTCAGATATTTTAAACTAACTTTTTAGAAAAAGAGGAAGTCTTAATGGTAAGAAACCATTCAAAAAAAACCTTTCAGACATATACTTCCCCAGCAATGTTGAACACTGCTATTAAATTGTTTACTCCTGCCATTTCACACCAATCTTAATAATATTTTTGGCTGCTGGTTTTCTAAAGATTTTTTTTTTTTATTCCTTAATATTACTAAAGACATAGAATCCTGTATGCTAAATGGTTAGGTGAAGGACTACTGAGTAAGAAGAGTCAGCATTTTTCTTGATAAAAGCTAAAGGTGTTTTGATTTATGAAGATGTGGGACAGGAAGAAAAAATGGCAAATTTGTTGAAATTTACACATGAAGTCAAGGACACAGGGCACTACAAAACACTTTACACTGGATAAAGACAGACAGATAGTCATGACAGGAATTGTAATCATATATAAATCTCTTTAGCTAATAACTAGCTTAGACTGATCTACCTTCATTGACTTTAAAGGGCTTTGTTGGAACAAACTCAATAATACTTCCTCTTCTGTACTTTTCCTTTCACCCCATTTCCAAAAAGGGAAGGTTGTACAGATAAGCACTTACTCCAGCAGAATATTATTCATGTCTTGTGTGAAAAACTTCTTCCTGCCTTCTTCATCAAACATCTTGGCAGCCTGAAAATACAACAAAAAAAGAACATTCAGAAGTTCATAGAGTTAATTTTTATCCCAACATTTGTATCTTTACTTTTACAGCTACGTCTTATTTTTGTTTTTCAGCGAACAGGACTGCTTGGAAAAAAGTACGCTATAGTCAACTATTTAGAAGAGGTGAGGATTATTATTATATTCAGATAAAACCTCCTCCTTGCTCTAGTGCTAACCATCGTTCTATTTAGAACCTGCCTGGTTCGCTGACGTTAACATACTAGTCTTTTCAATAACCATGAAAAAAAACACCCACACACCAGGAGAGCTGTTTTATTATTTCAGTAGCAACACTCTCTATTATTACTGATGGCTTTAAAAAGAGCACTGCCTGATGTTCTTGCCTGTAGGACTTAGCAACACAAGCCCACTCAAAATATAAAAGGCTTCCTTTCTTCCTCCATCATGTGCCTCACCCACTTACAGCTTTCCAACCTATCTGGAGCCATCTCAACCCTTCAGTGCAATTTCTACAAAGGAAATGTTTATGCTAGAGTAATGTCTCAGCCCTCTCTTCTGGTGCTGTCCAGCATTCTCTCCAATTTTAGGCTTGGGGAGTTAAAACTGGCAAATCTGACTCACTAATTCTTTTGTATTTTAGTCTGGTCTGTTCCTAACTCCAGGGTGGAAAAAAGCCATGAACTCCTATATGCATTCCCTTTTATTGGAAGTTTTTCCCAGTCTCTCAGGAATACCCATGTAGAAATCCTTTATCTTTGTTTCTATCACCCAGATTCTTGATGTCCACAAACCACAACAGCTTCTGTGAAAAAGCCAAGTCAATTCTCTGCACTGTTCAGCAAAAATCAGTACAATCTTTCTACTCTTCCTCCACTCTGCAGATTTATGGAAGTCAAGAGAAAAAACTTAGAAGCTTACTACCTTGAGATATTCTAGCACTAGGAACTACGAGTGAATATTTGAGGAGCCTGGAGAAGGATATGCTTCCACAAATGTGCACAGGTGCGGTGTCACCGTACTGACTGACAAATATTGTAGGCAGCCAACATGCTATGTGGCTGAATATTCAAACTAATCAAAAAGGCTCTCTAATTTGCCTTTAACATTTTTTATTTAGCAGCTTGTGACAACATAGCTAAAAACTATAAATAAATGCAAGTGTTAACTTGACAAAATTCCTTCATTACTTTTAGATACTTACTGGTCTTGCTCTTTATAACTGACGCACTTATGTCTGAAAGAAATATTTTCTGAGACTGTGAACTCTATACTGCACAGGAAAACAGGAGTCTGGTACTCCATTACAAACTGCAAGGTACAAAACACTCTTGAATGTTTTACCATTTCAGTCATGAACATATACTGTAGGGTTTTTGGTTGTTTNATTTTTTTTTGGGTTTTTTGTTTTTTTTTTTTTTTTTTTTTTACTTCCTGTAAGGACTGCACTCCGCTCACTACTTCCTACTGAAAAGGCATCTGCTGAGGGGATGGTACTATCTGTTTTAAGATTTTACTCTGCTAAAAAAAATAAGAAAGGTTATAGATTTTTTACAAGTGATAAGACACCAAAAAGACAAGTTTGCAGGTCTTAAATGCAGTATCTTCAGGAATAATTAACACACGGATTATTACCTTATCTTTATATAAAGTGGAAGGAAAGATGTTTTGACTTTCCAGTCCCAGGGAAATCTTAAAGCCCATTTCATCATTATGCTATCATACTTAACAGTGCCGACTGGTCTTTGAGAATTACACTGGCAGACTCGAGAAACACACTGCTATCACTTATTTTTTTTTTTGTTTTGTTTTGGTTTTCATTGTTCCATAGACAGATTATCTGAACAGTCAGCAATACAACAAGAATAGGTGTTTTATTACTTCCCTGCTTTGTGTGCAATATAACCTTCGGCCACAATAATTCAGAATTGCATACTGAGGGAACTGGAAGACATTCATTTACACAAGAAGATCAAGAAGGCTTTTATTGTATATAAACAGTGGCTTTCTGAATTCTTTTTTAAAATCTGTTTTACCTAGATATAGCATAACTCCATTCATGGAACACAGGCTTTTTCCCCACAGCTTACATTTGCATTAAAGAGCACTAAAGCTGTGAACCTGATAAACGTTTGGGGGGAAAAAAAAAAAAAAAAAGTACCAGAACCTTTATTCTCCTCCTTTCTAGAAAGCTGTCCTCCCTTATTGATAACATGACAGTTCATGGCAATTTGTAGAAGGCAAGGAGGTTGCAATCTTTAAGTCAATACACAGTCCAGTTCTTCCCTATGTGTAGAATCGCTCTGCTCAGACAGCACCAAACTTCCAGAAAACATAATCAAAAGTAGAAGGACTGCAGAATTAACTTCAGTTCAGTGGCTCTTGGAAAACTCTTCTTCCAAGTGAGTGGGGGCTTTTTAGTGAAGCAGCATGAATTTGGGGTAGGCCACTAAAGTTTCCTTACTTTTGACCTAATCAGTTTTACTGCTGTTCTGCTAGAAACTTACTGCAAAGTTAACCTGAAATATCAAAGGTAGACAAAGTCACCTCACTCACTTCAGTGACTATTAATCCCTTGTCTGTATTTAGCTATGTACATTTTAAAACAACTAAGAACATTATTAAATGTTTATGTACAGCTAAGATTGAGTAATGATAACCATAAGGTTTAGACAGTAATGAAGCAAGCTCTGCTACTGTTTAACTGTCACTATGAAAAAAGTAAGTTCAACTGCTACTACAAAACTTACTGAGTAAGGAAAAGCTGCACTTTATTCTGAGTAAGGAAAAGCTGCACTTTATTCTGAGTAAGGAAAAGCTGCACAGGTAAGATCAGAATCTGAACAATCAAACAACAAATTTATTCTCCACATTCACGGAACATCTACAACTGAAACAAGGAGCATATAATACCTTAACAGCTCTGATCCCTCTCAATAAGCTATAGGGATGTTTGTAAGATGGGAAACTTACTGCTTTTCATTAATATTTTTTGAGAATCCATTCCAACTTTCCAATAGAAAATATTCAGTTCCCCCCCTCACCTTTTAAACCAGCAAGTTAATATCATTGTAACAAAGACAGAACTGACATTAGAACTGACATTAGATTGTAAACTGCAATAATATTTCAGGTTTCTTCCAAACTAGGTGAGGAAGCATAAATTCATTAGTATTAATAATTCAAGTTAAAGCAACTAATTCAAGTTAAAGATATTTCCATTATGGAAAAAACATTACAAGTTGTTGAACACGTTAATATTTAGAAAACCTAAAAAAAACCCTGTTCTTCACAGTGAAACAAACACCACCTCAGCAACTGATCTGCATCATTTCTATGTCCATTTTTATCTGAGTATAAACACAACCACTGTGACTGACATTAAGACCAATTCTACATTTTTTAGTGCTTCAACCATCAATTCTAGGATGACAACTCAGATCGCAATTACTCTTCCTTGTTCTCAGGTTCTTGAATGCAAGCCCTCACCACTGAGTTCATACTTACTGTTCGAAGGTCTCCAATGCGCTTTTCAAGTAGCATAGGCAGACCTTCTGGGAGGGCAGGCACCTGCTTGGGTGTCATGACCTGAGAGGTGTAGGTTGCCTGAGTGACATTTCCATTTTCTCCTGACAGCTCAGATACCGGGCTGCCATCAGAAGTGCCATCAAGCAACTTGTCAAAGTCAATGTCTCCCAACATCTCCAGGGCACTTTCAGCTTCTTGCAGGAGTTCACGTTCATTTGTGCTACCAAAAATGGAGAGGACAGGATCACTGATCCTAAGATTCAAGTCAGAGATATCATTTCCTGCACTGAGAGAGGAAGAAGGAATTTTACTAGGGGTAGAGGTTGCAACAGTCACTGGAGGTTTTGGACTAGATTCCTTCTTCCTCATGGCTTCCTTCTCCTTTTGAAATTTACGGATCATGGCAGCCAGAGAGAGCGAGTCTTTATAAAATTTCTTCTTCTTCTTTTCCGACTTGTGTGAATTTAAGGCCATTACTCTGCAGAGGAAAGGTATCTTTCATTAGAATGACGTGTAACTTTGCTAAAGGCAACTAAGGCCTTGAAAAATCTGGGAGTTTAGTACAATTCAAAAAATAAGCAGGGGAAAGGAAACACTTCGTGCTTTCAACTTCAGACTCTTCTACCAAATATCTCAAATCCTTGTTTGTCATGTGATTTCATGTTTTTTGCTGTGTTTCCTATACTTTAAGGTAAAGCTCATTTACTCTACACTTCTCAATTTAATTACAGAGAAGTTGGCACAGTTGTTAGACTTACTGTTGGATCAACACTACTAAACACAAACTTGCCTCTCAGACTCCTGAACCGTGGCAGGTTGCTTTAAGCTCAGACACACTATGCACGTTAAAGAAAACCACTGCACGGCTAAGGATTTTGACATGCAGACTCAACATCTACATGCCACTCAAACTGAATGCTTACCCCCCAGTTCATGACCAGGATTAAAAAAAAAAAAAAAAACCTATTAACAAGTTTTCAATACCAACTTGAATACTCATAAGACAGCTTTCACTCAAGGACAGTTTTCCAAAATCCAATCAAAAATCTCACCATTTTAAAGAGGCATCCTTTTATGCAAGCCTCAAAACACTAGCAAGTACACAAAGTTAGTAAGAAGCAGACAGAATAATAAAGCTATTTTTACAGTTTCCCAGAATAAAAATCTAAGGATGGGAAGTTACTTTTCATTATAAGGTGGTAGAGAAAGATGCAATTCTTATTGTCAGAAAACTTTGGGTAGAACAATGATTGATAATGCTATTCCTAGACTCAAAATTTCTATATTTTCCATAATCCCTCTTCCCTTGATTTTTGTTCCTCACTCAAAATTCTGGGGGACAAGGAAGTTATTCTGTAGGATTTATTTATGCAAAATAAAAAAACAAAAAATCCCAGACCAAAACTTATTAGCTATTAAATAGAGATGAACAATACAATATCCTAAACAGCTGTGATAATCTTGCTACGCAAATGAACTTCATATACAATTAAAGATTTCATTTAAAGAAAGAAACTTACCCCAACTGCTTAGGAACTTTCATTTTCCGAGGCTTCTTTTCCTTTTCTGTCCCTTCATCTTTCCGCTTGCGCTTCTTCATTCCACGATCTTCACTTTCTTTTAACTTTGCTATCTACAAAAATAAATTCAACACAGGACAATGATTTCTCCATCCAAAACCATTTTTACAGCAAGAAACATCATTTTCCTTACACCGTCCAATTTGAAGCTAGGAAAAATATCTTGATGTGTGTAAAGACAAACAGTACAACTGGATTCATAGCAGCAACAGCAGTTACTGATAATTCTCCATTACTTTTTTTTTTTAGTAGTTAACTGAATTCAGAGTTTCAGTAAGAAAAACATTTTCAGGCACAGGCAGACTGACACCTAGCCAATCTGAGCAGCAATCACCTTGGAAGACCAAATTCCCCATTTTTCTGCTATCACAGATGCATTGCTAAGTACAATGTAATATGGTGTGGAATATCTTTTTGGCTCAGTCAGATTAGTGGTCTCCCCTCCAAACTTCTTGCCCATCCCTAGCTTTCTTGCTGAAGCTGTGTGGGAAGGCAGAACGGGAAAGAAAAACATAAGTCTTCACACTGTGCTGTATGTATGCAGCAACAGTCAAAACACTGCTGTGTTATCAGCACTGTGTTAAGTTATAAATCCAAATCCCAGCACCATAAGGGCTAGTATGAAAAAAGTTAAGTGCACAGTATAGTATGTTGTTTGTGAAACATACAGCACCTAAGTACAGAAGTACACATGCTTCTTTTAACATAGAAATAACTATGTCCTGAATTTATTTTATCAAGTACTTTAACTGTTATTCTCAATATTAGGAACATTTCACATCCTCTTTTCTGCAAAATTATAAAAGTAGCGTTGGAGAATTTATGTTTTCATCTTAGGTAAAAAAAAAAATCTTACAAAATAAAGGAATCACATATCACTTATTTAAGACAGATGGACACAATTTGCAAGCCTGCCTAAACAGGTGATTAGTCTTGTAAGACTGAATACTTTGTGGACATCCTGAGTCATCACTTCAGAGCTTATGCAAAAGCCACACAACAGAGATTGCAGTAAAACAGTAACGTGCATCTTTTTGCTTTCAGTCTCTTTGTACCAAATCTTAAGCATAACAAATCTTTTTCAGCGCCCACCTAGTTTTAAGTGCTGAATAAAATGCATAATCAAGATCGCTCACCTTAGGTGGCCTATGCTTTTTGTCTTCTGCAAAGTCTTCGTCCTCTGAGTCAGATGCCTGGCGGAACTGCAGTGTACCAGTGTTGATATAAAACCCTCCATATTTGGTTGTCAGGGATGCAGGAACCAATTCATCATACTGGACAGGGAGAAAGATGATGACTTTATCATCATCCTTTAACAAAATGCATATGTAGTTCACTTACCAGCCCCTATACATGAAAAGTTATATAGAAATACACTGGCACTGCCTGCTAGCATAAATCACAATAATACTACTGAAAAACTTATTGGCCAGGGAACAGGTTACTAATATCATAGAATCACCTTTGTACTTTCAAAATAATGCCTTGCTCTTGGAAGAAAAGATGACAACATTGAAAAAAAAACAAATCAATTCTGCTTTCTGAAGGAAGTAAAGATGGGCACGGAGGCTTTTTCTCCCCTAAGGAAAAAGTCTTTCAACAATTTTTTCCAAAACTCTGACAGCATGCTACGTTATGTTAGAAGCTAAATCTCATGATACATAAACTATATGAACAATGATGCACCACCTGCCTACGAGCAATTTCACTGTTGACAGCTTGGTTTTGTCCTGGCACTAGGTAGGCACACTGTAAATGAATTTTGTCTACTGCAGCCTTACAGGCATCAGGAAGCGACATCACCGGTTTAAAGCAAATTTTGTAAAAATACTGCCTCTCCTGATCTCAAATTGTAAGTTTCATACTTTTATCAAATATTCTTCAATTTTATCATAGAAAGTATAGTTCAAACTAATAATACTTTGTTATTCACACACTTTTATCACAGGCCCTTTAAGTAATCTCCAAGTGATAACTACAGCATTATTTCCAGAGCTTATTTCTTGCATTTTTTCAAAAAAGTTCATTTGAACAAACACCATTCTGCAAAGGAAGAAGCCTAACCTTTATCAGAATTTTACAAAACTGGATGTTGTTATACCCAGGAAACAGAACTGAAACAACAGACATACTTGTTTTTGTAAAATAAGCATAAAGAACTTATTGGATTATATGCTCTGTTTCATGGAGACAGCCACAGTAATACTCATCTTTTTCCTGATTAGTTTTCTGCACTGCTCAGACTGTTCCAACTCACTTTCCATTTCTTACCAACTCTACCCACAGTGCCTGCTCACAAATCTACTTCTCTTACAAAGTTCTCTGAAGTTTCCTTTGTTAGAACTGCTATCCCAGACATGGCAAGCTTAGCCACTTAGCCAATCTGTTAGTTTACTTCCAATTTTGTGTGTTGAATATGACATCACTTCTTCCATAAATACTACAATGCCAGGACTTGCTTTGAAAGTCAAACGTATTTTCACTCTGCTCAGACAGTTAAAGCTACAAAAGGTTTCAACCACTTGTGCACTATTTTGTATAGTGCTCAGCATATATGAACAAGTTTCCAAGTTCAAATTACAAAGCTGTATCAAAAATACTGAAATCCAAGGACATTGGCAAAGTCAATATTAAGTGGAAGATAGAATTAATAGTATTATTTCTCATCTGGCAGCATCCTTAGACTATGACATTTTTCCCAAAGTATTTTCAAAAATCTGTTCATCTCTATGAAACAGCAACAAATACTGAAACCTAAGGCGGTGAGCTTACTAAGCAACAAATACAGTTCTAGCAACCATAATCTGTCTAGAGGCACAAAACCAGAAGGACTACTAAGTGTTACAAAATACCAAAAAGACACAATACCATTTCAATGACTTGGAATTGGTTTCTTCCCTTCTTCTAAAGGAAAGGGTGGGAGATTTTGACACACCTTAGAGGTATGCACTCTGGGAGAGGAAAACATCTATTCTGAGTTACAGCTGCAAGCAATAAATGTTTAATAGCAAGATCAAATGATTAAGAATTAAGTGGGATAGTTAAGAAGGAAACAATGTGTTTGTCATTTTGAAGCTTGAACCAGCAGGCAGAACACATGCCAGAATTCAACAGGCTGAAAAAATCGCTAGGGTGAGCACACACAGTTTTAACAGCCACACCAGGAACTGGAGATCTGAGATCACTCACAGGAAGGGAACACACACAGTGCGAAGCAGTCAGCTACCAGGTTAGCCCATCCTCGCTGGACACAATGCAAAATATACTGAAGATACAACCAGAAATATAGTTTAAGAACTACAAAGTTTGGATTAGCAAAAACACAGACAGAAAGAAGAGTCATATCCAGAAGAGGAAAACAGTGAACAAGCACTTAAACAAGTAAGCTGGGTGGAACAGCCTGAACTTAAGACATACATGGATTTGATCTGAATAAGTGGTTAGAAATTTCAATGAGTCATCGCCTTTATCTTCTTGGAATTGAAGGCTTAACATGCAGTACAGGAAAACAAAAAAAAAAAAAATCGGAAAAGCAGTGATAGAATCTATGAAATACCCTGAGATAATATGAACGACTAGTGCAAGAAAGTAGGAGACTATTAACTGGACAAACAGAAAGCAAAGTGATTTAGTTCTGGACTTGTCACTCATCAAGAGAGCAGGACAATCATGTAAAGTAGAAGGTGCAAAGTAAACTGAAGAGTGAAGGCTGGGTAAGAACTTCAGAGAAATCTGATGTTTTTCCACCGGCTCTCAGAACCAGCTTCATTAAGTACAAGGAGATGTAAGGGAAAGAAAATAAATGATTATCCACAGTAGTTAATAGACAGAGCAGGCATTTCCCTCTTTGAGCTGACAGGGCGTGAACTGAATTAGTGAGGTTGGGGCCCTACAGGATCAAAACTGAAGTATACAGCAGTTGCCAAGTTTAGAGGAGAAAGCCCACAGCTAAAGCTGAGACCATTATCATAAAAAGCAAAGAACAAGTAAAGGGAAACACAGTAAAGACTTGGCCACAGAGCAGAAAAGGAAGCCCTAGAAAACCAAGTAACAATTAAAGACAGCCTACAAGCTACAAAACCATGAATCACAGCAGGTGATTAGTATGATCAACATGCTACATGGCAAAGATCCATGGAAACAACCAGAAAGACAGATTTCATTCAACAAAGAGGTGAACAGACTTCCATAACAGCATGTTATGCATAACATTATGTTATGCTTTCATAACAGCATGTCAGCAGCAAACAACATCAGCAAGATGGGGAAGTGCAACTTATCAGTTGAGGTTTCAACAGGTTCTTCTGAGGACAACAAATTTAGCCCGACGCTCAAGGAGCTTTTTGACTTTCAGTTCTCCCTAACCCTTGGCAAAATTTCCTTTTTCCTACCAAAATTTCATTTATCCTCAGCCTACTGAACAAGGTATAACTTACAATTCTAAGTTTTGTTTTCTTTTCAACCTGATTCCTACAGACCACAACATAGCTAGTGCCTCTCATCCTCCAACACAGCCTCACTGTTTTCTAGTGCCCTAATTCAACAGGAAATTTGAATAAGATTGTTTAAAATACTGACAACGGCTGGATTAAACTTCATTTTGAAGTTTATTCAGGACTCTCAATTAAGTTGCACAGAACTCTTGCCACTTTGGAATCTTCTCATGAAATCATTTCAGGGCTTCTTACTTTGCATTAGCTTTTTCTGTGTTATGAAATCAGAGCTCTTGTCTGATCCTATTATTTAAGGAAAATGGTTTGACCACTTTACAATGCTCTAATCTTCCTTATACCTTCCAAGACTGAGAATTAGAATTGTCAGATCTACAAAGAAACAGAACTTCATTTATGGATTGGCTCCTGTGAACACAGGTTTGTCTCTGATTACGGAACCATTCTGCAAAGCAAGACTGAGACTGTCTTAAAAGTAGATCAATAAGTCACTTTCAACTACCATCCCTGAGCTACATCACTATTCTTCCAGTTGTGTTTACATGTGAAAGAATCTAGAAGTCTGTTTTTAAAATAAATTAACCAGTTTTGTTTTTTAACCACCTTTTAGCCAGTTTCTACTTTGTTCTTACACCAAGAACAGTGAAATTGTATGGATTACAAGCAATTCCGTTCTGAAATCCAAATCCACAGCACACATCTTGTCTTTGTGCTCAGATATTCTGATTACAATTCTCCTTATTCAGCTCTTCTCCAGAGAAGAAGATACGTTATATAAATACACGTATGGTAAGGCTTTTCAACACTTCTGTATTAATTTCTGGAGATGAGATCTGCTGTAAATATCTACAGGTGTTTAAAAAGTATAACCTGAATTTTATTTGTCATGATTGTTTAGATAAAAATAGGCAGGGACCGTTGTTGTTCCTTGTTAACCTCATTTCTTGTGATGGCTCTAGACAGCTGCAGTGGGAAGTGGAGAGATTATTTGATGGGTTAGAGACCAACAGCAAAGTCAAGCTACTGAAGTTATGTTGAATATACCCAATTCATTTGACTAAAGCAAGCATCAGTACAGTTGACTACAAGACACTTCATGCGAACACAGCTGAATAACCTCTTCTTGAAGACTTCTCAAGATTTTAGATTCTTAAAGACACAAAGAACTGGAATACGCTCCTTGACTCTGACATCCTTTACACTTAAGTTTTTAGACAAAAGCCAGAGCAACCTTTAGAAAAACAGCATAATGGAATAGAATGGAATCACAGAATGGCTTAGGTTGGAAGGGACCTTAAATATCACTCAATTCCAATCCCCGCCGTGGGCAGAATACACAATATTATTGCAACCAATGACAAGGGGGAACAATCCACTACTTTTCTAATGCAAGATGACATCAAAAACTAAGCAGAAAGCTTTCTAATGCTACAAGATCCTCTTCTACAACGTACGTAAGTTTTTTGGTGCCTTTTATTTACATAGGTCACTCTGAAAGTAAATATGTATTTATGTGGAAACTACAACAGATACAAAAAGCACAATAACACTATTCAACATTGCAAATTCTCAGCTACTAAACACTCTTTTCCAACATAGTCACCACCATTAGCTGTGCATTTTTGCCAGCCATGAACAAGAGCCTGCATGCCACGCTCAAAAATCTGCATGGCCATCCAGCACGAGGTTTGCCTTTCACACTGCTATTGCCACTGCTGAAATACACCAGCCACTGCCTCACTGTGCTCACATCCACTGTTCAGTCTCCAGAAATGTTCAGCGAGTGTTGAATGTCATTTTTTGCGCACAGAAAAGTTCAGTGACGCTCCTTGGCTTCATATGTATTTCCATGTCAGATGCCATTGTGTCAAACTGCCCCTCTGCTGCCACCTGTTGTATGGTCACAAAACATAACAGAATATCGGTGGGAAGGTTCAACCTCTGCTGCCATACCACCAACATCCGCCTCTGACATCATGGGCCAACATAATAAAAAGAGGAGGCATTATTTTCGGAGCCGCCCTCATAATTTAAATCCTGGGACAAAGGATAGCTGGCACAGCACAACAGAATAAGCATAACAGACTATATATAAATAAATAAAGATTAATACTTGGCTCAGGATAGTCTAGGATACTCTCCAAGGATACTCCTAGCTTTTAGTAATAGTTCAGACACTGTATCCCATGAGCCTACCAAAGTACCTTGAGACCAGTACCAATGTTATATGTTGCCCTGTTTCATTCTTCCACTACCCACCTCTGATACTCTTCCACCAACTACCAGAGTCAAGTTCTTAGTCTAACTGATCTTCAGTAAGCTGAATGACCACACATGTGAGTACCTTTACTGGTTCAACTCAAGTTTTTTGGAGATTGAGCTTTGACCCACACTGCCTATTGAGTAGCAATAAAAACTGAACTGTATTTTCAGTGTAGTGGTTTAAGACTTCCAGCTCTCATGTTTCAGAATTACGAGAACACTGTTGAAAAAAGTTATCCTTTCCTTTTCTGTTCATTTAATAAGAACAGCAGACTTGCCACTTACAACACTTCAGACAAATGCTCTCATCAAAGATCCATGATTTTGGCTAGTTAAAAACCCTTTTATATTAGAGTAATAACCATGTTTGTGTATGGAAAACATACGTTCCTTGTGCTGCTTAAATATATTTGTCTGCTCACGAAGATCTCACAAAGATTAGTTGACCCCAGGCCAGGATCTACCCCTTTAGTGGCTCAGATTGCTATGAAAAAGTGACTTCCCGCTTTTTAAAAAAATCAAGTTTTGGGAAAAAAAGTAGAACAAATGGTTGCAGTTATTATCAGTATTATTTATTTCTTGCTCCAGAAGTCTTGACATACACCACCTCAGACAACAATACTACAAAGGCCAGATCTATGTTTTTGGTTTTTTTTGTTTTGTTTTTTTAGAAGTACCTCAGCAGATGTAGAGCTTTCTGTTTCTAAACTGTCCCACTGAGGTCTTGAAGTACATGAACAATCCTGAAGTGTCTGATTTAAACATAAGCCAGAACACAAGATGGAAAAAGTCACTGAAGTTACTTATTCCTTCCTAAAAATGGACGTTATATTGTGCACAAAGAGCAAGAGAACATTAGTGTTGTTTTAGCAAACATCAGACTTGTTTTGCACATTCAGCTTTGTCCATCTAGCTATAATAAATGTTGCACTACAGAACTGCTGGGTATTGTATTGGGCTTACGTGGCAAGGCTTTGGTAGCAGGGAGGCTGCAGGGGTGGCCTCTCTGAGAGGCCCCAAGTTAGATAAGAGCCAGCTCCAGCAGGCTTCAAAAGGGACCTGCCGCTGGCCAGAGCTAAGCCACTGAGCAACACTTTGTTGTGACTGTGACAGAACATTTAAGAAAAAGTCTCTGTGGGGAAGGAGCTGGAGAGAAGACTGAAATAACGTAGAGAAACAAACCCACAGAAACCAAGGTCAGTGAAGAGGGCAGGAGGTGCTCCAGGCACCAGAGGAGATGTCCACGGGCAGCCATGGAGGAGCCCACGGTGCAGTAGTGGATGTGGCCTGAAGGAGGCACAGCCCATGGAGAGCCCTTGCAGGAGCAGGCCCCAGGCCGGAGTCGCAGCCTGTGGTGGAACAAGAGGCCTAGGGGAGCTGCTGCCTGTGGGGACCCATGCTGGAGCAGCCTGCTCCTGAAGGGTGAGCTCTGTAGTACAGACCCATATTAGAGCAGTGCCTGAAGTGCTGCAGCCTGTGGGAAGCCCACCTGGGATCAGTTCAGGAAGGATGGCATCCAGTGGGAGGGACCCTGCATGGAGCAGGGGGCAGAGAGTGACCATGAAGGAGTGGCAATAACAAAGCGTTATGGACAGACCATAACCCCCACTCCCCTGAGCCACTGGGGGTAAGCTAGCAGTAAGGAGGTAGGAGGTAGATGAGGGAAAGTGGGCTTTTAGCTTGCCTTTGGTTCTCACTACTCTAGACTGTTATTAATTGGCACTAAATCTTCCTCAAGTCAAGTCTGTTTTGCCTGTGACAGCAACTGCTGAGCAATCTTCTTGACCTTACCAGAACAGACAAGTTTTTTCATCTTATTTTCTCCTCTTGTTCTGCTGAGGAGAGGGAGTGAGAGCAGCTGTGTGATGCTTGACTACCTACTGGCATTAAGCCTCAATAGTATGTAGTTTAAACATTACTGTTCTGCATTAAGTGGAACAGTAACTGCTTTATTTGTTTGGCACTTCACTTTACACCCTTATTTATCTTGGAGGGAGGACGACTGCAAAGCAAAGAAAAATCTAATTGAAATTTGCCCATGTATTCATTAGAATGCACATGACATGTCAGCTGCCAACCAGCAGACCTACTCTGGAGACACCTGGGAAGCATGCAAGATATCTTTTATTAAAGGTGACACTGTGCACTGCTCCCCAACCACCGGGCAAAGTGACAGTGAACAAGGAAGACAGGCCAGTAACAACACAAATCTACAGCCAAGGAAACAGCTAGTAAGTGAATCTCTTTAAAAAAAAAGTTAAAGCACCCTCATATTTAGTGAGAATGAGGTTACAGAAGCTTACAAAGGCAGCTTTTTCCACATGAAAAATGCAGCAATGATAAGTTTATCTCTCAATCTAACATGAAAGTGTGTTTAGTAATGGATCCTACGCAAGCCTCTATAACATTAGCAGCTTAATAGCTAAGGCCTTGGGTGTCTTGAGGCACTGAACGGCATGCTACCTAAACAACATCTCCATTGTGGTTGGCATTCATGTTTTGCTCCATTCCTGTCAGTAGGGTTATGGGGTGTCACTACTTCAAGACAACTTACGCATTTCTAGGTGGACAGCTCTTCCTCTGTGCTCATCCACCCAACATAGGGGAAGGTGCTAGCTGGTCTTTGTCTTCTTACCTCCGAGTAAGAGGTAATAGCATACTTGTTCACTGAACACCATTTATTACTTCAGATCCCTGTTCTATATGGCACAGCAGAAAACTCAGAGCACCTCCTGGAATCTCTGCATACATAAAGCTTACTTGGGAAGGCATGCAACTGACTAAATATTCAAATATTTCATCACAAAAGCAAGAGACCAGCCAAACCAGGCTCACATGCATGTAGATGCATATGTGTACCTGCAGGAAGAGCAGAGGGAAAGCAGAAACCTACAGGAACATCGTTCTATAAATAATGCAGTCTGGCTAATTTACACTATAGCAAATCCCATTTTTGACATTTTTGATACTGAAGCAGTGGAAACACTGAGGAAGAACAGCTTTTGTTGCAGCTAGAAACAACTGAAAAATTGTCTTAAATTTTTATCTAGAAACATCCTGCACCCACTTACTACAGTCAAAATGCTCAACCCAGAAATACTCACTGAAGCACAGATTTCTTCCCGCTTGTCTCAATTGCATTCAGAAGGGAAAGCCACTTCTCCTAAATGGGCTTCAGAAGCTAATAAAATTATCCAAGACAGGAAGGAACAAAACTCCAGCATATACCCTAGATACATCCAAAGCATGCAGCAACCTGTAACTATGTACTTATTTTCATAACAGGAGACAAGTCTGAAGGAAGATGTGAAATAAGAATTTGTGTCACTTAGGGTAATATGTACTGAAGTACCTTTCTCCAATATTTTCCTTTGGCTGGCTTCATGTTTTAGTTCACTGAATTGCTCTTCAGGAGCCCTTACCTTTCTGTGCTCAGTAGCCACAAAGGCTTTGATGGTTTTAATGATGCCACAATGCAAAAGTCTTAACTTTTCAGTAGGAAGATATTGATTCTTTCCACAGCGAACAATGAAAGTAGATTTGTAAGATCAGTACATGTCAGGCAGTTCTCTTTTTTGCAGAAAGTGGGGCACTGGCAGCCTAGCTCACCAAACAGCCCCAAGACCACCCTACTCTATTAGGGCAGACACAGGTGCCCTTTAAGGAGTTTAACTGGAAAAACCTCTTTTCTTAGTGGAAGCACACTTATCAGTGCTTTCCAAGAACCCTCATCTAGAAGCACGTGCCCTGTAGCTCTCTGTACTCCAGCCTTACTGAAGTCCACTGAGAATCGTGCCATTATCAGATTCCCTGAACTTGACCATGATTCCTTCCCCACGAAAAAGAGATAAACAATTTCATTCCTGGATCCTTGGAAAAATCAGATACAGTTACATATGCCATTTGATATATACGCATCTATGTTGCGTGTACAAAATTGCTTAACCACAAAAAGAGCCAAAGGAACCAGAATTTATTAACCCAGACTGCCTGCTAAAAACAGGTTTAGTTTTACTAGTTTGATTTCTTCAATAGCATTTGACAGCACTACCTCAACATTTGTTTTTAGAAGATAGATCTCTCTAAAGGTACAGAACAAATCTGTTTCATTGCAAAGAGTTCAGCATCTTTCACACCTGTGACAAGGACTAAAATTCTCAAGAAGCTTTCATTTCTTTTTTCCTCCTGAGATACAGAAGGAAACAAAAGGACTCCAATCTTGGAGCAATTCAAGAGGTACTCATACTCATTTTCAAGTGTCTGGAACCTGGACATTATAGCTTTTTACGTCTAAGAAAGCATGTCTTCCAAAAGGAAATTAGTCTAGGCTGGGCCTGGCTCTGTCATTTCTCAGGGTACACAGTGACATAATAGCTGTTCACAGAAGAAGAGCAAACAACACCTAGGCTTTCCTTCTGAATATTTTCAATTTGCATCTGTCAGAGTCTGAATGAGACATTTTGTTGAAACAAACTCTTACACTACAGAACCCTTAAGCTCTGCAACAGGGACTTAAGATCGCAGCTGTATATACCAGCTCTGCAGGTACCCAGAGATGGCATCTTACTAGTGTGAATTTGTAACGCAGACACAAGGCGCAATGATTTGTTCAGGAGAGCAGTCTGTAGAGAATACACCATTCTCCCCAGTAGCTTCCACAGCCACCACACGACATAACCATCTGGTTCTCCGACAACTGCCTTTTGTATGTTCTTGTGAGGAGTCCTGCAGAAGCATTTACTTCCGGTATCACTTGCAAATCTAATGGATCTGCTACTGGTAACAAGAACAGCACTAGGAGGAGGCACAGCATGAGAAACACTCAATGAGCATTCAAACCTGATACACTCACATACAGCTTTGAGAGGGATCTGCACTACAAGTACAGAATGTCATCTGAATTGCATATCAGATCTGTGATAGGTTGCAATAAATTTAGAAAAATAAATCAAGATATAGCTTGAGTACTGTACCACAAGATCGCAGAAGTGAGGGTGGTTGTCTTCATCAACAGTGAGAGCTCAAGTAAGCCGATAGGCTCGACTGGTTTCTCAGCAGGAATGAAACATCTGTTCTTACTGAGCTGAAGACCAGAATCTGGCCTTCACAAAGGACACCATCTTAGGCCCCAGTACTGTCCCAGCAGCACAACCAAAAGCTGAGGGATATAACTCAGTTTAAAATGTTAGTCAACATTGTCAGTATTAATCCAGACCAAGAAAAGTTATCTGCATCAAACTCTCTTTCCACACAACTTGCTCATGCACCTTCAGACTGACTTCACCAAAACAATCCACAAAGATGAGCTCAGTCTGCTACCTGCTGTGGTAAATAGCTGGACCTCTCTTGCTCAAGAAAGTGCCAGTTCTGCAGCACGCCTTCTGTGCAGCCCACACTACACTGTTCTTAGCAATATTCAGTGCAGCAGTTATATGCTAGAAACCTCACAGATCCGTGTTACAGAGTCCTTAAGAAGGTTTTATAACTTCCCAGGATTAATATCACATTCAGCTCAGCATAATAAATGCTAAACAATGCACTTCACTTCCCTGCTTTTCTTACTCTTGTCTTACAATTCCTTTCCCTTCATCTTCTTTCCGACTTAAACTTTGAGTTCTCTTCTCTTCATCGTGGCTGCTTTGTCCTGTGTCACTCAGCAGAGGAGACTGAAGGCTGGCTGGTTAACATGTCAGGCGGTGATTTTTAGTTGCACTGTTTAGTCAAGTAAAAATGAAGAAAACATCTACTCCTCCCTGGCATGTAATAAAGCAGAACTGTAGGAGGTTCCCAAAGTCTCTCAGGGAATTTGTTTTTCACCTTAACTCATCTGAGATGTTTTGATTTCTAGAAAACACTCAGATAAAATAAGCTGCAAAACATTGTGTTTTAACCAACCTGTTTTATCTCAAATTTTCAGACACGTTCACTGAATGTTCAGAATCACTATCTTATCCTTACAGATTCTGGAGAGCTGAACAGTACCCCAAACCTTACACCAGAAAAGTAACAACATATTCAATTAATAATCCAGATGGCTAGAACAAGAAACCAGTCAGTGCAATTTCAGACCACTGCAAATAAACCACACAAGTAACTTGATTTCTAAAACCAGAATACGTGGTACAGTAATAGCTTGCTTAATTCTTGCAGTGCATGATCTCAGACTACAAGTGCAACCATTCACTGGATGTCCACAGTAACTTGTCCCTTGGATTCATACTAGTTACACACGAGCATGAAGTATTTTCCCCTACCTTTCTTTCCTTTTTATCAAAGAAAAAATCTTATTTCTCATCGCTGCTTTAATGAGGCCTACTTACTGCTTCAGAATTATCAATGAAAGGGTCAGTTTCATCATAGCCATAGCCTATATCGATTAGATCCTGCAGGCGATCCTTCCGATGTTTGTGGGGCTTTCCACTCTGGAAAAGAAAAAAGCGTTATATCCACTGGGAAGAGAGTAAACCAAGTACTAAAGCAAAGTACTACGAAACATAAAACACTGGAGTGACAGCCATTAGGAGAATCAGCAGAGTTTTGCTTGCCTTGATGTTTCTTTGAAGATGGTCTAGATTAATAAAAACTAGAAGGCACAACGTTCACACAGGAATGAGTTCCTGCAAACATGCTGAAATGCTGTAAGACAGCCTTATTAAAGTCATTTCTGAAAGCTGTTCACTAGCCACCTGCTTCTGGGACTGAGATATTCCTAATATTTTCTGTTGAGACATGTTTTTAAAACTTCTGTTAGTGACAGAACAACTGAGATAATTGAAAAAGTTTTTCAGTATGCTACAGAGTCATTACAAAGGAAAACACAAATAGGCTAGCATTTGCAAACACGTTCTCCCACACAAGATGGATTGCCTCTCTATAGGAAAGTGAAGCCTAAGCCAAAAGATAAAAATATTGATCTGGTACGTGCAGATATGGAGTGTATGAGTTTCCAAGAAGTTACAACATTCATTGAACATAACTGAAGAAAAATGTACTAGGACAAAATATCTTGAAATACAAGACCTGCCATTTCAGTTGATAGGACCTGACACGAAATGGTTACTTGAGTAACTTAAGGCCAGAAACTGCATTGCAGACTGTGGGTTCACTTACCTCCACGAGAAAGTAAACTTCAGTTTAACCTGTGAGTACTTTTCTAATGTGAAATTGTTATTGTTAAGTAAAAAGTCACATCGAGCTCAAACAGAAATTCGGGGTACCTAAACCTACAGCTACACAAACAAGAATCGCTTAAGATGTAAGGCATAGTTTTCTGACTCCTGCATATTGTGGAAATTGTCAATATAAAATTCTTACGGTGCCTAAAGGCAACACCTTTACTAAAACAGTATCAGGTTCTTCCATGAATTCTGGACTTGCCTCCAAAGTTTCTCAGCAGTTCCAAGCATGTTCAGAGTAAATGCAAGTATCTTCAAATGTAAGATCCAACTATTACAACCCAATCAAGTACACAGGTATTATTCATAGGAGGTATTATCTTTGCTCTTTTATTACAAATGTAAGCACCTGAACACTACCATTTTAACAATATTTTGCAGCAGTTTAAGTGTGTAACTATAAACAAAGCATATGCTCCTGGCAAGTAAACAGGAATCTCTCAAGTATAATTAAACAAAGAAACATAATAGCACTATCAGAAGAAACTCAGAATTGAGTTCCATTTCTAATTTAGGTTTCCAGGCTATGTAACAGCGCTCCTATCATTTTCTATCAGTCCTGTCATCCCCTACAATCACTCATCAGGTAAAGAGTCTACATGGCTACATATTCCCAAAACATGCAGTAGGTTTGTTGTTCCTTGGAAAAAAAAACTTAGATGAGAGATGAAAATCTTAGGGAAATATAGGAAGAACTTAAGTATTCTTTTTTAAATTCCAGTGCACATCAAGCAGAAGTTAGTAATTCTCATTATTCTGAGGCAATTGTAGGCTAACAAACACTGTATAAACTACATTTTATCTCTACTATGTCATTAATATAGTACAGTGCAATCCACCTCCGCATCGCATCTCTCAAATCTGAGTAACCATCATGGCTATTTCAGTGCATACAAGCATTTACAAGAGATTTCTCAATACATTCTTATTGCTTTTTATTCATAAAAGTACAGTGCAGATATAGGACAAACCTAATAAATGAAAGACTCAAAAAAGCAGAGTGAATAAAAGTTAAGACTAAAGCAGTAAGCTGTGTACAGACAGAACAGATGTGAAAGTATCTGAACCACTGCATGTACAGCCGGAGTTTCCTTCAGGCCTGACTCTACCAAGCTATGGTTAAGGAAGCACGCTGAAAGTCTGTAAGATCAAGATGTTACAGCCAAAACTGAAGGGATTATTTTCATCAATGTTTACTATACAGTAATTGAGGGAAGTTTTACTACCGGCACTTTCCACTTCTCTTCCAGAAGAGTCCCTCCAACCTTTCTGTCCCAAAGCACACTGGAACACACTGAGACATTTAGCTCCTGAAGCTGCAGGCAGCACTCATGCAAGCGTTCAGGAGCTCAAATACTAATTCAATAGGGCATACCCTAAAGTTTAAACAGCCTTTGCACAACAGAAGGTGACAAATACAATGCTTATTTCTGAAGGGTCTTTCAAGGGCCCCAGGAGAGTCTAAGTCAGTAAACCTGATCTCCGTATTGGGCACATTAATAAAAATTAAAAAACAGAACTAGCTGACACAAGAGTACACATGCTAGGGCAGAAAATTTTGGTAGAAGAAAGCTTTAAAAAAGGTCCCAAGATGTTTAAAGACAGCAAACTATCATGGGATAGGAGAGAATGTCCACTCAAATTAATGACTGTTTTAAGGCTATTATCCAAAGGGTAGGAAAGAATGGCTCCTCCAGGAACATGTATTCATCTGCAGAAGCAACAAAGAGGGCTAACAGCTGGGGGGCGGGGAGGCAGAGAGATGACAGAAATTACTCAGCATAGTAAATACAAGAGGCCGCTGAAGAAGCACTGAAACCCCTGGGTTGCTTGGTACTTGAATGGTAAATTGAATTCCGTGATAATAAAAGGAAGGTAATCCACACAAAGGAAGTATAACCCTAACAACAAATACAGCATGCTCCCAATTTGTTATGCTGCTCAGGAAGTGCTGGAGTCATTACACACAGCTCTATGACATTTGCTCTGCAATCAGGAGTGGTCGAAAAAGGAAAGAATTAGGACTTAGGAAAAAAGGAACAGAGAACAAAACCAGAAGTCATGATTATATCACTGTTAAATCAGGGCACCCTACTGTTAGTGTCCTTTCATTTAAAAAAGGAAATTGGACCAAAAAAGGGGAACGGAGTAAGCCAAAGATGTTTAAAGGTAAAAAGCAGCTACTGTACAGTAACAGAATGTTAAAGCTTCAGCTGGAGAATGAAATGACTGAGTTTAGATGACAGCATCAGAACCACATGCAGAAGAACAGGAAATAAGTCACTATTTCTCACAATACAGGAACTAGAGAGCACCAAGAGCCAACAGGTTTAAACAAGGCATGTTTCCATACAATGGAATACAATGTTAAACATCAGTAAACTCTGAAGATGGCCTGGCAGACTTAAGGCAGAAACTACAGGAATGGTGGCTGAACAAACAGCCCTTGGCTTGGGAAGAAATTACGCCTCAGATTGCTAGAAAGGCAAGCTCAAGTAACACCAGCACACACTCTGTCACATCCTCAAATATGAGATGACAGTGGTGTCAAAGGACTGTGTTACAATTAACAACTATTGTTCTTACCGGACAATCTATTGTTTTTAACATTATATACAATATTGCCCAAGATTCAACATAACACAGAATGCTTGATTTTGTCTAGAGAATGAAAAAACAAAAGAATGAAAATGGCAACTATTCAGAACAGACTTCTATGCTGGTGTTTTCAAACTTGCAGCAATTGTAGTGGAGTTCTAAACAATCCAATAAACAAATGGTACACCAGCTTTATGCACCAGGACTTACAGTTTATTTATTAAAAGGGTTTATCTAAGTATCAGCATGATATATCCAATACTGTACTGATGATGAGTATGGAAGTTTACTTGAAAAAGAAAGCAAAAAAGGTCTTCAAGAAAGACCGTTTTTCATGCATCACGTTTTTCCCACAAGTACCACAGCATCAATGCTAGGCTGCCACACACACTCTAATTAAAAAGATCACTTGACTATCACTTGACTCACTTTCCTATATCCATTTAGAAACAATACGTAATTAGTTTAAGAAAGAAAGAATCCTTTCTGCAGATTTGAAAAAAAAAAAAAAACAACCTACTTCATTCTCCTACAGCCAACGATTACTTTTATGCTAACGTGTTGTTAGAGAGGTAACAAGAACAGGCACCTACATCATGGGATATCTATCCCAGTTCAAGCTAAGGAGTAAACACCTCACTCCAAGATTCAGAACATGGCTGGATATCTGCTGTCAGAACATGAGTAATTGCACTGCGTCAGCGTACAGACACTGGATTCCTCCTACCACAAACCCTAAGTAGAGACTGATGGCTCTAGTGTTAAAATGATAGTTTGTTATTTACTGCTTTTCTAATGGTTACAAATATCTAATTGCCCCTTATTTTTGCTACTGAGCACTGAAATTAAATTTTCTTAAGTTTAATAACACCATCTTTTGTCCATAAATGGACATGTTTAGCTTTGATGCACGCATAAATGTGCATGTAAAACTAGATTGCTTCCACCACCCTCTCCTACACATATTGCTTTATGCTCTCCACTGACTTTCATCTGCTACAGTTAAACAACTTGTTTTAGGACATTATAAAATTCTTAACTTGTTCTTATGGAAGTGAATCTTCTAGAAAAGTACAATTGAAATATTTCTCTCTGAGGTTCAAAAAAATTTATCATTCAAATGAAAACCAAACAGTACTGCAGAACTGCCTTCTCAGTGCATTGGATACATTGAGTTTCTGTCAATCCCTTCAAAAAAAGAAAATTATTCTTTTCAGTTTAAAGATTTCTTTTGTTAGGTATCACATCTAACATGTTCTAAAATACTAATTACCTCTGCAAGAATACTTAGACCAGATACTCCAAAGAGTCTGCCTTGCCAGGGGAAAAAAATTCAAACAAGTAACATTTTAATATGCATATTAATAGCAAAAGGTACAAAGGACTGTTCTTGTTTCCCTTCTCTATTAGTAATTCAGAACATCAACATGTCTAAGCACGATGATGAGATCTGATTGCCAGCTCAGAATTAATCACCCAACCCTACCCATATGAATTCTTAAAGACCTGCTTGGGTGTGGTTTTAGACAACATTTTCTGATTTCTACCTTCACTTATTAGGGAAAGCCTCTTTATATTATTACCTAGCGTTGCTCAAGTCACTCATGCTACACTTTCAGGAGTCAGCAGAGTATCTTTAGGCAGCTGGCAGCTACAAGATAAACTCATCAAGCAACGACTTATTATTAAATAATAGCTTCCTATGGAAGCATTCCAAACTAGTCACAAATTCATCAAGATTCATCCCTGTACGGCCCAAAGAGAAGAGCTATTCAATAGCGCACAACAGTATTTGTCACTAATATCGACCTGCATCTATTACTCAGTTGTTCTTACACAGGAAGCTTTTCCAAGAATAGCTTCACAGGCTATAATATCCCATAGACACATCTATTTAGAAGACTTGTCTAATAAGCTTGTAGCAGCTTCGAGCTGCTTAGATGAAATATAAATGAGACAGTCAGCTCAGACACATACAGAAGTCATTTGACATCAGCAACTCTGTTGCTGGAAAAAACCTGGTGTTAACATCCATGCTGCACCGTACGTTATCACAATTAAAAATCTGTGTATTTTAACAAAGGTAACTCACATATTTTGCCTCGAACTTCTTGGCTAGCGCTTCTACTTCATGCCGCTCACGTTGCTCGTCATTAAAAGGATCTTCTGAGTGAACGGATTTCTTCTGAAAAAGGCAGAAGCATTCATTCAATTTCAAGAGAAACACAGGGTACATCTCATAAAAACCCATTAAAAGTCAATAAACTACATTCTAATGACTAAGGAGTCAGAAGTCATACTAAGAGGGTCAAAATGCTTACTTTAGTCTCTAGAAATGAGTTTAACCCGTTCAATTATCATTCAATTACTTGTCGTCTTCTAATGAGAACCCAAGCAGAAAAGTAAGGAAAGCCTCAGATTTATATTTACGTAAGTATTCCACTACAACCAGAAGTGTAAGCATAAGAAAACTAGGGGAACTAGAGGCTCAAGGAGAAAGAACTCTAAACGCAAATTCTTTTCACTTCAACTCGCAGTGGTGCCTATCCTATCCAATACCATACACGAGATGTACCTAGATGTTTCCTAATCAGCAGGAAAGCAACTGGAAGGCTACAAAGCAAAGTCCCAACCGTAATAGTAGCACACCTCCTGTAGCATACCTCCTGGAACTCTCTTACTGTTATGTTTTTCTCCAGATAACTTCAGCAACCACAGCACAACTACTACAGGACTGTCACTGTGGCAGCTAGAAGAATAGCATGATTTTATATTCCAGCTGTACAAATAAGCAGGAAGCACACACTTCCTTGGAGTTTTTGCTGACAAGAAGTCAATGAATAGTAACCGAGGGTGCGAAAAGGTTTGTTACTTTTTTCCCCAGATAAACTATGACAGAAAAACGGGGCTGCATTCTCCAAATGAGTGTCTATATAAAATAGAGTAACTGGGGTGGGAGTGGTTATAGGGTGCTAAAACATGGTAGAATGGAGTTAAGTCTTTATGGATGTCAACTAACCTCGTGTGAATCACTCAATGAATAAATCAAACCTTACAGCAGACTAAGATGGAACAGAAAGTAACACCATAAGCTCTGAAAAGCAGGATCCTTCCCCCGCAGTATGAGAAACTCAGAGCTTAGAAGAAAAAAAGTGAAAGAGGGTTAGGTTATAGCTAACTCTGAAACACCCAGTAAGTTACCTGCATGTTTCCTGCACACCTTAACATAAAATACCGCTCAATGCCTACAACACCCTTTTTGCTTCCTGTTAGTGGGGTAAAGCTCTTCTACAGAGGTCACTCAAAGTAATGTCTCCTGTTTATTTCCACGGAAATTACAACAGATGCAAAGAGCACAATAACACTGTCGGATAGAGCAAGTTCTCAGCTACAAAACACTGTTTTTCAACAGTCACCACCACGAGCTGTACATTTTCACCAGTGATTAACAAAAGTCTGCATGCTGTGCTCGTAAACATCTGCACCAGCAGAGGTGAGCACAGTGAGGCGGTGGTGGTGTGTTTCAGCAGTGGTGACAGTGGGTCACATCTACCGTTTGGTCTCCATAAACGCTCAGCAACTGTTGATGAATGTCAGTGGGTGCCATTTTTTCCATGCAGAGGAATTCAATTGCACACCTTTGCTTCACCCGCACTCCCATGTCAGATGCCATTGTGTCAGAGTGCCCCTCTGCTGCCGTCTGTCACATGGCAACAAAGTGTAAGGGAATACTGGGAGGAAGGTTCAGCCTCTACTGCCACACCACCAACATCCACCTCTGACATTGTGGGGCAACATCATAAAAGGAGGCATTACTTTCGGAGCAACCCCTGCACATTTGTTAGGGAAACGGTTTTTCAAACAGTAAAATGCAGACAAGGTTGAGGCCAGAGGTCAAGTAAAAGTCAGTACTAAGCATTACTTTGCATCTCCTCACCAAACCCTCCAAGCTGTTACTGGCTACTGCTTTGAACAGCTGAGCACTATCGGCAGATTTGGGGTTTGGCTGTACGTAAGGGCTCTGACAGCCAAGTCTCTGCGACTTGACAGCAACTTCAAGACCTTACTACTTCAGCACCTTTACAGCCCTCCCAACAGAAGGCAAGTTGGGCTTCTGGCTCACCCCTTCCGAGTTCAGTTTTACAGGAAAACTTTAGATAAACAATTCCTACCAGAAGATGAACCACAACCCTCCCAAAGGGTGCTCTCCTTACTGAGGCAAAAAGCAGGAGAAGCACACCACAAGTTTATACAAAACATTTTCACCAGCTTCTCTTCCCCAATTTTAGAATTTAAGAGAAAGAACAGCATTTGCCCTATGAAGTAAGCTTTGTGATTATGCATGTTTTAACTGCTGAAGAGCGCTATTAAATCAACGCTTCAAGTTATTCCCATCCATTGACGCTTTTCCTGTACATCCTTCCCTTCCCAGGACAGCCTGCCTCTGGAGACCCACCCTTGCCTGCTCCAGTTCCAGTCCAAGCAGCCCTATGGGATAATGTCAAGAATTATGTAACGTTCAACTTGAATGTGAATAGCCATATGGAAACTGAGTAAGGAATAAACAACAGCCGTCAGAAAAATCAATCTTGGCCCTACGGAAACAGTCTGCATAACTTCGTATGAACTGTTCATTTCAAGCTGATTCATTAAAAACTAAGTTCTGGGATCCTGAACTCCGCTTAGAACCACGGCACTAACTGCCAACGAGTTACTGTCAACTCAGATAAAATCTCAGAACCTGCTGAGCAGCGGCAGCAGGCAGAGTCTCTTCTTGGTCACGCTCCATTTCGACACGGTGGTTTCTCAGCTGTGTTAACTGGTACGCGTCACTACAGCTATTCTGCTCCACAAGCAGCATCAGTTGTCCTTCCATAACTGCTTCTGTTTCAGGACTCTAAACAGGTTACATAATTTGCTGGTCTGAGAACGACCAGGTGGGAGACAGACTTCTGCCATCCTGCACTGTGCAGAGCAGATTCTCCTCTCATACTTCCTTCAGCTACAAAGGAACTGGGATACCTTAATTTCATTGCTGGACAAAACGTGCTTCCCCTCTTCTCACGCTGACCGATCCAAGTCCTCTTCTACCATTTCAGAGCAACCTTTTCAGTTTCTCCTCTTTAACAAGGAAGAGGTTCAACTGACGGGACAACTACACAACAGCTTTTAAACAGGAGGAACAGGATCGCTTTAAAAGGATCACAGTTTATGACACAGTTTTACATAATCGGTTGTTTGTTCCACGCAGCCCACAAAGAGACAACATTACAATCCATTGATTTTCAATCTGTACTCTGCCAGAGAGCTGAAAAACATACGAGATTTCTGATAAAATTCTATCGCTATTTCTATCTTAAAAGCATATTCTCTGATCCCAGTTGTACCAAACATCCACTACAGCAATGTTTTTCCTCCCCTTTCCTCCAAGAGATTTGCAACAGAACTACATAAAGATGTCATTTTTTCCTGACTACGTGATTAATGCAGTACCAACCTGCCAAAAAGAAAGGGGGGGGGAAGTTATAAAAAAACCGGGGATTGTCAAGGGACAAAGCCAGCCTCCACACACAGAGCCACCTCTAAAGGCTGTCACAACCTCTGTCCTCACGCAGGAACTGCTCGAAGATGGCACTTTGCAGAGCACTGAAGCACAGCTGTCGCTGGCACTGTTTGCCCACAGCAGCTGTAGGACAGGACAAACAGAAGGAGCCTCTTCCCTTGCTCCAGGAGATCTCAGGGGGATTATTAAGATCAGTCATTGATTTTTTCTGCTTTCTACGTTTGAAGACGACACAGTTCTACATCTCTCCTACACAGCGCAAAAAGCAAACAGGCCATTAAGCATTGCCACAGCACCATCTAGAAATGTTTTGCTCCATCAAGCAGAGGGCTCAACCACTCCTGAGTTTATGCTGGATTTAAAAAGCCAATGACAGCACCAGCACTGCTGAGGTTTGCTTTTAGTTCTCACCAGAGCTGTCGCAACTGTCTCAGCAGCAGCTGCCCCTTCCATGAAGACAGAAGCTTTGTCTGACATCGTGCAATGCAATTAAGAGAAGCCACAAGCACACAGATCGAGCGCAACCCCACGGCACCCTCAGCTCCCAGAGAGGCCCAGGTGTGCCCAGCTTTACGATGTGCCTCCTTCCTCACCC
>WBMW01002489.1:722832-780591 GCA_013396635.1 Penelope pileata | reverse complement strand
GCCGTTATTGCTCGGCTTTCCCCCGACGTCAGCGCGCCCGACGGCGCCCGCCCCCGGTTGCCATGGCGATGTGCACGCTGCCGCCGTACGCTCCTTAAAGGGGCCGCCCGCGCCGCGCCGCCCTGCGNCTCTCCTCCAGGAGCTCCTGCGGACAGCCGGGTGCCTCCACCTGCCCCCACCTGCGCCAAGTTACAAGTGCAACTTGTGTATCTATGTTGTTGTGAATATTTACAACAAACCAGTCTACATAGCCCGTTACCCCACTGCCCGAACTGCATTCAGCACAGCTCTTGATGATCTCGCCTTCTTGCATATGAAGTTTTTTGACTTGTCTACTCTGTACTGCAGAGAACATTCACGGCACTGGAACAGCGTTCCTGAAAACTGTGGTTTTGCTAAAAGGGAATGGAGGACATTCCGGAGTGCAGCAGGAAGTCAGTGGTGACTGACCAGACCTAAGGAAGGTTGGCTGTCCCTCTGAAACGCTCCTGAAAGGCTCTGCTGACCTTCGTAGGCAAAGGGACTTCTTTTACCTTAAAACCTTTCTGGTTCTAGTACAGCTAGCAAGCTTGGCAGAGGCATTCCTCAAACACGCTTCAGTTTTCAACATCATAACATTATTTGTAAATCCCACCCGTTCGCCTGTTGCACATTTCCAACGTTTATCAGAGGAGGCACATAATAAGCAACATATTTCTGGACTCGCACGGCGTCAGCAAGCTCCAGACCTGCAGATGGGGCCGTGCAGATCCCACTCCTCAGAGTTTCTATGTAGTCTGTGCCATTCGGCCTCGTGACGGTAGAATGGGGCCTTTCCTCGTCGAGAGAGCAATTTTAGCGCTCCGCAGGCAGAAGTGCTACGTGGAAGCCGTGCTTCTTTGGTGGCTCTGCCAAATGTTTGTTTTCAGTTACCGTATGGGAAGTGAAAGATGGAAGTAAGTACAGTGTAGTAACAGGAATGCAATAGTGGATGTTCGTAGGTAATGCTTGCACATATCCTTGGCAAGGGGTGAAGATAAGCTGTGCATTGAAAGTATCCAACCTAAAAGTCAGTTCTGTCTCTCAGTCCTGTAAGATACGTATTCAGAATTACTGAATGCGGGACAGGTGCTCCACAAGCAAACGAAGCTTGCAAGCATCTGGAATCAGTACTTAAAATTCTGTTGATTGTTGTGTAGATAGACTTGAAACCACATCCTCGTCAGATTTGTAACATGCTTTTTAAATGAGAAGAAACGAGATAGATAGCAGTGACTGATCTGACCTTTGATAGGGTTGCAGAGGAAAATAGTAGTAGTTCTTGGAAGCAGCAGACAGCCACTTCTGCTAAGTCAAGACATTGACGTTCATAGAAGTAGCAGCCTTTCACATGTGAGGTTTTTGTGGATACTTACGGTTTCATTTACATCCCCTCCCCCCCCTTCCTCCTCTCTTCTGGGAGGTTAATTAGACAAATAAATCATCAGAGACCTATTTTATCTAACCTCTGAGCAACTTGGAGCACACCTCTTTGTTGCGAGGCTGAAAATTTGTTTACATAACTAGACTAAGAGTAGTTCTGGATCTTTGAATTTAAAGTTACCAAAGAAAGCTTCCTCTAGATCTTAATATCTTGAACTAAATCAGAAAGAAACTTGGCAGCAGATCCAAGCATAGCAGGCACTGGAAGAAGTTATCATTACATTCTGTCAAAGATGCTGGAAGCAATAAGGAAAGACTCCCAAGAAGCAAACTGAAGCCAGAGTTGTTTAAGAATTCAGATTTCAACACACCCACTACCAGACTAAATATTGTTTGTGCATTGTATAATGTGCAAAAAATGGAGGAGGGGGGAAAAGTGTTCCAAAAAAAAGCGTTTACCATTTATTTTGCTTTCTCACAGGATATCTCTATGCTGAAACAGGCCAACACAGAAGACAAATTCCTTTCTTTTGTAAGTTATCTAAAGGACACTTATTATTGTCGTGACATGTTGTACACCTCAGATGCTTCGAACTACAGGTGCTACAGACACAACAGTGAGTAGAAGTTTCGTGACCTGTGTTTCAAATGCAGCAGGGCCACATCAATCGGCAGAACTGTCCATAGGATCAGCTGCGTCTTGGAAGAGCTTCCTTTCGGTTTTGAAGGCTGAATACTTTTGATAGAGGACATTTGCTCTGTATCACTTTAATTCCATGAACTGTGAGGCTGTTGCCCTAGGATGGGAACGCAATGGAAAAAACATTCTGCGTATATCAACGGCATGAGGGCTGCTCCGAAAGTAATGCCCCCCCTTTTGTTATGTTGGCCCACAACATCAGAGGTGAATGGTGGTGGAATGGCAGTAGAGGTTGAACCTCATATTCCATTACGTTTTGTGGCTGTGTGACAGATGGCAGCAGAGGGACAGTCTGACAAAGTGGCATCTGTCATGGGAGTGTGTATGAAGCAAAGGTGTGGAATTGAACTGGAGGAGAGAATGGCACCCATTGACATTCATCAACATTTGCTGAATGTTTATGGAGACCAAACAGTGGATGTTGGCACAGTGAGGTGGTGGGTGGTGCGTTTTAGCAGCAGTGACAGTGACATGAAAGACAAGCCATGTTCTGGACGCCCATGCGCAGCTGTCACACCATGAAATGAAGAGCGTTTTGATCAGCTCATGCGCACAAATTGGCAGATTATGACTACGAAACTGAGTAAGAAGCTGAATATTGGCTTAAATGTGTTGAAAACAATGGTGACAACATTGGAATACCACAAGTTTGCACCAGGTGGGTCCCATGAATGCTCACACAGGAACAGAAGGAACACCACATGCAAGTTTTTCAGGACCCATTGAACCAATACAAGGCTGAAGGTGACAGTTTCCTGGATGGCGTCATTACTGGTGACAAGATGTGGTGTTACCACTATGAGCCAGAGTCAAAACAGCAGTCCATGGAGTGGTGACATATGAATTCCTCACAAAAGAATAAGTTCAAGATGTAGCCCTCAGCAGACAAAGTGCTGCGCACTGTCTTTTGGGATGGGAAAGGGGTGATCGTTCTGGAGTTCCTGGAACTCAGACAAACCATCAACTCTTGACCATTACGCTGTGATGCTGACTAAGCTGAAGGCTCAAACTTCCAGTCAGGCTAGAGAAGAAGACAACCTTTCTCTTGCAACACAATAATTCCAGGCCTGAAACCAGTTTGAAGACCGCGGCGCATATTGCCAAGCTTGACTGGTCTGTCCTGTATAGTCCATATTTGGCACCTTCTGACTTCCATCTGTTCGGGATGAGGAAAGATGAACTGCATGGGCAACATTNGTGTTACCACTATGAGCCAGAGTCAAAACAGCAGTCCATGGAGTGGTGACATATGAATTCCTCACAAAAGAATAAGTTCAAGATGTAGCCCTCAGCAGACAAAGTGCTGCGCACTGTCTTTTGGGATGGGAAAGGGGTGATCGTTCTGGAGTTCCTGGAACTCAGACAAACCATCAACTCTTGACCATTACGCTGTGATGCTGACTAAGCTGAAGGCTCAAACTTCCAGTCAGGCTAGAGAAGAAGACAACCTTTCTCTTGCAACACAATAATTCCAGGCCTGAAACCAGTTTGAAGACCGCGGCGCATATTGCCAAGCTTGACTGGTCTGTCCTGTATAGTCCATATTTGGCACCTTCTGACTTCCATCTGTTCGGGATGAGGAAAGATGAACTGCATGGGCAACATTTTCCAAGCAACGCTGCCATCATAGCAACTGTGAAGCAGTGGGTCATCTCCTCTGGTGCAGATTTTCACAAGCGCGGCATGCAGGCTCTTGTTCATTGCTGGCAAAAATGCACAGCTACTGGTGGTGCCTATGTTGAAAAAGAGTGTTTTGTAGCTGAGAACTTGCTCCATCAAACAGTGTTACGGTGCTCTTTGTATCTGTTGTAGTTTCCATGGAAATAAAGAGGAGGCTTTACTTTCAGAACGTCCTTGGTCCAGGTTACATGGCACGGGTTGGCAGCTTTAAGAGTTCAAGAGTTTCAGCTTTGCTTCAGGTGAACAATGGAGCCCCAGTGACGCGGGAGCTGGTCAGGTCTCAGCCACTCAAAAGTCACCGAGGGACACCTCTATCCATTTGGGGCTTTGTTTTTGTGAAAATATCCTCATTTTTCATGGGTTGTTTCCTCACCATGTCTTCCCAATATCTTGGTGTCTTACAGTCCAACCAGGCATCTTGTTGATCGTCATGGTCCTTTCACTGAAACTGCTGCCACAGCAGCTGCAACTTCCATTGCTGTGTCAGGAGATGCTGCAGCTGCAGGTAGGATGTTTGTGTAGCTTTTGCTAGAACTGCTTCTGCATCACAAGAATCCATTGCACCAGCAGTATGGCTGGCAGTGCTGTTTTGCTATGCAATGAGGCTCTCTGAATTCAGATTTTTTTTTTGCACTTCCCTTCCTTCATTTTTTATAAGTTGCCCCCTGACTGATGTAGAAAACAAATGTCCTAACCACTTTAAAATAAAATTTGATGAAGAGACCTTGAATAAATGGAGATGAATGGACACAATACAGCTCAAGGAATAACAAATCCCCTTTGTTTCTCCAAACCAAGCATCAATGTCACGCAAACCACTTGGAAAAAAATGGTTCTTCTTTTAATTACAAATACAATTTCTCGCAGAACATACCTCAAGCTTTCTTTCCTTCAGGAGATAAATCCTATTTAATCCTGCCAGGCAGGAATCAGGCGTATGTTTAGAATTGTTACCAGCTACCACATCCTTAAAAGGTCCAAAGTTCTGTATTTAGTGAGGTAAACAGTGCTTGAGAAGGACTGTGGGCAGGTAGAGAAATACCAGATGTTAAGGGGTAGAAAAATCTCATCGGCTTCAGGTAATTGGCAAATACTTTACAAGGGCAGTTATTTATCACAATTTCAAGGCAAAGGAACAGTGGTGAACTTTATCCCACACACTGGTGTATTGCACTCTGTGACCTGGTCAAACCTTACTTCTTGGAGAATGAAAGTTGGAGCCTATGAGACACCAGAAATCTTTCAGGAACTTTAAGAAAAGCTTTTGAACAAACAAAATTTCCAGTTTCCAATTACAATAGGATTTTTTATTATTATTATTTTTATGTTTTAAGTAGTAACAACTTACATTCCAAAGGTAGTTACTGCTCCTGGAGCTAGAGGCCTCACCCTGAAAACGCTTCTTACCTTTAGATGTGGATTGAGGTGCATTCCTTTCTTGCAGGCCAGAATGGTCTCCTAAAACTGTGTTGTGTGCCGGGAGAGCCCTGGGTATCTAGTAGGTAGATGATGAAAATGCAGTGTTGGCATTTATCTCACCAGGGCAAATCTTCAAGTCAGAAAAGCAAAGGGGTTTACAGGACCACGTGTACGTAGCGGTGTGGTTTTCCCAACCGGTCAAAGGGGGAGTGCTACCTGAATCTGTCGTCTGTACTGTTCACGTGTAATTTCTCAAGGTAAACTTCAAACTGACACTACTGCTGTAAGATTGGTGATTTTTATGACCTACATAGTATTGTAATAAAGTAACCTAATAGAAGCCAGAAAAAGATCGTTAACTTAGAGGAACCTCAAAGAAAATTCAAAGCTTCAAAAACTGAATTTACATGGAATAGCAGCATGAACTGTGATAGGAAGAAAAAGTAGTGAGAGAAAATGGAAAGAAGAACTGCATCTTGGACAAGGAAGAGCAAGCTCCTCCTGGAGAGGAAGTGAGATATTTAGTCTTCTACCTAATTTAAACATCAGCTCTTAAGTGTGGGAGTTCACCAGGCAGTGCTGGTAATTTGTTCCCTCAGATAACACGCAAAGTCGATTCTAACTAGCAATATAAGAACACTTTTCTTTTTACTTATCTTTTTTTGTTTCATTGATCTTATTTTTTTAATAGTTATTTCTGCTTCTATTGTTAAAATTCCTTGCTAGAACATGCATGCACCTTTCATCTTCAGCTTTCCTAATGTTAAGGGTGATACGCAGCTGAGGCTGACAAACAAGCTGCAGACTTCTCCAGCAGTCATGAATCTAGGTGGAAGGTGTGGACTCTACCAAAATTAATTTGGGAATTCAGCATCTGAGATACTCTGTTAAGCAGTGATTAGTTTGAGGTCCACAATCACTAGGAAATTTCTCCGTGCAGATGTACCCTTTGCTTTTCTAAGGAAGAAGGAAAGAGGCAAAAAAAATAAGAAGAAAAAGATATCATCTAAGCGGTCACAAGAAAATTAAAACAACCAAACTACGAAAGATAAAACAACTTTTTACTTAAAATCCAAGATTTTTCTTTGAGTAGCAGGAAGAGGTACATCAGAAATAAACACAGCAGAGATTTTATAGAAGAGTGCCCAGTAACATGAAAATGTACAGTTTCTTTTTTTTTCTCATTATAAATATATAGAAAGAGAGCAGAACTCAATGAACTAAAGACACGTTGATCGTGATTAACAATGTCACTTAAACTGTGCTTAAACCGAGTTTAAAACTTAAAATAAATTGCCTTTAGAAGCAGTAGATTTCCTTAATGGTAGCTCTTTTATGATTCATACCTGCTCATTTCACAGTGTAAAAACACCTACATGTTTACAGAGATTGAGAAGGATTATGTGCTCGGGAGAGTTGTCTCATGCCTTTTTTTTTTTTCCCTCCTCATTTGCACTGTTAAAGATGCTTGCTGAATGGGATCCTTACCTGCAGTGAAAAGCCTGTTCCGTCAGGCCAGCACCCCTGGAGGCAGCCGAAGATTACCAGCCTGGCTGAAACTCTGGAGTCAGGTTATTGTCTTATCTTCATGTTATTGTCTGCTGGTTCTGTTCTTCCAATAGTAATTAAAACACACAAGCATCTGTGAGTCACTATTTTAAGCAGCTACCCCACCCACCTGTAACGTGAATAAGATTGGCTTTGTACGGAATTCTCAGCTGGAATGGCTGTTGTACACTTAAAGCAGTAGTAACGCTGTTCAATGAGGTACAAGGCTCTGGAAGTCATTCTCAGCAATACAAAAGCTAATGTGCCATAGATTTGCTCTTGCTGAGGGTTTCTCTTCTAAGTGCTGACCTAGGAGAGACAAATGCTGTCACACAGTGCCCACAAAAATGGGCCCAGTCAGACTGAGGCCAGCCTGGCCTTGCTCACTCACCAGTGTGATATTTTCTGGTTTTAGTGAAATATTGATATTTTGTTAATTATCAGAAAGTGTTTTCATTTATAACATATTAAAATATATAAATATTGTTATATATATATATATTTAAAAGTATAGTCACTGTTCAGGAGACAACTATCAAGCAATGTTCACTCTCCCAAAAAGCAGAATTACATGTATTAAACAGAGATCGCAACGCAGCCTTCCAGGAATTGTTTGACCTACCAACTAATCTTTGGCTGTGACCTTGGGGGATTTTTATTTTCTTCTCTAGTTTCTCCTTTGGCTTTCAGTCTGGTTTTCACAAAAATTCCAATTTCCTAACCACCTCTTTTGAGTGCCTCTCAGCACGCTGGAAACTGCTTTGCCTTACAGAAATTTCTCCATCTAAATAAGTGCGCATTATCACAGACAGCTGAGGGTGACTGCATAAACAAATTACCACATTTTTAACATTCATACAAGCTTACGATCAGAATAGTCCGAAGTATTCTTTGCATGCGCAGTTCAGCATTTTCATACTTCCACGATTTTATTTCCAAGCCAAATTGCATTCAAAAAGCAAAGCACATATTCATCACCGAGAATTAACTGCATACCAAGCTTGCAGATTCAACACAAAGCTGCTTTTGAGTTGCCACAGCATTAAAAATAGCATCTGAAAAATTACTTGTGAAAAGTGATTTTCCATACATGAATAATTTAAAGGGACAAATGGAATTTTATGAAACTGTTTTCTTACCACCTCAAGTTGCATTTTCAGAAGATGTATGAGATTTAAAGACTTTTCAGAATATTAAAACAGCGGCAGTAGCGGTGAGAATTTTGAGAACAGAGTGACTGCTACATACCAGAAATGCTGCGAAAACAAGCTACGTTTCGAATATCATTTTCCTGGACTTAACAGAATTCCTCCTTACACTGATAAGTAATTATACAGTCAGATTTAACTTTTACTGAGTACTTATCTGACTGCTTCGTCACGGTTTTAAGAGATTTTGAAGTTGCTTATTGCTTAGTGTCGTACTCATTTGTAGCTGTCTGTAGGACTTAGCATACTTCCCAAATCTGAACAAACATTGACAAGAATGTTTCCATGAAGTAGGGCAAGGCAAGCAATGTTCAGAGGTGGGGTGAGGGCAGGAAGAGATACGTGGAAAACTTTACGACTGCACTGTAAGGCCAGTCACATGTTGGCAGCTAGAGGGGAAGGGACAGGGAAGGAGAGCATGCAGAAAAGAAAAGCGGACGCAGCAGCAGGACTGGTTTGAGAATAGCTAGCTAAATTGGGTGGGAAATCACGTAAAACTGGCCTCAGAAATGACTTTGGTCTGACCTCAAAACAGCTCTTCTGCCTTCAAGTGGTGGAGAAAACCACAATGGTTTTCTGTAACTAAATTCTTCCCAGTTTCTTCAGTAACGACTCAAGTTCAGCACTTGTGACTTCATGAGTGAGTCAGACAGAAGTATGATTCAACTTGTAGAATACAATTACTATGATAACCATCAGTAATGGGAATACACCAGACAGTTTAAGACATGGTTTATCAGATTTTGTAATATAATTTTTCTGAAGTTTTCTTAGAAATAGCTATCACATATGGATTGATATTAAAGAGAGACGTTTACTTCATGTTAAGTAAATTATTTGACCAGCTCTGCAAAGACACTGTTTCATGACATAATGGGTAACCATGTAACTGCCTCAACCTGAGCGCGCACCCACTGATGAGAGGCAAGGAAAAGACTACCAGTAGCTTTAGAGCAGATGTGCACAATGATCCCATCATTCTTAAGCAGCAAAAAATCAGTAAAGAAAATTAGAGCTGTAGCATTACAATGTGGATTTTAACTGCTGGAATCAAAGCATGCTTCTTTTGCATATGGCACCAGCCATCTCGACATTATTATGTGTTATTAGAATGTTACTGCACACCGTATAATTCTGCATTGTTGTCTGTGGTTTTTCGCAGAACTTACCACTTGGAAGTTGCTTATCGCGATCAAGGAACAGATGGTGAAGTCTGAGGCTCATCACTCTTCTGTAGTTAAGGGCCAGCTTAAAGTGTGGCTTGAGGACTCCAAGAAAGGCACACAGTTCCTAGGTCCATACAAGTGCAATTCAGAGATGACAGCATAGGTACTATCCCTGTTACACTTAGCTGTATCTGTGAAGTTCTACAATCTATCCTGTAAATAATTTTGGCAGGAAATATGCTAAATTCCTGGTTCCTGAAGATGTGGTTATAAAAAGCATTTTAAAGACCATTACTTACTTTACGACATTTGTTATTTTTAATTATCTTAAAGAAAAATACAATGTGGAACAGTTAAGCACTGCAGTGTGCAAGAAGGAATTGAAGCAGAGCTTCTCTTTTCATTTGAAGAGTAAACTCATTTTTCTCAAAGTCAAAGCTTTTACTAAACATAGACTTTTATTTTTGAATCCATAATTAGGATTATAAGGAATAAGGAATATGTAAGGAATTTAGGATCTGACCATTGCCCAGAGATGTCAAATACCTGCTTTATCTGTTCCAAGTGAAAATGAGAGTTTAGAACCCATCAACTCATAAGTAAGCTTTTTTGTGGATGGCTTTTAAACGTGATTTGAGTGCAAAGAAAATTAGTAATAACTTTCAAATTCTGCAAGCAGCCTTAACCAATGGGATTCCATTTCCATCAGTCTTTCTGGGATGCCGTAAAATTCATGTAATAAAAGAATGAATGGGAATAGACTTGACTCTAATGACATGGATCTTCTACAAGTTTAGCTGTGCAGCAGTTATACAAACGAAATACATACATTGCTGATGTCATGTAAGTCATTTAAAAGAATAGTGTCACATCGTGACATACCTTAAATGAGTGGAGAATGACAAATTGTGGAAAGTAACCAGCAGTTGTCATGAACAGAATGTTTTGGGGAGTTACTTTAGCAGGGTCCGGGAAGGACTGCTGGTCCCTTGATGATTCAGATACAGATGCAGACGGCACAAATAAAAGGCTGCAGAGAAGCAGACTAGTAATGGATGAGACCAAGATAGATGGTCACACAGAGCAATGTGCACAAGCTGGAAAACTGAGTCCATTCAAACAAAATACATTTTTCAACATTTTTCATAGAGCTAAAGGTAGGCTGTTTCGAAGAGTACACTGTATCCTGGAAAATACTAGTTCTGGAAGAAAAAATCGATGTCAAGTCACAATTGAGAAGCAACTTAACGTGAGCTCCCTCTGTGCTAATATGGCAAAAAGTGTAAATACAATTTTTGAGTACAACGTAGGAGAATAGTGAGTGGAAGTATGAAAGAATATATTCCAATATCTCCTACACTGACAAACAAAGTGCCACACAACCACATTAAATATATATCTATAGATACATATATATTAACAAACCCATTGCCAGTTTTCCAGGCTGGAAAATATCCTTAAAAGAAATGTTCTCTTTAATACAGAGATGGCTGACTTGCAGTTTACACATACCTAAAGAGGGGGAAATAGAAACAAACAAAAAAAACCCACCAAAACAAAGAATGCCAGGATTTAATGACTATTTAACATAGCAGACATGAACACTGGAAGAACAAAATACTAGAAAATGAGGCCAAACAGGCTGAATTTATAATTATGGTACAATTTTTAAAAGAGCAAACATGATTTAACCATTTGAACAAATCGCAAAAGAAAATGATACCCACCTTTGAAGTGTTACTTACTGTTGTCTGAAAGGCAGATTCCCTACCCGGTGTGCAGTAAGGCAGTCTCATACACAGAGATGAGATATGGACCTATTGCAAAAGTTGCACAAGTTTGGGTGCAGGGTGGTCTCCCACGAAGCTAGCACACTCCAGGATTTTTGCGACGTCTTTTTATACATATATTTTTTAATCATTTGACCACTACTCTGATACAGCCTCTGGCCTGCAGTTGGCCTCCCTACCTGCAGGCTAGCTAAACATGCTAATTAATCACATGTTTTCTCAAGATGCTCCTATCGTTTTAGTCATCACATTGTGATCAGGAGTTCCTCTACTTAACTGCTGTAGCAGCTTCAAGGATGGCCATCCTGTCCTAGATACTTGCTATATCTAAGGATATACCTACAAAGACTTGTGCAAAGGTTAGTTCTTACGGACAACGCTGCTGGCAAATATTTTTATGGAAGCCAAGTTATGGGATTCAATACAAAGATGAGCAGATGAAATTTACCACCGTGCAGTATGTAGGTTGTTGTGGTTTATCCTGGCAGGCAGCTCAGCACTACACAGCCATTCGCTCACTCCTCCCCAGGTGGGATGAGGGAGAGAATTGGAAACAAAATAGAACTTGTGGGTTGAGATTAAAAACTATTTACCAAGAAGAGGAAAATGGGAACAAAAATGCAATTATAACAACATACATATATCTGAAATGCAATCCCTCGGCACCCACTGATCAACGCCCAGCTAACAACACAACTGCCCGTCCACTGATGCCCCGCTACCAACACAAGTTCTCACTGCCCGCTGACGAATGCCCAGCAACCCCCAAGCAGTGGCTGCCTCTCGGTCAACTCCCCACAGCCTTCTATATGATGTCACAAGGTATGGAATAACCCTGTGCCTAATTCAGGCCAGCTGTCCTGGCTCCTCCCTGCCCCGTGCTGCTGCGCCATACAGGCAGTGGCCCGGCCCAGCCCTGGACACGCTCCCATCACTGAGCAACAACCAAACCACTGGTGTGCTATTAACACTGTTTCTGCTGAAACCAGGACATAGAGTCAGGCTAGATTATCTAGTAGTCCACTGAAGAGTTGATTTGAATGTTTATTGTTGACGCTTTCATCTAACTACTTATTTAATCAGTGATCATACAAACAGATTAAATGTGTGGAAGGAAGTCTGGAAACGAAATTCCAAAAGGAGTGACCAGAAAGTATTTCTGGAAGCAATAGAGGAAAAAATCGTTTAAAGAGTAAGCCAAAGGGTGAAAAACTGTATTTTCCTCATCATATGTACAGCTCCCATCTAGTGAAGCACACGTAGCAATAACTATACCTGTGATTGTTTATTTTGTCTTTCTAGACAATGGCGAAGTTCCTCATTTAACTTCAAACAACTTAAGAAAATCACTGAGAGATCTTCAAGTTGAGGGAACTACATAAACCTAAATGCCTGCTACAGTCTGCAGTCAAAGTTGGAACACAATTACTTCCACAACAATCTCGCCACCTTCACTTTAGTACATTGCTTGTATCCAGCTGCTGCTGTGCCTGAAGTTACACAGTGGAATCCAGCATTAATCCCAGAGGGTTGCTGTGATATTGGATCAGTTCAGATGCTGGCCAAACTGGATGTTACCCTACAACTACTTTGCAGCAACAGAAAACAGAAATGTCTTCCCCTGTAGTATACTTGGCTGTTACTGGCATAAATGTTGAGGTATTACCAAGCATAAGCTCATAACCTTTATTTATCAGGAATGGGTCAGCACCCCACAGCAGTTACAGTGTTTTAGTTCTCCCTACCTGTCATTATTAATGATATGATTGCTAACACTGTGTTTTCTGTGTGCTCTCTAGATCATATTTTCCAGAACGAGACGGTTATTGAGAGTATGAAGAAATAGCTGTATTTTCCCCACTTATCCTTGTAATTCTAATGATGCAAGCATTTCCTTTTGACTTGGTCTCTCTTCCACTACACTGTCTGAAATACAGCTGTTTTCAATGTAATATTCACTAATTACCGACCCAATAAACCTTCCAATTTCCCTGACTCTGCACATGCATTCTTCACTGCCTGCTTGTTCCACGTAGGCCCCTTTTGTTGTTAAGGTTTTTCTGCACATCTCCCTTCACTCCCATCTTTCCTGTTTAGTGACTCCTTAAATTCCTACAGTTCAGGGAAATATGCAAATGGACAGGGATAAACTTCTGCTAACTACCTGAGAAACAGCTTTAGAAGTTTTCTGTTCTCTTTCTGTATCAGCTAAGGGAACTTCTGTCATACTTCTGTTCTTGAACATACTTTTGAGAAAAAATAAACACCAACATTTCAGCATTTTCCTTCTTCTGCATTTTAGTAGTACCTACGTTTCTGTTCCATTACCAGGACTCTTAAGTGCTGGAACAACACGTAATGTATCTTATTTTGTCACTGCACAAGGCAAAACCCTGCAAGTCCCCAGTTCTTTATGCCTTAAATGATAAATGCTATCAGTCAATAAAATGCACTGTGCTAAGACCCGCTTTCTTTAGCGTATTAAATATGACTTTGTGACTATAGTGAACAGAGGCAACATTTTCAAAAACATCTTCACTGGTCACGGACAAAGAATTCCAAATTAGCCCCCAAGCCCATATGCTGCAATGCCATCACACTTATTTCAGAAGATTCATCCAACATGCAAAATAGTCTGCAACAGATCGGGATGCTCTTCAGCTCTCCTGCAGGTTAAGCTTCAATAAAGGGAGCAATTAGGTGCATTTAACATCTGCTACAAAGCCACCAACATGATTTTTTGAAGCTTTGTACCAAGACTTATAGTAGTATTCCTGATCTGTTTCCAAGTTAATTAAACTGGGAGGGAAGACAAAAATGCCTTTTTCAAGTGTAATGTGTTTTGTAACTGCTTTCAGTGAAAATACTTAATGTTCCTTTCACACTTTCTTTTTCCAACCACTGTCATGTTACCGCTGCCCCTGCTGCAAGCCTCTACTGTTGTTGCTTATCAGTTTTCTAGATTTCATGTAAATGCAAACGGCCACAACGATCAATGTATTTCCAGACATCTGAATGATGATACCCACAGTTTTTGCTTAAAGCAGTAAAAACCACTGGCGTTATATGGCAGAAGACCATCTATGTTTCATACACACCCAGCCTGCTTATTTTCAGCTTCAAACCATGGTAAAATCAGGACCAAAGCCACTGACTTGCCTTTGAATGCCTATTGAACATACATTTAACAACCAGTCACAGATCTACCCTTTTCCACAGCAAAATGAATATACTATTTCAATTCCTTCAGCATGAAGCAACACAGACCAACGTTCAACTGTAGATTCAATTAAGAGCTTTAATCAAAGCAGACAGCAGTGAATACTGCAGACTCCCCTCCCTCAAAAAAAAAAAGATAGAAAAATACTTCAGAAGTATTTTACAGATTTAGAAATTGCAAATTTTACAAATAATATACAAATGTTTTTCACTGAAAATAATATAATACATTTCTATGTTACAACTGTAGTCTTCTTTTAGAATTGTGTGCCCTGAACTGTTCTGCTCAGAACACATGAGATTAATTATCTCCAAAAGTATAATAAATATATTTGTCACTAGGGTGGTTTTGTAACTAGGGTGGTAAATGCTGAAGAAAATTCTAAACATACAGCTCTTTTATCCGTCAAATTGCTAAACTAAATGGATTACTCACACAAATTAGATTAACATGGATAAATGTTTTGAGCGTCAAATCTCAAAGCAAGATTGAACATTCCAGTCAAACCTCCACACTCTGAAGAAGATGCCACCATCATGCTTTGTCACTGACCTCGAGAGCAAACAAGCCAATCTGAACCTTGGCATTTGGGATTGATTAACCCTCACCTCCAGAATTAACGTTAAGAGAGACAACAACCCTTACAGGTAAAAATAAAAGAGATGATTTATCCAGAAAAGGACAGGGTTCAGAATACAGTTGGTGTTTTACCCCAGGCATGTAATACATAGAACATTTTTTATCTGATATCCTATTTTTGTTGTCACAGTCATCCTCCCTACTTGACACATTCCATTACTTGCTGAAGTCAATTTGTCTCAGTCACTTAACAAATGATTTTTCTCCAGAGGCCAGAAGACTTACTGAAAAACAAAACACAAGGCACCCCAGTAACTCGTGCAGAGAAATCTGGGGAACACCTGAGGAGAACTCTGACATGTGGACAGTTGGAATTACTACTAAAATTTGAAAAACTTAGAATGAGGAACATAGGTTTGTGCAACAGAAAAAAATATCAATAATGCTTTAATGAAAACAAAAACAAAAACAAAATCACTTTGCTAAATGTTTTGCAGTCTCACTGAACTACATTGTTGCTCAGCTGTGTCACCCTGCCTGATGTCTGAAAATCCTGCAAAGAACGAAATACCCAGAACGCACAGGAGAAACCAAACCCCACATCTCACAGTCACACAGAAAATAGTAACCGAACCGGTTCATTTTGTGACACTGGCTTAGACAGCGACTCTGTTCTCCTTGGCCCACTTTTTCATGATGCGGACAATGTATTCTACTTGAGAGTTACCGGTGCTCCTCAAAAGATGCAGTACTTCCCGAAGAGTCTCTCTACAAAGGTGAAAAGCAAAAAGTTAAATGCGGGTGAGAACCAACTGGTAAAATAAACAAGCGCCCACATCCAAACTGTTTTGCACAACATGGTTCATAGACAGAGATCCATTCATCTGCGGAGCAGAAAGAGGGAAAAATGCAGAACAGTTTAGATACTAAGGGAAAAAACAAAGTCTTGTACGCAATTGCAACAAGGAGAGAAATGAAAAGCAAAAATAAAAAAAATGTAACTACTTAGTTTCGGGGGGGTGGGGTAAGAGACAGACAGACAGATTTGTTATATATAAATCCCTACTCCTGCAAAACAGCTCCCCAGAACAAAACAAAGTATTTTTCTTTCAAGCTCCTTGCTAGTCTGAGTAGGGCAACATCTAGTTTAATGCTGCCAAAGCACCCTACAACTTACTAATACATAAATAGCATGGAAACAAACATCACCAATAGGATCACCCAGTATGAACCCGCAGTTTGATAGCTACTTTACAGCAAGAACTTGCATGCATAATGTAAAACAGGCAAGCTATGTACGTTTTACTGCATCTACTGCAGTGCTTGCCAAAAGGACACTTGAAGGGTGTTGTGGTTAATGAGATTATTCCAGCAGAGAAGGGAATACGAGGAATGTGTTGAAGCCAAGATACACACCTCCCAGTCATGTACGAAATGGCGACTTTGACCAGGGGAGAATGGCCATCTGGCAACACAGCAGCACATTCACAAGGGAACAGTTCTTAAATACAGCCTCACTGCTCTCTCTCTCATTCTCCCATTCAGTGAAATGGGCCAAAAGCAAAGTTATCAGTGACACAGATCGTTTCCTTTAAGCTTTCAACATATAACTACCTCGGACTGACAGAGAGAGTTTTCAGAATACAAATTTTAGCAAATTTTAACAGTCTCTCATTTATTCATTGTTTAGAGAAACCATGTCCTTCCTCAAGTGCTGAGTAAGTGCTTCCTTATTTCTGTCCTATGAACCTTAAAATGTCATGGGACAGTTTTCCATTCTTAGGCCATCAACATGAAATGAGCTCTTTTCCCTCAGGACACGAACATATTACATTTATAACTTAGTTCTTCCTAGTGTAATGACCAATATATTTTCGTTGCCTACAGTTCATAGCATTCACTGATAAGATATTCTCTACCACATGTTCTCTAACTGTTGTTGTGGAAGATGCACTTCAAATTGAACATGGTACATGGCACCATTGGCCAGAGTTTCAATTTCCCTGCAGGTCAATAAAGAATTGAAAGAGGATACACACTCCCAGAACTAAGATTAAGATTCTAGCTTATAGCTAACTGGAAATAGGAAAATTGTAAAATAAGTTCACACACAGCACAGATTACTCACTTTGCTTCTCGGCCGGCTAAGATCATTTGAAAGACGCCAACACAAGCACCTCTCTTGCCTTCCCAGTATTCAGGATTGCTGTCCAGTCTCTCCAGAACATCAAATGCTTTGGCTGCATAGTAAAACTGACGCATCTGCATAGGAAGAGAACCGCTGCATATTTTTGACCATCCTTCAGAAGGGAATTAAATGTTTGAGTTCCGTTTTCTGAAATCAGCAATAACTCATAGAAGCAATGTGCACTTATTTTCCTCGTTTTCTTCTGGCAGCAAGTGACACAGAACAGGTGTATTTCAGTTCTGTGTAGGTTAACAGGTGGTATTGTAACATTATTGTTACGTGTCTTTGAACATACTACAGACAAATTGCACTGTGAACTTCTCTTCATAGGTTATGATCAGCGCCGTTCTTGTTTTGATCGTATACTGTGCTAAAGTCCTTACCACAACATCAACTCAAACTAGTTGAACATTTTAAAACTGAAGCAGTTTTTCTCATCTAGACACGGTCACAGAGATGTATTTGTATGTGTTTCGGGTTTAACTCAGAGCTGAATTGTACATTTCACCATTACAGTACAGAACAAATTAAGATTCGGTGATTCTATAACCCAAAATTTTCTCAAGCATAGGAAAATTGACTATGTACCCTATCTTTTCTGCCTTAGATTCTCTACTTGTAAGTGGGAACAATAAGCAAGTTGGTTGATAACAGTCAGTAGTAAAGGAGTGACTGAAGTAACTGCAGCTTTTCAAGTCATTATAACTCATGTGGACCTTATCTATGACTGTGAATATTCTTCAGTTGAGCAAGCCCCAGTAGCAGTGTTGGTTTTGGTTAGCATCTTCCCATAAGAGACCACAGAAGGTAGACCAAGCACAACTCCCATCCTTCGGTGGCTGGAAGCCTGTCCTTTTTTTGTCAGCAGATGCAGGCTGTGTGAGTCACATTTGGATACTTTACTCAGAGAAGTATAGGTACTGCAGAATAAGTAATAATTGCCTTTTCTTCACATACATGGTGATGTTAACCACAGGTGACTGGAAAGCACTTAAATGAATGGGAATAAAGATGGTGAGTATAAATAGATATCTCAGCTAAAAACAAAACATTGAATACTGATCTCTCCAAAGTGGCATCTGATGTAGGCATTCAAGGCCAGGTTGGATGGGCCCTGGGCAGCCTGATCCAGTGGGTGGCAGCCCTGCACATGGCAGGAGGAGAGCTGGATCTAGATGATCTTTAAGGTCCCTTCCAACCTAAGCCATTCTATGATGCTACAGTGGATGAAACACTTAAAGGATGCATCAAGAGAGCAGTCTCTCAGTTTTAGAAGACAGCTTTTGAGACCACAGTTATGTCTTCCTTAGGATTTTGAGAAATGTGTTTCTTTGTCAGATGAAGGCAAACGGCAAAAAAGAATGTTATAGATATTATGCAAGTATTGCTGCTCTTTGGAAAGCTTGGCTGAACTGAGAATCATTGAGAGGTTTTCAAAAAGACTCAGCTTACTACCTTCTATGATGGGAAGTTTGGTCACTATCTCTAATAAGCTTATGCTAATAGCAGCTAACTCTTGTTTATTCATTTAAATTCGGAGTCTCCACTGAACCAGCTTTACATCTACTACTTGCATTCTGCTCTTCTCACATCTACATTCTTAAAGCAGTCAACAGTTCTGTTTTCACAATCACAAATCAATTTTTCTTTATAGTGCCATTTACAATCCTTGCAAACCAGCTGGTCTTCACATTTCTACATTCATCCTGAGAATAAAGCTCACATTTTCTTTTACATTTTCTTTTGCAGAACAGCAACTTGAATCTGAGCTAAGTCCCACCGTGTAGAAACAGCATCTGAAGAACAAGATGTTAGGAACTGAGGCACAACTGTAACCAGCTTCCCAAGATCTCCTCACTACTAACAAGTTTTTATAAACTAGAATTTGTAGAATAAACTGTTCTTATTGATAGGTCTATCATGCAATGATTTGCTAATATATTACTCATTGGATTGTTTACCAAGAAGGTCCATAGGATAAAATGCTGACTAAACTTTGCCAACTTACCTACACTAATGACCATACCCCTGTTGTAAGTGAAAGTTCAATAGTGATGACAAAGATGAGAAGTATTAAAAAAACAAACAAACAAAAAAAACTTGTTAGTGCAATTGCCTAATTAAGATGCTGTACAGCGAACTCTAAATCATCAAATCATAGAATAATGGAAAAACCCAGGTTGGAAGGGACCTCCAAGATCATCATCTGGTCCAATTTATTATTATTATTATTATTATTATTATTATTATTATTATTATTATTATTATTATTATTATTATTATTATTATTATTATTAATGAAGAGAAGACTCACTTTGTAGCAATCATTTGCAATGAGCTGCAAAAGGTTAAAGGAATCCCCTGAGGTCTCCATCTTCAGATAGAGCTTCCAAGCCAACTGTGGTTTCTTATTCATAATGTCTGCAAAAACAACAAAAAGCTGGGATCATTAAAAGGATATGCCATGCACAATTCTCAATGAAAGGTGGAATAAACGTTTCTAAGTTTCTTTGCTCAATGTAAATGCATGCATCACCTTGTGAGCATGAAGTTGGGAAGGGAAACTCATCTTCTGCCTTACTAGCAATAACAGCAGTTCAGAGAACGCCGGTAGTTATGGAGTACACATCTCACTTTGTATTTCACAGATATAGCAATAAGCACAACTTGCATGATTTCAGATCTGAACAAGCAACAATGGAAAGCACGAGAGAAGGTATTTACGCTGGACAGTTAACTGGGCAATCAATTTAGATGTTTAATTTTAGGATTTTGTGTTATGCACAGAAAGATTTTAAGTGACACTGAAATGAAGTCTTTGATAATTGGTGCCCACCTCAATCTAGCCATTCAGTTCCTGCGATTCATAGCAAACCAAAGGACTGGTAGCATAAAACAGAAGTCACTACAGTCTACAGGCATAACAAAAAGTATCATTATGCATCTACTAGAAAAAATGTGCCAAAATTCCTGAGATTGTGCTAGTTTTAAATTTGCATTTGTGGCCGAAAATTTTCAATGGCCCTCAAGCATCACTGTTAATACACAATTAGAAATAAAAGAATCTGAATCTTCCATCTCAGCTCATGGAAATGCCTACTAGACATTTGAATATAAACTAAAAATTGATTTTCTGAAGAGAAGGACCCTTCTGTTGAATCTGTGGTTTATATTGTTAATTCCAGACACTAATTACAGTACTGGGAGAAAAGGAAATGAAGCATTTCCTTCTTTTACAAGTCTTACTAGCTCCTCACAGAGTAGATGGTTGCTCATACATGGAGAACTCATCTCTTTCAGAAGAGGGACTATTTAGCTTTTCGTATCTGTGCCAATACATACGTTGCAGGTAGAACGAGTGGGAATCGTCAACGATAAACATCTAACATCAAATCACAGGATTTACAGACAGTTCTCATTTAGGCAATAGCATGACATCAAATCAGAGTTTTGTTTTGTCAGCTCTGGATAACATACACAACAACAAACAGCCAGGTCTTAATTTCTGCATGCAAACCCATCTATCTAGAGAAATGGACTATTGTGCTAATTCAATGACTTTTTACCTTCTGTTCAAGAAGAACTTGATATAAATAGTGCAACAGCCTTAAATTAAAAATACCATTAAGCACCCAAAAAAGATGCATCTCTAGTGCTTTTTGCCCTTTGGAAATATTGCAGGATTGAATTGTGTATGACTCAATACCTAATCACACTTTGACATGAACGTATTACAATGCTTCATAGTTTCCATACCAGATTTTATCCAAAAGGATATAATCCTAATTTACATACTTGACACAGAAAGATCAATATACTCATCAATGAACAGTTGCTTCTGCAAAGAATTCTAGAAGCTGTTCGGAATGAAAAATCAAAAATTTAAAGACAGATGAGAAGAATATAGATAGCATCTCTACTGAAACTTCAGGAGGAATTCAGAATTGTGAAAGGCACACCTGAGAATAAACAGCAATTCTTATGAAATTGCTACAAAATTTATAATTGATACCATGCTGTTAATTCTACTTCTTGTATAAAAGGTAGCACATCGGACGAGTTCTGCACCTCCAGATGTACGTCAAAGAACTACTGCAGCACAAAGTCAAAGGGATGAACGCTGTCTACTGAACAAGCATGAATTCCCTTTGCAATGGGAGTACTCCCAGTAAAACTGGAATTGTACAGACCCTTGTGCCTGACCCAGTATTGCTGATTCTGTTTTATTTTACTCTGAACATCTTAAGAGTTGTAACCCAGTCTTTCGAGACAGAAAATCTTCGCTCAAGCAATTGAGTAGACAATTGAGAAGAAGAAGGGTTGCTGGTTAGGATAAAGCTGCATTGATGGAAACAAACAGCACTGAAGCCTTAACTGCTCAGTGAAGCCGGACGCATGAAAGGTGCAATAACCACCCACGCTACAATCAGTGCACAATCAGCTTTTCACTTTCAAAGTCCTGAATCCACCTACAACATTAAATTCAATTAGGAGAGCGCATTTGCAAGGCTGACACAATAGAGGAGGATCTGTATTCTGCAACGTTGAGAGTAAAGTGACTCACAGCAGCGAGCTAGCCAGCTAAGGTAAACAAAATCATTCTTTATCTTCTCACTCTGGATCAAAAGGAACACCTGCAGGAAGAAGGAAAATAAAAGATGATATATGCATGTACTTTTAAACGGAAGGCAGACCTGCCTCGTTTCAACATGATGGTAAGGCTTAAGGCAGGCGACAATGGCATCACGAGAAAACTCTGAGTTTGCAAGTGTAGTGCAGGGGCATTTTGCTATGCTGGGTAGGTGGAGGACTCGAAACAGTGCAATGCTTATCAAGGGACTTCTGCAGCTACCGAGTGCCAAGCTATGCAGAGGGTGTGGCCTGCTCTGAACAAGTGCCAGTGGGCGGCCGTGCAACACAAGCAGCACAAAGAAACACTGGGCTTGTGGGAAAAGCTATTTGGAACCCGTTTGTTTAGAAAGCAACGCGAGCAATTAAATTAGCATCATCCTGAAATACCAGAAGTTTCACTATATATATGAGCCTTCCCTCCTCATACGTCAGAGTTCACTTTAGGTGAGCGAGAAGCAATTTTGGTTTCAGTAAGGTTCTGAGGCAAAACATCAGTCTTTTGTAACTTACTGTACAAACAGAGGCTTATTACATTCTGCATCGAAAGGGACATGTCTGGGAAGCTATACATTTTAAAATGTACTCTGGCTTTACTCAGAGAAAAAAAAAAAAACTGTATGCCTCTTTGCAGGTATATCTGTATACTAGGATGCTTCTGGCCAAAAAAAAATTAAAAAAAATCAAGATATCTTTACAGGAGCAGATGTATGTACTGGAATAGCGAGTTCCACAAATTACTGATATTTTTATTGATTAAACATTGCTAACACCCTAATTAAAAAAAAAAAAAAAAGGCAAAGCTTTAGCACTGTGAATAGCAATTTATCATAGGTTTCATTTTATTATGCCAGGGAGGCAGGGACATAAGCTTTAAGAAGTTGTGTATATCAAGAGCTGTATGTAGAGATAATGTACTCGTTTATGAGATGATGGGGAAGGGGTGATCTTTATACAAAGGAGTCATCATAATCCAAGATCAGAACAAACCAATCAATTTAATGACATAATTCTGTTATTTAAACACATCACCTACATAATGCAGGTTTGTATCCAATTATTTGCAGGAGTATAAGCAGGATGAATGTGGATTAACAGCAGTTTACAGCTTTGTGTTTCTTTGTTGCTTGGCTGCAGCTAAAGCTGCCTTACAGCATTGTCATTTTTATAAAATCTCGAGTTTCAACAGTCTGCTAACATAGTTTCAGAAGATACTTACCTGCATTTTCATTAAGCTACCTAAATAAAGCTAGATGAATTGAAATACATATCCATTTTGCCTGTCAGTCCTGCATATTTCTCTTAAAGGGAGATACAATTTCAGGTCACAGAAATTAAGGGGGTGAGTGTTGGAAAAAAAATAACAACTGGGGGGAAAGAGTAGAGCTCTGTTGTTAAGAAACCCAAAGAGTTTTTCAAAAAAAAAAAGTTTAGCAAGGAGAAAACTGAAAAACAAAAACAACAAGAAAAAAAATAAAGCAACAAAAACCACTGAAACCTGTATGATTCACTTCAGACTACATGTTTTTTTCTGGTTTGTCTTCTGATAGCCTTGTGGAAAACATTGCTTCCATCTTCATAATAGCTATTTGCTTCTGCATATTTTAGTTGTAATTAAGTTTCTACTGCACACAGACGCAAAAAAATGCTGTGTATAGAAGTTAATCTCTTCCAGCTGCATCTGGATGCTGCTGAATAAGATAGTGAGCACTTCCTTTTCTCCTCCCACATCTCCCCAAGGATGAAAATGTGGTTTTTTGTTGTTGTTTCGTGTTTTTTTTAAAACACAAATTTCTAGGGACACCTAGCAGCTCTTAACTATTCAGTGTCTTTTACTCAGCATGCTCGAGTCAATCTGAACAATAGGACTGCCTGGGATCCCAGACAAAGTGTAGGAAATCTGATTAAGAAGGCATTCTTTGATCAATTAGAGAGAGCTGCACGCGCTCTTGTGATGCGCCACGAGCAGCATGACTCCCCATATACCTCACATTACCAGATTAGCAAGATAATCTTTTCTGAATAGTGTCCACTGTGAGTTTCAGTTCCTTTAAGAAGGTTCTGCGCAGCCTACTTATTTTCAACCAACATGAAGATGTAAATGGAAAAAAAAAAAGGGAAGAAAATTGAGAGTATGAGGGAAACATTTCCACGGTTGCTTTTTAGAGAAAATGAAAACATACCTCTTCAGCTTCACTAAAATTGCCCATGGAAGCTTTGGCTTGGGCATAGTTGAAATTAAAAGTGTCATCGTTGTAGAAATAACTCTGGAAAAAAAAAGAAAAAAGCCACATAGAAAGAAAAAAATTCCAATGGTATAATAACATTAAAAATAACACCCCACCCCAAATCTGAGTCAACAACAAATCAAGACAACAGGAAAGAAAAAGAAAAACCCACATTATGAACATACAGCATTTATAAACAGTGGGTAGAAAATTATGGACTGGCTTTCCATCCTACATTCACGACTGCAACAAACACAGCTGGAACATTCCACAGCATTAACCATGAGATATCTGGAAACTACTCCAAGCTCCAAATTGCAGTGGCAGCTTTTATGGGTGTAATTTTCACTTTGGTCATGTGAAGACATGCTGTGCTACCATGGTCTCTTTCACCTCCCAGACACTTACTTCACCACTAGGGTGGTAAATAGGCAGCCGACTCCCTCAAGGCTTACGGGGATGAACAGTTTGTTTTTCCAAGGCTTCTCAAGAAGTTCAATGAGATCCTGTGGATCAGGTTATGTGACAGATGCTAGTCTGACACACTGGATGGAGGTGGAGCTGCAGTGCCAGGCTGCAGCCAGGGAGCTCAAGACTTGCTTACAGGCACCCTTCTCTTAGTGCAATAAAGTTGTGCTCTCCTGTGATATCAGACAGGACACAATTAATAACAGATCAGGTTGACCTGGCTGCATCTCCTCTGAAAAACTGCATGGGCCAAATCAGGAAATAAAACTCTAGATACAGATTAGCCTGATGTTTGGGCTTGACCCAAATAGCTTAGGTCTGATCATGGTCAGATGTCCAGATTAAAGTGTAACTCAAATGACCAAAAGTCAGCTGAGCGTGTTCTACATTCAGCACTGTCACCACAATGCTGCACAGGCAGACCTGGTATAGGCAAACTCAATCACGATACCACAGCAGCAAGCATGAATGGGACGGAGGAACTCTGCCAAGCAGAGGTACAGTGCTTATGAGAGAACACGGGGAAAAAAGCAGGGTGATTTATCCACTGTCCATAGTTACCACAAGGAAAGATTTCTTGGGTGCATAACACAAACTGTGTGGAAAAATAATGTTTTTTTCTCATATATTATCTGTAAGAGAAACAACGGGTGTTAGGAAGATCATTTTTTAGCTTACTTTGGTTTGTTCCCTCATTAAGAGTGAGGAGGAGGTAAAAAAGCTCAGCTAGGACTGTATTAAGACACAGAGAGCAACGACAAGACTCTTTGCCAGGGCTCTTTATCTTCTTTTATTACGTAGAAGCACTTGAGGAGCCTCTTCCCTTCCCTGTCACAGGCAGTCACAGAGGTTGTTGACCCAGCCTACTCACTACATCAAGCCACTGCCTTGAGAGAAGAGGTGAGGGACTGCCAGATGTCTAGGTTTCACCTAACTAGTCTATGCTAAGCTCCAAAAAGAGCTGGTAAATACAGCAAGCTGCGTGAAAGCATGAGGATGAGCTGACTGGGGGAATCTCAAACTCAGTCTGTGAAAACATTTCAGTACCCGTAAGGTGAATTAACTGGTTTCACCAAATGAGAATTACAGCACTTCACTGTATTCTTCCTCAAAAATAGTTTTGTGTGAATCAGCACAAATCTCAGGTTAAGCAAAGCTGGTAAGCAAGATGCTAGTTTCACTGCATGAATAGTTCCTTCTGTTCAAATATCCCCATTGTATTTTCGAATTAAAACTGAAAAGAAGCTCTGTCAGCAACCGAACTCAAAACCTGTCATTCTATCCTGGCTGTATTAGTGCCAGAGACCAAAAACTGCTGCAAAAACAAGACTAGTACAAGTGGACTCGTGTTGCAAGATATTCAGGGCAGCTAGATGTTTTGTTTCTTTTTTTAGACAAATTATATGCACTGGACTTCACCCTTTTGTGGTCTTTATACTGGCCTTCAGTCTTTCCATAAAACTAACTGTGCTCTGAGTGACGTCCATTTCAATGAGACTCAGATACCCAGCTGAACAATGAAGCGTTCGCCGTGGCCAGAACTCAGCTGAGCTTGAATCAGCTTGTCTTCTCAGATGATCCTCAATGTTATAATGTCACCCTCAGGGCAGCTGGCCATACATTTATAATGAGGTATCCTTTGAGACATTCTCATGCCTAGAGCTGTTTTAATCGATCATGGATGAAGGTGGTGTTTCCTAAGAGAGAATCATGCAAACAGTCTTCAGAGAGCGCACAGCTCTACTTAAGGAGCTGCACAGAGTGTACGGAAGTTGATTTCTGTCAATGAAACAAAGCTGACTGAAAAGCCACCTAATCCTGGTCTGTAAAACGGTACAGGAAGAACTACTTGCATCCCCATGACCTAACTGAATTTGACCAGTGGCAAGGCTCAGCTAGAAAACGATGTGTATCACCTACTTTAAAAGAACCATGCAAGGAAAGCAGTAGTAGGCAGAAGACATTTGTCCCTAGTCCTTACTATTTATTAGCTGCACTATGTCTCAAAGTACCAGTATTTATAAACCCCTCCAAGAATTTAACAAACATATTTTACCAGGCTTGATCAATTTGCAGCTTGCTAGATACATCTATAAAACCTTGGAAAGTTGCAACCTCAAGGACAAACCACCTGGTTAATCTGAACACAGCACTTACAACTTGCAGCTAGTGCCATACTTTGGTAAGCAGTGTGTAGTCAAGACCATTTCTGAAATCAAGTTTACACAATATATTAGTATTCTGACACTCCTAAATCTGACAGTCATTATCTTCAAATACACATATTTATACATACATACATAGCCAACAGTGTTTCCTACATTGTCTTTATTTTTACCATCTTAAATGCATTTAAGTTTTGCTTTTTTTTTCCCCCCAGTTACTTCTTTCTCATACTTAATTCTCACTCTGTTATAGTAATCTGAAAAATTTGCAACATTAAGTTAACCTGCATAACAGATCACAGATATGGAGAAAGTAGACTTTGCGTACCTGCACACTTACGGCTTTCTAAAAGATGGTATATGACAGTTACCTAACAGCACATCTCAGCCTCTTTGACACTTACATAACAGAAACTCATCTGTCAGTATGGAAAAAATAGGCACGTACAACATGGCTTTGCTGTATGTGGAATACTGTTGCACATTATTCTTTTCTGATGATTGATTTTGGCAAACTACTGTTATGAGTTGAGAAGTTCAGTCTGCAAGCAGAGATCCATGTACATATGATGTGCAACAGTCATGCTACATACTTTCAGCCAAACAGACAATTAAAAAAGAAAAAAAAAAACACGAAAAAGCAATCAGAAGACCAAGCAGTCAAATAGCCCTTCCCCTTATTAGGGGCATATAATAAAATCTTTTCTCCCATACCTGACAAGGTAAGAGTGCTCCTTCTAGTTGATAAATTTAGCAGAATTGAAAGTTAGCATACCTGTACCTCACACTACTTCTGCCTCCCTCCTGGCAGTTTTTAGATATCAGCTCTGTACTTCCCTCTGCATGAAATCTTCCTAACGTTCTGTGAAGTAACACCGAGTATTCTGCGTTCTTCCTATTTTTCCTCCTTCAGAATTTCTTTCCAACCTTACCTACACCATTTTCCTTTATAACCTCACAAACACAGAATCGTCTCACCAAATCCCTTCCCTCTAGCACTTCTCTTACCTCATGACTGTCTCATCCTTTGTTCACCCTATTGCTCACCTTCACCCTCTTAATTTCTGTTTAATGTCTTGCTCACTTCCAACTCCTTCCTTTACAAATGCTAACCACACTTTACTTTCCAATATCAGTGACTCCATCTGCCTTTCTAGATGCTACTATTCTCTCTCTGTTTTCTATGCTCTTTCATATACCTTGGCAGTGGTGATTAACCTCATATAACTTCAGCCTTTTCAGGTTAGAACTGGTTGTTTAAGAACTTCTTAAAGTAGATGGAAAGAGCTAGAGTTGTGCATTTCTGTGAGGTGACTCACTCCATTTAAGATAACTGTAAGAAACACATTAGATGAATTCTCCTCTGGAAATTATCATCTCTCCATATTGGCTATAGACAGAGAGAAGATGATCAGTTTTAACTAGAACTCTGACTTTTAGATGGCCTAAGTTAGGCAAAACAAATCTCACTGCTAGTTTCTAGTGCTCCTTTTCTCCAGTTATACACACACACTCTGGTTTGGGGTGATGGGTATCTTTTCATTCAACTGCAGTGGAGACATTCCAGTTGCTACAGCCACTTGGGATATCATCAGTGACCTCTCCCCTGACACAGTTTAAAGACAATGCACTTTTTTCATTCTTCACCCATGCTTTTGGCACCATTACAACCACATGCTTTTTCTTTAGCTCTCTCCTCCCTTAGAACATCATAGCTCTCCCCATCTACTGCATCTCCCAAATTATTTTCTTTTCAGATTCTCATTCCTCTTCTTACCAAATACAGAGTTCTCACTACTTTAGTCTCCAACCACTGCAACAAGACTGCAATCACTTAATCCCACGATCAGACTCCAGCCCCCCTCTGGGTCCTCACATCTGATTTATACCTAAATAACTGTGAGTTATAACCATTTCAATCCACTGAACGCAAGTGATCTGACAACACTGCGTTATGGTAACTGCAAACTCCTCTCATTTTCAAAAAATGCAATACTACCCATAGGGTACCACTCAGATTACTTTTGCAAAAATAACATTCTTAGCTTACTGCTTTGGTAATACTTCTCTATCTTAGCCCTTCAGTGACTGCTTTCTCTATAAAATGTAAGCTTGATTGCTTCCAGGGTCCTTCCTGTCTTAGCTTTCTTACGCACTTTTGTTCATCATCCTCATTTCCTCAGTTCTTAACTAGTGACAATAATCCCCATCACTCGTTTGATAAACCTTTAAACAAACATTTTTTTTCTTCCATGCTGCCACAAATTATGTCATTGTCTTCCTTCAATTATCTTTCTCTTCTTCTGTGATGCCACCAGAAAGTCTGATAAGGACTGAATTGCAGATTGAGGCCATCATGACCACTATGCTGCACAACGCTACCTCATGAACCGCTTCTGTACATTTGGATCCATTTGCTGTATTGACCAACTATGTGCCACTGTTGTTCCTGTGTTTTGTTTTCCCTATGATGCCTCTGTCTCTTTTTTTTTGTCTCACACAGTAAGGTATAATTCCATCAGCAGTGATTCCATGTGTTATAGTTACTACCAATGCTAAATAACAATACTAACCTTGACTGAGTTGAGGTAAATCAGGACGTTAGCAAACTGTTTAAGTAGAAAGAAGCAGGAGGCCATGCACTGTCTCCCTGGAATGGTGTCTAAAATTCAAAAGAGAAATGCAGATCTGTAGAAATTAAAAATTATATGGTAATGGAAATCACTGCCAAGATTGCTGGCAACTATGAAAGCAACTAACTTCTAAAAATAATGTAACTTGCCTTTTCAGGCAAAGGACTGCACTAGAGGTTAGAAAAGCTCTTAGATCATCCTGTCAACTTTCTCTACAGCATACAATAACTATCACAAGACTGTATTCAGCAGCACATTCTACAGAGAAACTGTTTAAGTAACAAGACCTGTTCCATGACACAATCTATGCAGCATTCTTTTACTGTTAATTATTCTTACTTTTAGGAAACAGCACTTGATACAACGACTGAGTTTGTTATTCTAACCTCATACCCTTTTGCTTTAGAATTACACTCTTCAGTTGTCCTGGACAAAGAAGCTCTACATATTCTTATTTTAGTTTCAGCAAGAGAGCAAACTGCAGACACCAAAAACATTACCATAAAAATTCAAAACATGCATGGGTTAAAATACAGTATAAAAATTATTTTTCATGCATTTGGGATTACCACATTTCTTACAAGTGATAAAGCCGTAAGTAAGTTCAGCAAATCAGCTCAAATAAGTGTCAGTCTTGGTTTTTTTTAAGAGTTTACTAGGACTAATTTTTTTTTTCAGACCCGGCCAGCAGAGACTGGTCAGAGATGGATGAATCCAAGCAGCAGCTGGGAAGGCATAAGCCCAAGATCATCGGAGAGCACGCTGCTCTGTGCTGCTTGTTGAGGTGGCAGAAGCTAAGATTCTGAGGCTACCAACAGCCCTGAAGTAATACGCTTTTTCAGGTTAGTTATCAACAATCCATCTGCACTAGAAAATTAAAATGTATTTTCTGTATACAGAAATTTCATATATCTGAAAACCAATGCTTTGACTGCACCACAGCACAAAACAGAGCATTCCACTGGAAAGCTGTAAATTTTGCTTTCCACGGTAAGGTAGTAATTATTGCTGGAAAACAGTACATAAGATCTCAAAACATATTGCAAAGGAAAGCAGAATATTATCTTTTTTTTTTTTTAATCTTTTTGCCTCAAGAGATACTGGGCTTGGATGTCCTGTCATTTCCATAAATAGACAATAAATCCCCATACATGGCTGAACGACATCATTCAGTTGTCCAATTTAAGAAAATTATTTAGTTATTTACAAAGTGCTCACTTGGGAGCAGAAACTGGCCTGTATATTTATCAGCCCTTTTTCACATGCAGGCATACATATCGTGACATGTATGCTTTGATGCCTTGACAGGACAAGAAGAGAAACACTTTTTCTCAATGTTCCTCCACTTGTTGTTGTTGTAGTAGTACTAAGGAGAATGCAGGTACCTCAAGAATGCCCTTTTTCTCTCACTTTCAGTTTTTGAGGCTCATACTGACAGCAATTTAAATAAAATCCAAATGAACGTTTGAAGACTTGAAAATGAGAATACATTTTCCACTAAAAAGCAATTACTAGAATCATACTTTTCCCATATATGGGAGGATTTCGAAGTTTCCGTATCTAATCTCATATCCACATTTTGGCAGGAAATTATTTTATCCCAGCATAATATTCTCCATATACTTTTAATGAAAAAAATCCCAAACAAGTAAAACATCTGTACATCTCATACAGCTCAGCAGTTAATAGTAGGAATGACACAAAAACTAAAGTTTTATAGTTCCACTCCATGCCGTGTGTCTTATGCCAGAAGAGGAAAAATGTTCTCACTCTGAAAAATTATGTAGGGTAATCTAAGAATACTTCAAAGAAAAGTCCAGAAGAAATATTTCTTTCCTTTCACTCGTCAGCAGAGGTGCCTGCCTTGGTCCTAAGAGGACCGCAGAAAATGAAAGGGGTGCTGTTCTCCATTATGTTGGCAGTGTAAATAAGTTAGTTTCTAAGACTCATGTTCAGCACCACAAACACTGTATTTAATGGAAATTTTAATGCTCATTTGCTTTCACTAACGTTCATCTTGCCCTATTTTCTCCTTAAATTTTCTCAGAAATCTGACCTTGGTTTTCTTTTCTACGAAGTTGAGACACTGAAAGAAGATGAGTTACAGCATGGGAATTACCTGCAAAAATCTAGTTATATCCTCTCCTGTAATGCCAATTCTATTTCAGGAGTCATTCAGGATTACAAATCTTTTATTAAATCGTAAAACAGAGCTGCCATTCTGGGTGTTATTTACTGCATCTAACAGTTGAGTACTGACCGCTATGCTGTAAGTGCTTCCTGGTGTTTTTTTTTTTTTTGCCTTTGGATGTCATCACTTCTCTTAAATTATGTAACTTCTAACATATCTAAGAATTTCAGCTCACATTGGAAAGGACTCTGCTGTGTTTCTCAGACTTCTGTGTCACAAACCTAACTAAAAATAGCAAAGATTCAATTGCTGACTCCCAATGACCTTGCAAATACATGACACAGTATTCTTCATAAACTATGTTCTTGCTGCTTTTCTCTTCATCTAGTCATGGAATTTCTACAGTTAACAAGAGCAAGACAGAAAGAGGAATTTGTTTTGAGGAAATATTCCACATCTTCATTGCAATCCATTCATTTTTTGATAATCTACATTGAAGTCTGGAGCCTTGTAGGTCCAGTTTCAAGAGAAAAAAGAGCATAGGATTTCCTCCCTCTAATAAGCACAACCTTCTTTTCCATTTTAAGTCTGCAAAGCAGCTAAGTAACTCGATAAAGATCTCAGACAATTGAGTGGTTCTGACTCCTTGTGAGATTGGCACAGTGGGAAGCGCTGAAGTATGACTTACGTGCTTGAATAGCATTGCTGGCTACAAGCCCAAGTGTACAAACAGGTGAGAATTCTGTTCTCCATTTAGAAACGCAGCAATACAAGGGCAGCATATTAAAAACGACCAAAAATATACAACATAATGCTTAATATGCTCAGTAACATAAGAACATAAAAATGACCATATTGGATGGTTTTCAAAGTCTATCTGGCTCAGAAGCTTGCTTAGTAAGAATATATAGCTGTGGAAAGAATATGTTCTGATTTCACATACAATACGTCATTTGGTAAATAATGCCACTGCCTTTGAAGCTTCTCCTAACTTCCAACCATCTGCTCTGATAGATTTCCTAACCACAAATGAGAATTTGTGTTCAACAGCCAATGTACTCCTCTTCTATGTTTTTTTCTTTTTCTTTTTTTTTTAAATACCTTTTGGTTCTTGCAAGATTCCATATCCAAGAAGTTGTGTTGTGTGAAAAAGTAATTTGTGCTGCTTGTTTTTGACTATCTTGCTGATGAGTAATTTCAATGCTCCTTAGGCTTTGTATAGTACAGTGCCTAATTCTTCTCTATACATCTTTGCCATGTTGTTTAGAGTGTTCTGTGTCACAAACGTAATAAAGTCAGTCATCATTTTTGCAGGCCACGTATCCTCTTTTATTTAAACTCTTCTTGTTCAACAATCTGTCCCCTTTCCCTCATCCCTGCTGTCCTTCTGTATACTTCCTTGTTCTGCCATATTCTTTGGAAATGTAAGAACCAGAATTGCAGACAATACTCAAGAAAAGGAACTATATCTATGTACAATTACACAGTAATGATTTCTATTCTGTTCTCTTTCCTCCTCAGTTCCTAAGATTCTCTTCATTTTTTCTAGTGCTTCACATAATTTTGCAAATATGAAGTTTTTTTTCTCCCGTATGTACTACATTGTGTTTATCAAAGCTAAATTTAATTTGCATATTATTACCCAGCCTTATATATTCTTCCACAGTTTTCATCATTATGAAAGCTCCTACTACGGGAAATTTTGCACCACTGGTCATGTCTTTATTTGCCTCCTATGGCTTATTAATTATGAGTATGAACCCTTTCCTTAGGAAAGGAAAAAAGGTTCTATCAAGTGCTCCTATCAGGTTTGTTTTATCCTTTTCACTGCTACTTCACTACAAATTTTCTGTTTCAAATGAGAGATGTTACTATGTAACTTCCCTTCTGGAAATTAAGTAATGGAGAAGTTTGAAGTTTTTGCTAACAAATGGATTTTGAATTTGATTATACTCAGATTACTGTAACAGAATTGGATTTTGATCACAGTATTTCAAACCAAGTTCTATTGCTCAGGAGTCACCTGTTCATTTGTGTGCTCTAAGAATGAGGAAAACTTATTTAAATTATTTTTTTTCTCTGTATCATGCCAGGTCGTTGCATTTGCCAGGTCAGTATAGGCAGAACAGAACTCGAACCATTATTTAATTATCTATTTATATAACGTCTCTAACCTCTTTAATATGCCAGTCACCGTTCCCATCCAGTCTGGCTGGTGAATAATTTAGCCTCAATACTATGTGTCTCATGTTATCTGAGCATGTAATTTAAAATGGGTTTGTGTTACTCACTGATAAAGAGAACATATTTACTTAATTTTGGAGAAGGTTTCTGTAATGCTTAGAATAATTTCTCCACGGGCATAATCTACTCTGTAATGCCCAGTTCCAAACTAAATCTGAACAATATCCTATATGTTACCTTCGTTCTATCATGCTTTAAAAATGATTTTAGGTTTACAGCCTCTTCTAAAAACAGGCCTTCCACTTTACACATCTCTTTACCAAACATCTAATATTTGTATATAAAAAAACCCACATATATTTTTCATGTGTTTGCTTTAAGCTATGCCCTACCTCAGTTGAACTCTATTTATTTCTTCTGCTTCCTACCTACATTTTCTTGTCCTTCACCTGTCCTTCATTTGAGGAAATAAAAACCACATTATTATGCCTTTAAAGGAGGAATTACTTTGAACTGTGTACTCTTCTCTGTCAGCTTTCTTTCACAAGTTTTTAAAAAGGTGACAAAGGTTTTAGCCACACATTTAATTTAAGTACGCTGCTGTCTTCTGTTTCTATGAAGGGGATTATTAATGTAAGACAAGCTGCCACAGTGTCTCTAAGTGAAGATGAACAGTTTGAAGTATAGTCTCTTCTCTGGCCAAAGGTTTGGAATAAATTGAGCCTTCTAATTTAAACTTAAAAATTTATTTTAGACTATAAATTAGACTTTGTTACTCATATTATAGCAACAAAATGTCTGGCACTAGCCAAGCTAATGGTCAGCAGTTAGATGAGGATATGATGGTATACATTTGGATAGCATAGAAGGGATTACATAACGGAGAAAGAACATTTCAAACATACCACATTCGCTGGCTGATTCACCCACCAACTGGAAGAACTGCTGAGCAATTTTGAGATGATCTCTCTAGGAGAGGGGGGGAAAAAAAATCCAACATGAGTTCCGGAGTCGACACTACAATAGAAACTGAAAACGTGCTCTGAGGAACAGACAGGAGAAGTGAAGAACAACAAGCAGGCAAACTGTGGATGAAGCAAAACCAGAAAAGGTAAACTATGCCACTGTATAGGTCTAGATACACTGGAACACTGCAGAAGCAAACAGAGTTTTGGAAGCAGGGCAGGGAAGCCGGATTTATCTTGATTTATTTTTCAGGGCTAATAACAGAGACTTGCAGTTCATTCATTATGGGCTGAACTGCAGGGAGGAAAATGAAGAGACTCAGAGATCCTGCAATCTAAATGTGATATGGCTGCCCCTTTCACTCCATTCCAGTCCCTACAGATCTATTCACATCCTACTGTAAAAGAAGCTGGAAAACCTCATGGACTTAACTCACCGAACCCATTTCTTGTCCAAGAGCTGCATTTACCACTCCTTTGAGGATATACTCCTGGAAAAAGAGAAAGAGGGTCAAAAAAGACAATGTGAAGATTTCAGGAGATGCAGAACAGCCCACTTGCACATAATTTTCTTCCTGAAGTTAATTCGATCCCAACTCAGTTTAACAGATAGCTGGTTACTATAATAACAAATGCTTTTGTACAGTGTCACAGACCCCCCAAAAAATCAATTCTACAGTCACTTCTGTTAAATATTTGGGCAGCAAAGAAGTAGTGTCCTTTCTGGTAAGATTTTATGCTTAAAGATGCAGCAGAAGTTACACCATAACATAGTACTATGCCCTCTTCAACATTACGTAGCCAATAATCAAGTGCAATATTGTTATATTAACGCACAGATCCAACTTCTAGCACACACATTGGTTAACCATCACTACCACAACCCGTGCTCCAAAATGCTCATCAGGGTAAAAACGTCAGGAGGTTTGTGTTCATGTATTCTTTTGAAATGAGGAACAGAATACACTGTAATTTCTACTACGAGCTACAAAAATAAGTTTTATTGTTCACCGAGCAAGATATGCTCAGCATGGAACAGACTCACTTGTCTTCTTTAAATATTGTAATTCAGAGTTCTAGCTATAAACATGTTGTAGTAGGTACTCCTGGTGGACTTGGATAGACCTCTCAGACAAACACAGGAAAGGAAGAAAAAAGATTGTTTCACTGCAGTCTGTTGGTCTGACAGTAATAGCCAGCATGCTAAGGATTCATTTTAGCACACCAGCTCTTACAGATGAAAAATTAAATCCTATAGACTCCATGACAAAGAATAAATTTGATAACAACTACAGGAGGTTATACATGTAGTTTTGTGACTTCCTCCAAGCGTGAGTGACAAAATGGAGAAAAAAGGCACAAAGATTCATTTTAAAATTTATCAAGTGGCTTATCAAGAATGATATCATGATGTTTATACTAACCATATATATGGGGAAAATGCAGGGAGAAAATGGGCTAAAGAAGCAGTATCAGCATAAAATTGTTCAAGTACACTGAAAAATGCAAGAAGTAAAAAGCAACAGCAGAAGACACTCCTCAGCACAGAAAATTACCAGATCTGTGTTTGAGGTTTTCCTTTTCCTTTCCGCCCCCCCTCCATCTAATCCTCACACACACTCATGAAAGGTCTCTTTCATGCCCAGCTATGTGACCTTTGGAAAATAAACTGCAAATAGGAATAAATCAGAGACTAGAGATGTTGGAACAGCCACAAAAGAAAATGACAGTAGCAGTCTAGGGACACTGCCGTTTTCATTCACTGCAGTTAAAGTGAGACGGGATTAGAAGAGACCTATTATTTAACCTGTTGAATCTAATCTATCTTTTCATTTTCATTGAAATGGCTTCAGGACAAACCACACGAGCGTCTGAGCTAGCAAATCTTGAGGGATGGTAACCATCACCAAGGGAGAAGTGACAAGCAGCTCTAGTTGGAAGGTTTTTATCTATACAGTAATGATCAGCTTCCTAGAATCAAGTCTGTACACAGAGTTGTATTCTCAGTTGACCCCAGGCAGCACAGTATGAAACATGTTAAGTACTCATGCACGCAAATATAATACTCAATGGATTAATGTTAAGTCTATCACTGATAAAAAGATAAAACACTAGAGTTTTAAGAGTGGGAATGGGGCAAGCTGTCCTCAGGATACCGGTTTTGTATGTGGCAGATTTCATAACAATTCATAACCTCTGTCTTTATGTACCATGACATCAGTTTCCAATTACCTGTGGAGCTGTAGGTTCCAGGTCTTTAATCAGGTTATAAGCCTCTTGCACATCATCTGAAATACCACACGTTAAAATGCATGACAAACCACAGCATGCTGTATTAGATCAAATCACTCATCCTCTACAACATTCCTCTATAGTCACGGATGAAGAAATAAAGCATTTAGACAGGAAGAGAAAGGTACCTATAAATCACTGTGAATTTATATCACAATGGTGATGGTTTTCTAGAACTCAAATAACAAACAGGGAGTGAGTAATAGCTTCTTTATTACTACAGTGTTCCTAGTAGAGATGACTTGGTCCCTCGTTCATAATCTAGTGGCTGCCTTTTCAACAGTACAAGGTCAAGATAATAAATCCATCACCTTCCTGTCATACCTCTTCTCGTATTTATTTACCCTGTATGGAGGATAAGGTAAGATGATTCTGAAGGGAAACTTCATCTTTTCTTATCAATATTTCAAAATCTGTCCAGCAGCTCTTACCTGATCCTAATTCTAACAGGCAAAACCACTACTAGTACTGAAGTTTAAATGTAAAGTTTGAATTCAAGAAGCAACTTTGTGTCTCCCCAAGAAATAAGTAACTGAAAAGATCCTAATCCCTATGAAGATGCCCTTGAACTGACAAAATGTTGTTAATAAGGCATTATATCAGCTGCCTATAACAGCAAACCTTATCAAACCGAACTTCTTTTTTGCTAGTACATACCACTCATACAGCATGGTGACACAGTACTCCAGGGTGACTTAGGCAGTATACATTGGCGATGCCAGGCTCCAATTCAACCCCTGACCTCTGCTTTTCTACCCATTTTCTTGAGCAGCCACACAGTAAGCCAGTACAAGGTACTAGACTAGCCGAAAGAAATCTTTTTATAAAGAATTAGAAATAGGTTTTTGGGTTGTTTTTTTTTGCTAGTTCAGCTCACCAATTCTGATACAAGGCAAGTGACAGAATCGCTACTCAGGGTAGTTGGCAGGGTGCAAGGAGAAGAAACTACAGCAGCCCTGTTTTTTTAATCAGTGTAGACCATCAACACAGAATTATGCTTTTCAGCCTCTGACAGAAGTTCTCTAGCAGATAAAGGAAATTAAGATTGGATGCCTGGCCCAAAACACTAAAACTCACTACCTTAAACAGTTGAAAAAAAAATGGGATGCAAGTTTGTGCTTCAGTCACTCCGGTTCCGAGCATGTCTTTATCAGAGACCTTGTAAGTTTTGGAGAGATGGCTGTAGTCACTGGGAGTATTGACTTCTAACATTCTTAACTGATGTTGCTGTACTATAAAGACTTTTAAGTGGAGACATAGCCTAAGCAGATTCTAATCCTAACTCCATAACCTTCCTTTGTCAGTATGCAAATTATTTGTGTAACAGAGAAGAAAATGGAACCTAACTGAAATTGGAAGGTTGGCAGCAAATGAGTAAACCAAGTAATTTTTAAGTAATGCAGATTTACTTTGCTTCTGTATAAGTGGATATCAATTTTAAATATAGCTTGCCCAATATTATTGTTAATAATAATACAATTGACAGTAATACTAACATTACTTACAATAATGTTGATGGCAATAATATTGGACACAAAGCTCGCTGGGAGCACCAAGTGTAGATTTATCAATGTCAAAGTGTACTGACTGACCCAATAGATGCCTGGTTGTATGGATAAATAGCGCATGCTTGACTTTAGCAAGGTCATTGACATGGTCCCCTATAATACTGCCACAGCCAGTCCCTAGTTCACCTGTTTGGCCATCTCTCCAAACTCAAGAATCTCCACTTCTCTGTGGAAATAGATTTATCTGACGGCGTACAATTAAAGCCCTTCTCTACAAGATGTGTGAACTTGTTTACATCACTATTTCCCAGAGATAGAGAAAATGAAATATATGACATATTACTGCAAAGCAAAAACATTTCAGGGAGTAATCAGTTGAGAAGAGATGAATAAAAGTCATGCCTGAAGCTACAAAAGAGCCAGAGGAAGGCTCTTTACCTTGCCGGAGATAATAAATCACAAGATTCAGTCTTGCCTCAGGAATAACGTCGACCAGAGGAGGCAGCACCTGCAAAGCCCCTTCTCCTCCTCGGAATACCACCTGCAGATAAAAGCAGCATCTTGATAAATTTATATTACGATCTCTTCAATTCCTGTATTAAAAGTAGGAAAAGGTCAACAGAACTGGCATTAATGTAATCCCTGCTTTAATATAACAATAAAATTACTGTGTGACAACCTTTATTCTAAAGAATATTGAGTATGTCATCCATCAGTAGAGACTGACTGATTTCAGATTTTAGCAGCTCAAAGCAATGACACGTTACATACCAAACATTTTAAAGAACATGGCTTAAAATAAAAGTGAGAACATGTGCAAAATTACAATTTCCTTATGATTATGCATGTGAAAAAAATAGGCTATTATGCACTTGTTTTGAATGCCTTAAGATCTATAAAGCAGTTGATGCTTTATACTTCAGTTTTACGTGACAGTTCCTCAAAAAAAATCTAATACATTGATTCAATAAACTCCTGGCAAAAAGACCAACATTCAAAATAAAGAATTTTGACTTAAAGTCCAGTCTGAAATCGGTGTTAGCTTGTTGTGACAAACAGCTGCCCATTAAATAATAAATATTGACAGTTGTTCAGCAAAGTAATAATACCATTGTGGGGAGCACTAACAGGTGATTAGTGACTCTTACTGCAGAACACATAAACACTTTGGCTTGGATCGGTATCTTTTCCCTCTATGCACTCCTTGTCAAGTACTGTTTGGATAAAGACCATTTTCCTGAGTTATCTTAATTCCACTGACATTCTAATCATATTAAATTACAGTTCAGGGTCATGCATTCTGGCTTGTTTCTATAGTATCCTCATTGACTAAGCTCCACAAAATATCTTGCAAGGGTACTTTTACGGGCCATAAGTTATTTTGATATGCTTTTTGGGTAAAAGGAACAACGTTATTATTTTCATGATATGGTCTCAAACTGACAGGGAAAAATGCCAGGGTAGAAAAATAAAATAAAATAAAATTCATGGTACATTGATTATACAGGTAGGTTTTCTGGAACAGGACTTACGTGGCAGCAGAGATTCAGATGTCTGCAGTTCCCAAAATATTCTCTTGCACAAGTCATCAAGAAAAGCTCCACAAATGACTGCAGTCCACATGAAATTCAACAAATGTGTTACTCACCAGATTGTGTTTAATGAGCTCCTTGCCAAACTCGAAAGATGATGAGGCACTGTCCGTCAAGTTCTTGAGCTCTGCCTGGAATTATATGCATTCAAAAAGTTTAACAAGAAAACAAAAAAAGCATAGAAACAAAAATGGAGGTTCATACTAGTCCTAAAGCTGACAGAAACATTTCCAGCAGTGCTGGGTCACTGGAAGAGTTGTGCCTTCCAAATTTGTACCAAATGAATAATACCTAGATACAAGGTCACAAGTGGACAAGGAAAGTAAAACTGACTTTCTTCTTAAGACCACTGTGCATGCATGTGGACAGATTGCTCAATATCATGGGAACTGAAATATGATAAATTCCTAAGAGAAGGACACAATGATGTGATAAAAGACCATTATCAACATGCTTAACTGAATAAAACAGATAACAAGGAAAAGAAGCACCTAAGGGATCTTGAACTAAAATAAAGGCAGGCTGAAGGGCTGTCCACTAGTTACCTCAGCAGCCTTCCCATTGTAAAGTCGGAAATGGTTACAAGCCTTAAGGTTAAGAGCAATGGTGCTGTCAGGAACTTGCTGAAGATAAACAGCTAGCACTTCTTGTGACACATCATAGTAATCCAGTTTATAGTAGCACAGGGCCACATATACATTCAGAGCCAGGTACTCCCTGCAAAACAGAGGAAAGAGGATTTAAGACATTTCGAACCACCAGACAGCTGTATTACAGAATACTAAAATCAGTGACGAAGCCCTATATCTTTAACAAACATCAAAACTGAGAAATACTTGTTAGATATCTTAATATCTCTAGTTTGCTATATAAATTGCACAGATCCAGTAACAGATGTGCATTAGTTTTTTCAATGGCAGCTATTACGACTTTAAAGAATTACTCACAAAAACGTTGGTTTGCAAATCTTTGAAAAGGTGGTAATTCATACTAAGGAAATCCATGGAAAATAAGTTATTTTGTCCTGGCAGAGGAGGATTTTCTATGCAGTGTGTGTGAAAACATTTAATATGCACTTAAAAATATGGAAATGTTTTAACAGATCTTGTTATCTCAGAAATACAATTATTTCAAAAAAACAAATCAAACCAACTTGCCACAGCAAGCTTGATAGCTTGCACCAACTTGTTGCAAGCTACCAAACGAGATCAGACTAGGCAGAGAAATAAGATAGACATTTGTGGTACCAGTAAATAAAAAGATAATTGTTATGAAGGTTACTCACTTAGCTTTGCATGATTACTTCTACAGATTTAGAAGTTAAACTCTCTCCTAAGCATTAAGTAATATATATATATACACATTATGACAGACACTCATCTTTCTCTGAAGCATTCAAGAGGAGACAGTGCCAGCAGACAGCTATATGTTCTGGAGCAGCAGTTTCTATTTTACCAAACCATATTTCCAGCCACTTAGGAATTCATTTTTTTCCTTTTTAAATTATGAACCAAGAAGTATAATATGACAGAAAAACTAACAGACTTGAAGAAATGCAAGGAGCTTCCTACATAACCACTAAGAGCTGAACTCTTCTTAGAAATGGTAACAGGTGAAGCAGAAATCAATGATCACATGCAAGGGTCACCAGACTGATTATCAGAGGGTAAGAAAGAAAGAGAAGGAAAAAAAGAAAAAAGAAAAAGACAAAACAGATACACAATCATACAGAATTTCACAAGAGATAAGTGTAAAAATAAAGAAGGCTTCTGGGATGAATTACAAGAAAATAATCACTGAAATAAAGCAATGGAGAGTAGATCTACCTCTTAAATGTGCATTTTTCAGTAATGATTTGCAATGAACAAAATCGAGGGAATGCAAAATCTGCACACTTTACATTTGGGAAGGGGCATAGTAATAGGTGAAAATCCCTACCTTTAGAACCAAGCAACTAATTGCAATTGAAATACAACAACATCAGAGACACTGCAGTAAGGTTTGGAGTAGAAATGCCCACCGATTATCGAGGAGAATGCGTTTGTAGATATCAATAGCTTCTTGGTAGTGGGACCGCATGTAGTGGATAGATGCCAAGCTAAGCTGATCCTCTGTAATGTCTTGCAGATTTTGGTGAGAGCTCATCAGTTTCTTCTCATCACTGAACTAAAACAGAAAGTGTGACATTCTCTGAAGAGTTCAGTGAGAAATAGGTCTTAAGTTAATTAGCTGGATTACTTTTGCTCTTCCTGGCAAGCAGCAGGTGATTCATTTTTAACACCTGGAAGACCTCTGTTACTTCAAAGTTAATTTGACCAGTGGAGAAAGCCAAACATTAAGAGGCAGACCAGTTGAAACTAGATAAATGTGAGGCTAAAACTAAGCACAGATTTTCCTTTAAGGTGTGATTTAGACATAACTACATGTCACATGCCTTGCTGGATAAGAGGGGAAGAGCTTAATTCATTAGTTATTTCACAAATGGAATTTTACAACATGAGATTTAACTTACTATTCAATTCAGCAGAATTTTAGCTGTTTATAGATCCAATTCTTATTTCTCATGTATAGCAGAAAAATGCAAGTCTTGCCAACACTCAAGCACTGACTTTCACAATGCTTCTTTACAGCACTACCAAATTCTCTTTCATCATCCCTTTAAAATTCCAGTTAAATTAGAGCATTTATTTTTAAAAGCATTGTTGTATAGCACATAACAAACACACAAGGGTAAGAACATTGCAATAGTATAGTTGAGGCTATTCACAGTTATTTTACTGAAATCACTTATTCCAGTGCTTCCCTTTGCGGATTCTGCTAACATCAGCAGCAGTAATTATGAATTTCTCTTACACACAAATTCTATCTTATGCATCTTAATCTAAAATATTTATCTGTTCAGTTTTTCTTCAAATCCCTCTTCCCCCTCTTTAAGCCAGTCACACAATGATACTGCAGTGCAATAGCAAGAGAACTTGTTTAATAAAAATAAAGGCAACGGCCTTCATATTTTCATAGTCTTTTTTTTTCCCCAAAAAAACCTAGCTATATGAACTAGGAATTAATCAACTTCTCTTTATCATAGGCATCTGTAAGTGTCAGTGCCATTACCATTACACAAATATAGTAAGATTGCTCTCCTAAACTGACAGAGATTTAAGTCAAGAGAATCTGGCATCAAAGATAACACTCAGGATTTATATTTTCTTTCACCTAAAACTCAGTCTCTTCAGTAGCACAGTGCTGGTTGGGTATAATACAGGATGGTACAAAACCAAATGGAAGGGAAGACAGCTATGTGCAGTAATTGAAACAGCCATTTAATTGTTGTTGAAATCAAAGTAAATCTCATGCCATAAGCATTATTACTTCTTGGACACTGAATGACTTAGGAGGATCAATAATAACATGTGGACCTTTTTGGTCAAAGTGCTAAGTATAACACAGCTGCAAGGAAATTTTGGTAGACTTCAAGGAAAAAGAAAATAGCAGCTCATACATTTCTGATTCTGATCAAAGTCCCGGGTTCCTCATAATCAAAAATACCATCAGGTTCTTATTCAGGTTCATGCCTTACATGACATGGATTGGTAAGGCTTTCTTTAGATACTTGCTGAAGTATTCAGAGATCCTGTTTTCACACTTACTTTCTCCTCCTCACTTTAATACAGTAGGGTGGTTGTAGAAAACCTTTGTTCTCCTTCCACCACAGGTATTTCAATTATTTGGCCAGGTTGCCAGCGTGCATTACAAATTACCAAATTGAAAAGAAAACAAAACAAAGCATGAATGAAGAAAAGACATTATACCTTATGTGCCAGGTGAAAGAGTAAACGGTTCTGGAGACGACTCTTAGGCGCTGAAAGGAAAAATTCAGTAAGTATTGCTACAAAGAGCAATTCAGGACATCTCTTTAACTCTCTTTCTCAACAGACATGCATACACTCATATTATTTCATTAGCTAGCCCAATACACTTCTTCACTGACACAGCCTTTACAAGCCATGCCCTGGAGCAGGTTCTACCAATTTTAGGGTGGTTTTAAAGCATTCCTGCGTCTCATCCTCATTCCCTGTCCATTTCTTTTGAAATCCCTGCTGGAAATACTTTTTCATTGGCCTCTGCCTTCCACGAGCCTTAAAACTGTGAAGAATTCCACTACCATTCATGCAGGGCCTTCTGATTAATGCTGTGTTTTTCTCCTCAAGTGAGACACAGCACAACTTTTACAGAATAATAGAAAAAAAAACAAACAAAAAACCCCACAAACTCATAATCAAGGTTATTTCTACAACATGTAATATTTGAAGTAAATTGTGATTCACAGTTCCAGGAATCTTGTCACCTTTCAACGTATTGCAAATTCCAGTGCTGTTACCACTTGGTTGTGTGTACAGATTATATCATCCATAGTTCTATTTCTTCACTCCATAGGAACAAAAGGCACATGAATGAATCCTATACTCAGAGCAGATAAGATTCAAACTAGCTGGCTCTCTAACGCCACTGAAGTTCTCAAAATTCCTTGCTCTAGCAGGTTTAGCAATTCCATTTAACACACTTCATATGACACAGATGGTTACTGTGGAGCTGTAAGTCACTAGAGAGAGCCTCGTGCTTCACGGAGAGTGACAAACTCCCTAGACCAACAGAGCTATGAACTTCTTTTGTGAGCAGTCTTCCAAAAAGCCTTCCCTTGTTTCCTGTTTTCTTTGTTAGCCTACTCAGCTAACGAGCACTCTCATTTTTCTCTCAGACCAACCAGCTGGCAACCTATGTTCCACAGAAGGGATTTACATGGAACCTTTACAAAGAACAGAATTACTTAGTGTGTTTATGAGGCCACGAAAACGCAGAGTTAGCAAAGCAATGGCCTGTAACACAAGGCTATAATTCTTCTGACATCCTAAACCATTAAAGAGGGCTCAAACCACCAAAACCCAAAACCTCTTCCCTCCCAAAGATGGAAATTTCTGGTAATAAATTAGATTTATTTTAAACAGTAATTTAGGGACAGATTTCCATACTTCTTACTTTTTCTCCACATAATATGGAAACTCTAACTTACAACAACGCCAAAAACCAACCAGGCTCTTCTCATCAGATTGGCATTGTAAAACTCTCTGCACACTTCTGATAGGCACAGCAATTACTTTTTCTCTCTCCTCCTTTTCAAAGTATCTTATTCAAGTGTATTCCACTTTTCCAGCTACCTCTAGAAAAAGAGGGCAGTTCAGTTTTATCTCTATAGAGTTGTTAGAATAGAGGAGCACCAAAAGGAAAAGGTGGTACAAGGGAGTTCTCACTCAAGCAAAACATCTTGCAAAGTATCAACAACAGAGGATCAAGTAGTTAAGAAGATACATGATCTTCAATCTAGGATATATTAGGGAATTCTCATTAGTCTAATTAAAGAATGAAAAGTTTTTCTGATCTACAATCAATATTGTGTAAGCAGCAGTAGTGGTGTAACTGACATCATAGTACCTTCCAGAAACTGTTTCATCCACCGAGTTAGAAAGTTGGAATACCTTAATTTAAATGCGAGTTCTTCAAAATGCTGTCAGCAGTGATGCCATGGTTAACTCCACACGTGCCTCAGTATTAATTGATAGGTTTCAGTATCAAAATTCAGATGGGTTGCACGTGGATCCCACATGTTTTTGTGCAGAACTTAAACCAACCACAACCACATTTCACAATTCAAAGCATTTGGTCATCAAATACTCCAAAAATACAAGCAGGAGAGATTGCAAGATTTACAATGAAAATAACATATTGTATAACCACAGTCCAATGAGCGAAGATACCAACGTTCCTTTTTTGAGTAGGTTTTGTTTCTTTTTCTCAGTAGGTTTTAGCACTAATTCCACTCAAAGTGACTTGCAAGCAATATTCCCTCAAGAATCTAAACTGAGGAATTATTGTTTCACTGGTCAACTAATTACTTTAGTGCTGCACTCTCAAATCTGGCATCTGATCTGACATTGAAATCGTTATTTACTTCTTGGCAAGAGCTGGAGGGCTAGTCCGTGTTATCCTACACCTAAAACCAGGCAAAAGGTGAAACCTGAGTCTGATGGTTTGCATGGCCACATAGAGTAGAAAAAAATCTCCTATTTCATGAGATACTACACGATACAATCCATTTTATATTCTTTAAAATAAGACCCTTTTATCCAGTGTCAGGCAGAGGAGGGGCAAAAACAAAAAAAATGTAGTCCTGTTGACATCATAAGCAGAACCATGAAAACATTTAATAACAGCAGCTTCTTTTCTCCCAGTGCCAAATTCATTTTTTGAAAGAGACATACAAACAAGGTCAGATTAATTTCCAAGCAGAACCTGGTAACAAATACTGGATAAAGCTGTTGTCACTCACTGGGACAGGAAGTGATAAAACTGCCTCATCAACAGAGAACAATTTTTGGTGAACACTAGGCTTGCTCTTTTATCTGCTATCAAATCGCATTGTCACTGACCTGCTGAAGCCACAAGGAAGCACAAGCTTCTTTTCCTATCCTACTTTTTCAAGAAGCAGACCGTTTTTTTGTTTTGTTTTTTTAAATCAGCATTTAGAAATTTAGGGATCATACCAAACGATGACAGTGCTGCACTGCAACAAACTGGACCCTGCTCCAGTGGCTAGCATTGGCCTTGCACTGAAGACATCACTGAGATAGCTGGACAGGACATATCTCTTCCCACCTAAGAAATGCAACAATATGTCTGTGCTGGAATTTTTGTCACGATCAGTGCTGATGTTTCAGGCACTGAAGTCATAGTTGACATGGATCTTAAAAGCCTCTTCCTGTCTATTTTTACATACTGACCCTGGGCAGGCACCAACCCAAAGTGTTGGTTAAAATATAATAAATAGCAACAATAAAAGTGAAAGCAGTTATCCTCACTGGTGAATCTCACTAGAAATGGCAGGTCAAACTCTTGGTGAGTTCCATGTTACTGTCACTGGCAGAAAGAAGATGATAAGCAGGGTCTTAAATTACTTGGCCTTTGTGCCCTCTTGCAAAGGTGCAAGGCAATGTTGGTCGTGCATCTGGCACAAACAAAACCCATCTACCAAACATAATGCATACACATACTCTGTAGAAGGTCTTCGTGTGGTAGCAGGTGTAGAATACATCCTAAACTTACAGATCTGGAAGGGGGGAGGAGTGGAACAGTGATGAGAAGGTTTCAGCCAGACAACACAGAAAATATGACCGGAGAAAATCCTATTTCACTGTCTCTGAGAAACAACGCCCTGCTTACCTGACCACAGCTGAATGAAGCCCTCTGTGCCTCAGAACCACAGCCTCGCTGGTGGAGGGAAAGTGCAAGGGCAAGGGAAAAATGTTAGGGGAAAAAAAAAAAATAAAAAGTCCAATGCTGAGGTTCACACTTAGACAATAGTTCAACTGTTTAGAATTTTCTTACATGAAATCTGCAGAGGTAAATCACTGACTTTTTCCCATTCCCCAAATACTTCTTTTCTCTCTCCAAGTCAGTTCAACTATGTTGTTACTTGCAGTATAAAGACATTTCATTTCAGTCATGTCTAAGCAGAGTAATTTGAAGACAACTGAAACAAAATCTGTTTCTGTCCTGTAGATTCCATTATGCTTTAAAAACAAAAAAAGAAAACCAACCAACCAACCAGAAAAACAAAAAACATACTACCAAACCAAAGTAAGACTAGTGGATGTTGAAGTTAAAATACCTATAATTTGATACTTTCTTGTGTGCACTTTGAAAGTTCCATATGTCAAACTCTGCTGTTTCAAAAATACAATTTAAATGCAATGAAAATGAATGACTGTTCTTGAGAATTACTGTACAAGCAGCAAGCAAATAATTTTGCATGTAGGTGAACGTGCAGCCTAAAGAAAAAGAAAATCCAGCAATTTCTCCATGCCCTCTTGTAACTGCACATTTTAACTGCTGACAACTATCATCTGACACCTGGCAAACATTGGTGCATGAATAAGCAGAACTGGTTTGGAAAATGCCGCTGTTCTCACTAACTCATCTCTGTTTCGCTTTTGTGCAATGTTGCTCCTTCCAGCCTAGGCTGAAAAGAGAAGTATCTCTGTTCAGTTACACTACATTCTGAGTTGTCACACACAGAGCTGTGAAGAAGGAAATTATAAAGCACTGCCATCAAAAAGTAGAAGGAAAAAAACACTCTAATGACTAGTTAACACAACCCTATCTATGCATGAACCTTAAATTTAATTGTAAAATTCCACATTTGAAATAAAAAGACTGGGTTTTTCGCAGCCTCAGATCACATTTGCTGGCACGTATTTTGTGGTTTGAAAGAACACTGTTGGTTCTTGTATTTTTCTTAATGCAGCGCTAGCCAACGGCTCCTGAGAGCACTGTACAGGCTTTTAAACACCGGGATCAGTTGCCAGGATTTCTGGGCAAATGTGCCAGGCTGAGTTCCTGGTCCTTGTCATTTGTTTCTTCAAGGCACAGGAAATGGGAACGCAACGTAAGACCAGTTGGTTTTATAAAGAAAAAAATAGTAAATCTATTATTATTTATTAAGGCCCATTGAAGGCTTTCAGCCGCATTCTTGCAAGGCTAGATGGGCGAGCATACGCTAAGGAAAATGTATGTTCAGCCCATGCATTAAAGCACAGACGCAGAAAGAATAAGCAATGCATCACTTGGCGGCTTGGCTATGGGATGCCTATGAAACAACAGTCGCTGACTTGAAGTACTCTACTTTCACCACAGATTCAGGAACATTAATAACTATAATGTAAGGGGACAGCAGGGAAAAAGGAGAAGCCAGAAATATCTGAAAGGAATTTGGAAGAAAGCCTAGAGGAGATAAAGCACGACTATAATGAAAAACCTTCAAAGAAGGATTCTTTACTGACTTTGTTCCACTTCTTAGGTTATATTTGTGGTAATTCTGGTTTATACAACTTCCGATACAGATTTTTTCTTTCCTGAGAGAATGTGCCATGAAGTTTTAATTAAGTAATGACAAGCTGTGAGAACACTTCACATTTATTATTAAATAAACATAAAACTTTGCTGCAAAATAGAATGCAAGCTATCTTTTATGAAATGCAATGAATACCTCATGACTTTTAGCCCTGATTTCCTAATTTTTAAACATTCTTCATATTTTTCCTCAGTTAATTTTCTTAAGCAACAACAACAGTACATGGCAAGAAGGAATTTCTATTTAATTTCTAAATATTCATATTTTCTGGCAGAAAAGCTATTCCAGAAAGCCAGCTGACATTTATGTTCCCTTTCACACAGAGACTCCAACACTGTAGGAATTTAGGATTATAAATGGAAATAAATTATTTCTCCTTCATTTGTTTCAGCACTATGCTGCTTTCAGGGGCTTAGCGTGACAACTGCAGCAATAATCAATAACCATTAAACAGTATGCAAAAAGTCAGGCAAAGTAATCCCAAAATAGCAGTGGTAAGCAGCCCAACACTAATGATATCCATCGCTCTTACAACAGTGTTCAAGGCAGTAGTGGATAAATGGTGTTCTTCTAGAGACTTCACCACTTGTGCCTCCAACCCAATGAAACACCATGCTTCTTCCAGATCTTTGCAAAGCCATGGAAGAAACCACAAGATGCTATAGCCTCAGCTGTTAATAATATATTGAGAAAAAAATCACTGATGCAATAATAAGATGTTAAAAAACAAAAACTAAAAGAGGATATATCTTGAATGAAAATAAAATGATTCAACTTCTGAAGTGATGGGTGTGGAAAGGGGAATATAACCACACTTGTCTTTTCTCCATTGAAAGCTCCCAAGTGTTACAAATCTTCAGCTATGACTGCCTCCTCACCAAGCTTAAGTAGCCAGGAATCATCAGTATTACAGCACTCACAAGAAGGGCCTAGCATCTCACTATAAAAACAGGCATGGTACCCTACTTAAACAATAACACAGAAATCAGGAACTAACATTACTGCTAAGCTATTTTCTGTTCCTTCCCTCAGCTGCATTGCCAATGTCATGCACTCCTTTCTTAATAGTCCTGCCCTTTTTTTTCCTGGCACCAGAGCACCACTAAGGGCACCACCTACCCTACCACTTCCTGTGCTACTAAGAGCTGATCTGAGGGGCAGGGAAGAATTAACCTTTCCTCACTTTCAGCTCACAGTTAATAAAGATGCATGCCCAGCTGTGTATCTGTCATCTCCATAATGGATAACTGTAATTCACCCTGTGTGAAGCTGATGACAATGAGCAGGCTCCAACTGGTATAGGATGCAGCCACTAGTTTCCTCCACGGCTTTAGGTATAGTGACACCTCAGGATCTATTGCCCAATTATTTTTAGATTTCAGTTCGAGTCCTAGATTGTAGTCTCCTAAACTCAAGCTTGTAGTACTTTAAGGATTAAATTACTACATGTGAATACTAGAATTTTATACACTTCTTAAACAATAAGGATCACTAATCAACAATTAGGAAACTTTTCACAGTTGGAAACAAAACATTTTCAGTTGTGGGAATCAAATTCAGAGTGATCTTTCAGGGTCTTAAATCTTCAAGGGTTACCAGAATCTAAATTATTTCTAAAAAATACTATGGAACCACCCTCTTTTGAGTTGCTCTTCCACAGTAGCAGAAAATACACAATTATTTTCTCCCTACCCTATTTTCAGCCCGAGACTAAAGAACTAAAGAAAGAAACAGAAAACAAAAGATTCTGTAAGAGTCTTATCCTAAAAAGGCAAGAGTCAGTAGCTGAGAACACCACTACTGTTAGTTGTACCTAGGAAATACTGAGATACTATGGTGATGCGAAACAATATAAATCACTAAGATAAACAGAAAGTGATGGGTAACAAAATTAAACTGCAGAAACATTTTTAGGCAGTAAAAATTGCCTTAGAACCTCACTTCCATTCCTCTTTAAATGATTCCATGCATGTTCACATTAACTGTAATGATGTGACGGCAGCAATCTCCACACCTTGTAGAACCAGATCTCTAATATCTAGCTGAAAGGGCAGTAAGACCACCTACTAAGTCACTCAAACTGCTGAATTTGTTCATGCTTATTTCTTGATATTTTCCACTATCCTAATTAGCTTCATCTGCATTGGCTCAGAGATATGGAGTCAGTCAAAAGAAGGGTACATTTTTGCTGCTAGTCAGCATATGCTGGGTTTTGTATTTAGAAATGAGTAAGAGAAATTATTTTCCAGAAGCTTCTTTCAGTTCAAGCTGCTCCACCTGCCCAAGGTATGTTTAAGGAGCAGACTGCATTGTAACTCTCATGCTGAAGGGGAAGAAAAAAACAAACAAACAAACAAACACATGAAAAAAGGCACCAAACACTTTTCCTGGAAATCACTTTAGGTGTTCAAGTCAACAAATAGTTCCTACCATCAATCAGAGACGTACATCTCACCTTTTAAGGCTGCTTGTTCAGCTTGCGTGTACATCCCCAGAAAGAAGTAGGTACACGCAAGGTTCACCCACACATCAGGATTGCAGGCTGGTTGTTTGGTCAAAGCTTCGTATTCCTGTAACGGAAGAGGGTTTGTTTTGTTTGATTTTTATTTTTACTTTTTTTCCATTTAACAGCACACAAATTATTCAGATTAAATTATTCAGATTACCCAATTTATTCCCTAATTCATCATCACTCTTACAACTGAACTACTATAGTTTAACCTATGTCCAGCAGCCTTTTTTTGTTTATAGAAATGGAACAGACAATGGGGACAAGCAGCACTATAAATCTTCACTGCAGTGATTCTGTCCATGTTGTAACAGTCAGAAAGCCATCAACAGAACCAACTTTTCTCTTGTCTTTTCTCATGCTTTCGTTACTCCTTCTCCAGCCAGAGAAGGAATCACAAACACCATGGAAATCTCTTTGTGAACACTTACTGGAGCAAGTGTTAGATATCCTCTGATAAATAGTGTCTTAATACAGATTAAAACAGTGGTTTCCAAAGTAATGGTACATGTAAGGCAATCCAGTGAGGTGTGGCAAGAAAACATTTTGTGCCATTAATAAATAATATAACTATTTTTAAAAGTGATTATTTCATCTTTATTTCTTAATCTCTATTTTTGTGCATGTTTTGTAATTACATAATGTTAGTACTGCACATATTACTAGTATTAGTAATATGTCAGTACATGGGGTCCTGGGTAACCTGATCTAGTACCAGATCTGGAGGTTGGTGGCCCTGCCTGTGGCAGGGGGGTTGGAACCTGATGATCCTTAGGGTCCCTTCCAACCTGGGCCATTCTATGATATAGTTTATAAATAAATATTCATATATAGCAGGTGTACGCTCAAAAATTTTCTACTGATAGGGGTGCACAGTCGAAAATGTTTGGCGACTACTGCATGAAAATACAAGCCCAGAAGTCAGTCTTGGGCACGTTCAAGACTTCTGTATAGACAAAAAGAATTATAACAAATATTACTAAAGTGTGCCTAACTTCACTGTTAGTGAACATCCAGTGTTAAGATTTACAGCCAACAGCTATCAAGAGACATCAGATACCACACTGATATTTCTTACACATCCACATTCATTACATACGCCTTAATACTAGTAAATAAACTGCTTCATTTCTTGTTATCTGTGGGAAAAAAAAGTAAAACCCAACAGATAAATATTTCAATCTGCTTTTTTAATGAAGCAAGAAACTCTGCAGCTAAGAAACAGTGATATCCCTAAAGATAAACATCTTTGCTCTGCACAACAATAGCTAATAAAAACACGGGCAGGGAGATCCCTTGATGCCATTTTTTCCTTTTCCAGGCTTCTGTTAAATTACTTGGGAGGATCTTCCCAATGAAGTGCCTCCTGCTGGCATTCCTGTTCCCCATCCCATGTCCAACAGGCAGTATAAGGCAAAAGCATGCCAAGTCATTCAGGGGTCATTCAAGGTTCTCACAAGACCAGCTGAAAGAATGCCATCCCTGTAACTCCCAGCCAGCAGAAGCCTCTCACCCCTCCCGGCAACACATCCCATTGCCAACTCTGTATTCTTCCTCCAAACACATGAAATGGAATTTCCCCCTTCCTAGAGAGTTCACCAGATTGCGCCACTGTGGGTGGAAGACTTCTTCCCGTGGGGGAAAGGCACGGATATATCAATCACTAGAGAAACTATGGCCAAAGGGCAGGGAAATCTAAGAACAGACACATGCTGACAACAATGAAGTTTACAGTTTGCAAGCATAAAATTTTTTTCTTGTTGCCATGTGGAAGCAAACTGCACTCCCAAACAGAGAAGGCATGGGTAAGGTGTGCCCTTGAAAGCTAGCCCAGTCTTGATAGTGTTTCAGGGACTAAATGTCCTTCAAAAAGGCTTTAGATTTTTTTTTTATTATTATTATTATTATTTTTGAAAAACAAGAAGCAACTAATAATACAGAAAACATTTACATACAGACCAAGCTTCCCTACTGAGGCCAGTTCAGCCTTGACACAGGCCTGTCACAGGGCTCAGAGACAGGCTACTGCTCTTTATTGGGACCATCTGGAATCTTTCAAAATCCATCCAGATTAAATGCACCCAAAGGTCTCTTTCGGCTATGGCTTCAGGCAGATTAATTAGAAAGGACAAAGTGCATAAACACAAGTCATGTTCTGGCTTGGCCATTCAAAGCAAGCAATAAATAAAGAGCTCTGTAGCAGTACCAAAAGTGAATCTGTGGAAACACAGTAAATAGAAATGAGGACCATTAGTCCTTCCTACTGCGTAGTTCTGGGCCATGAGCCCAGACTATGTGCAGTTGCCCCTTCACTCAGTAAAAGGCATTGAACATCACAGTCTCTCAAAGGCTACTTCATAAGAGCTTTTCCCCCCCCCCCCCCCCCCCCCCCCCCCAAAAAAAAAAACCCAAAAAACACAACAAATCCACAAAAAACAAACAACAAAACTCTCTACAAGCCTTCCCCAGCAGTCAACCTGTGGCATATTTTTGACAACCACGGGCGTAACAGCTTCTTGCTTTTTCACTCTCCTCCACCCCTCACCCTATCTCAAGACACACACGCCTTTCCACAGAAGCAGCCTGCCAAGTTGATGGCCTATGACTACAGACGCTGACCAACACTGTTGAAGGCACTGAGCAGAATCCTGCCGGCCTCATTACTTGTCAGGATTCTCCAAGCTCATAAATACAGGTTCTGCAAAGCTACTAACCAGGCCACCATGTAGGGCTGCCTCACAAGTTTTCAAAGGAGGTGGGGAGATACTTGATTCTTGGCTACAGTCACGACAAAGAGGCAAAGAGAACTGAGAGCCAAAAATCCATCTTTTTCTTTCTAGCTTCAGCTGTCAGGAACTTCAGTGTTCATATATTCCCATGCTATCAGCAGGGGCATTCAAACAAGACTAGCTATTGCTCATGCATGAACTATTACCCTGGTATACCTCTGCTCCTTTCATGCTTCGCTATTTGAGTCAGATCAGGGCAGGTAGGAGGTCCTGTCCAGAGAAGAGGTGAAGCAGCTCCTCAATCTCTGCTGGAAGGAAGGCAGCAGACAGCAAAGCCTGTCTGAATCCCTGGGTGACAAGCCATGGTAGAAAGACAGGTGGGGGCTTTCCCCATTAGGAATAGAAGAGGTAGAAGTCTCTACACAACTAATTAGATCCTCCCATCAACTAGGGGAGTCTCACTTGCCATATAACACCAGGAAGACATTTCACTGTTAGTGAAAAATCAATTTACAAGCGTGAAGGAAGCCCCCAGGGAGGGACTGCCACCATGACTGCTGGAAGGGTTCAGTGCAGTGCCACATGTTAACTGCTACACAGCAGCAGTGATGACCCCAGACCTGTGTCAGTGGTATGTCCTTCGAGAAAAGCACCTACCTACTAAGAAGCAGAAAGAGCGACCCTAGTCAGGCTGAGGTTAGAGCTCTGCCTAGAGACTGTCAGACTGTTGTTATGCCTACAACCCCAGAAGAACTTGAATGTGCCAATTATATTGCTGCAGTTCTCCTTGAAGATATTCTTATAGTTGCAGGTCTGTCTGTTTTTTCACTTTTTTCCCACCTCTCCTGGTGAATGATGATGGCTACCTCACCCCAATTCCCAAGCCTCCCCAAGAGGTGCCATGCAGCTCACCATGAAAATGTCATTATAAAAGGAATCATCAAAAAGGAATTACTGAACAGCAGAAATTCTGAAGAGCCTCATCAGGTTTAAAGAATACCAATCATGAATTAGGAATATAGTGACACAGGCAATAGATATATTGTCACCTGCAGGCACATAGGACTGTGAGTCATTTAGACTGTGTGTAATGTCACTCTGGAGAATTTTCTACATGCAGTACTTCATTTGTCAGGGTCACAACAGATCCCAGAGAGATTGAGATTATAGAGAATTAAGGAATTTGTCCTCAAGAATAAAACCAACAACATCTCTGTAACATAGCAGTGAAGATGCTGCATTCAGCCTCGAAGTTGACAACTGAAATGGAATTCAGCCCACACAGCCAACACTCCTTCCCTTGATCACTACAACATAAGGAATTACAAACAGTATTCTGTCCCAGAAGAAACTAGGCTGAGATGCACAGGCTCATTTCCCACATGCCATCAAAGCAACACATATCAGGATTCATCGCTGTGCCAAAATCAGTCTTAAAGTGGAAAAGATAGGCCCTGTGATCTCTCACTTTAAAATGCTTGCATGCATGGTTTGTTGTCAGTTTGTTTGTGTGTGCTTTTTTTTTTTTTTTTTCCCTAGGAAAGCAGAAAGACAGAAAAACAGACTGGATTGCACATTTTAAAAGCCTGAATCAACAGCATCACCTAGTGGTGAACTAAAGACAACTGCTAAAATCTGATTTCTACAAAAATAATGCTGTTGTTGTTTCATTGAAACATTGAAAGCCTACTCTGGCCGTATAAGCACCTCCTGGGTATTTCAAAGACCAGAACTTACTTAAGAAGAAATCTGAAGCTATTCTCTGCATACATTTTTTTTCTTTTTAAACTTTCACTCCCTATTAACACTTTAACATATAGATACAAATTAAATAAAGCTACTGATTATTACATCCCTAATCTTCAAATGACAAAACTCTAAACGTGAATATTAAGTTATCATCATGTTCTGTACTGCTGTTCCACATTCTGTACAATGTATACTGTCATGACACTGAACTGTATACTGTTGATGACACTGAACAGTTCTAAGTTCTCCCAACAGATATTTCCTCTTTAATTTTAAGGCAAGGGCAGTGTACCTTGTGTACTTACTTGGAGGCTTTAGAAATTCCATTTCTGCCTCACATGTAAACCTTGTGCATGGGACCATGTATTACTATAGCTAAACACCTAATTTTACCTAAAAGTCAAAATACTGTGATTACTCTATAATCGATTTCTCCATGGTTATTTTCTTTTGCTAATACTTCATATTACATAGGTCATTCTGAAAGTAATGCCTCCTATTTGTTTCCATGGGAACGACAACAGATACAAAGAGCACACGAACACTATTTGATAGAACAAATTCTCAGCTGCAAAACAGTTCAAGATAGTCAGCACATTAGCTGTGCGTTTTCATCAGCGATGAACAAGAGCCTGCATGCTGCGCTTGTAAAAATCTGCACCAGTGAAAGTGACCCACTGTTGCCACTGCTGAATCGCACCACCACCACCTCACTGTGCTCACATCCGCTGTTTGATGTCCAGCAACATTCAGCAAGCATCGATGAATGTCAATGGGTGCCATTTTTTTACGCATGGAGGAATTCAGTTCCACCCCTTTGTTCCATACGCACTTCCATGTCAGATGCCATTGTGTCAGAGTGCCCCTCTGCTGCCATCTGTCACACGGCAGCAAAATGGAATGGATATTGATGGGAAGGTTCAGCCTCTACTGCCATACTACCAACATCTGCCTCTGACATCACGGGCCAACATAATAAAATAGGAGGCATTACTTTCGGAGCCAGCTTTTTTAAAAAACATCTCTCCCAGGTTAGGCAAGTTAAAGGACTGTGAAATGTGCTCTCAGACTACAACTGTGCTTTACAGTAAATTGTGATGAAGGTTTCCTCCAGCTGCTGGGAATATAATACTGCGCAGAGGAAGCAGTCCAGGAGGTTTCTAGAGTGTGTGGAAGACAGCTTCCTGACACAGCTGGTATGAGAACCTACCTGGGGAGGTGCCCCGCTAGACCTGCTCTTCGGTAACAGAGAAGGACTAGTAGGAGATGTGAAGGTTGGGGATTGTCTCGGCCAGAATGACCAGGAAATTGTAGAGTTCGCTATTCTTGGTGATGTCAGGAGGGTGACTAGCAAAACTGCTATCTTGGACTTCCGGAGGGTGGACTTTGACCTGTTCAGGACACTTGTTGCAAGGGTCCCTTGGGACTCGCTCCTGAAGGGTAAAGGGGTCCAAGAAGCCTGGATGCTCCTCAAGACGGAAATCTTAAAGGCACAGGAGGAGGCTGTCCCTGAGTCCGGTAAGGCGAGCCGGAGGGGAAGAAGACCGGCGTGGATGAACCGGGAACTTCTGTTAAGACCCCGGGAGAAAAAGAGAGTCTGTGTCCTCTGGAAGAAGGGACAGGCTACTTGGGGAGACTACAGAGAAGTTGCCAAGATACGCAGGCAAGAAGTTAGAAAGGCAAAAGCCCAGCTCGAACTCAGACTGGCTACAGCAGTAAAAGAGAACAGAAAATCCTTTTACAAATATATTAACAGTAAGAGAAGAACTAAGGAGAATTTCCCTCCTTTACTTGATGCGGCAGGGAATGTGACCACTGAGGATAAGGAAAAGGCTGAGGTTCTCAACGCCTTCTTTACATCTGTCTTTAATAGCCAGATCAGTTATCCTCAGGGTGCTTTTCACCCTGACCTGGAAGTCTGGGATGGAGCGCAGAATACACCCCCTGTCATCCACACAGAGACAGACAGAGACCTGCTCCTCCATCTGGACTGCCACAAGTCCATGGGACCAGATGGGATCCACCCTAGGGTGCTGAGGGAGCTGGCAGAGGTGATTGCCAAACCGCTTTCAACCATCTATCAGCGTTCCTGGTTATCTGGAGAGGTCCCAGAAGA
>WBMW01002489.1:560541-722711 GCA_013396635.1 Penelope pileata | reverse complement strand
TGCAGATGACACCCAAGTTGGGAGGATGTGTCGATCTGCCTGAGGGTAGGGAGGCCCTTCAGAGGGACCTGGATAGGCTGAATAGCTGGGCTGAGGTCAACGGGATGAGGTTCAATAAGGCCAAGTGCCTGGTCCTGCACTTTGGCCACAATAATCCCATGCAACGCTACAGGCTTAGGGCAGAATGGCTTGAAGACTCTGTAGAGGAAAAGGACCTGGGGGTGTTGGCTGATGCTTGGCTGAACATGAGCCGACAGTGTGCCCAGGTGGCCAAGAAGGCCAATGGCATCCTGGCCTGTATTAGAAATAGTGTAGCCAGCAGGAGCAGGGAGGTGATCATCCCCCTCTGCTCAGCTCTGGTGCAGCCACACCTCAAGTGCTGTTTGGTTTTGGGCCCCTCACTACAAGAAAGACATTGAGGCTCTCAAATTTGTTCAGAGAAGGGCAACAAAACTGGTGAGGGGTCTACAGCACAAGTCTTATGAGGAGCGGCTGAGGGAGCTGGGATTGTTTAGTCTGGAGAAGAGCGGTCAGGCACTGGAATAGCCTGCCCAGGGAGGTGGTGGAGTCACCGTCCCTAGTGCTGTTCAAGAAGCATCTAGATGAGGTGCTAAGGGATATGATTTAGTAGCTTAGTGGGTAGTGACGGTGATAGGAGGATGGTTGGACTAGATGATCTTGTAGGTCCTTTCCAACCTAGTGTTTCTATGATTCTATGATTCTATGACATTGGCCAAAACCAATAAGCCTTACATGGTTCAATACAGCACTGTCCGGATCCAGCAATTCACATCTGTGGGAATACAGCAGTGGAAAAAACACTGCTCAGGCAGACTGAGTTGTTTCCAAATCTTCACTTGCTTATACACAGCAATGTGGGTGTCACCACAGAAGTTTCTACAGTGCTTTCTGTCCAGAAGTGCACACAAAGGATTCCATCCTTTGGAGGCACGCAGAAATGTATGTAACAAAAATCTGTTAAGAGGAATATGCTGGTAAGCAACAGAAATTTGTTAAGACTTCTTCAGAGGAATATGCTAGCACAGCTGAGGAAAGGATTTCAGTGACACTGGCAATAAAATGATTGGCAACAAACTGAGTTTCACAGGAGACATAAATGGACACTAGAGAATTGAATATAGATTCACACACAAGTGAAGTAGCAGCACTGTATGGTGCAAATATTGATAACCTTTGCGTATTTGAATAAGCAATATGTCTCAGTGACTTAAAACTTTTGGAGAATAAGAATGTTGTATTGCATTGAATTACCTGATGAAAGGGAACAAACAGAAAAACAATAATGTGCATTAAATGGTCACGGTCATCAACTTCCAAACAGAATCATAGAATCATTTGAGTTGGAAGGGACCTCTAAAGGCCATCAAGTCCCACTCCCCTGCACTGCACAGGGACAGCTACAGCTCCATCAGGGTGCTCAGAGCCCCTCCAGCCTGACCTGAATGTCTCCAGGGACGGGGCCTCCACCACCTCTCTGGGCAGCCTGTGCCAGTGCCTCACCGCCATGATGGTAAAACACGTTTCCCTTAATTTCAACCCAAACTTCTTAAACAGTATGCATCTCACATACCAGGCACACAATGAAGACCAAGGCATAATTAAATCTGAAAAGTAAAACTGGAAAGTTAATTGCAAAAAGGGAACAGAAATTTGAGGACGTGAATGACGACATTAAAAGGGGCAAACCACTATTAAACCTAACAGTAACTACGAAAGCTATCTGTTTTCACAGGCAAACAGCTCCACTTCAATCCACGCCAGCAGCCCCACCATGGCACCCATGGCCTAACTGGCTGGCAGAAGCTCTCCAGGTCGCAGCACACCTCCCTGCTGCTGTCACGGCCGTGGCACAGCACCCTCCCCACCCCGGGGAGCAGCGCGTCCCTTCCTCACCTCCAGAGCCCTCTTGTAGTCACCCAGGTGGAAGGCGGAGTACCCGATCCAGAGGGCAGCGTCCTCCTCCTGCTCACCCACGTGCCGCTGAAACTTCGGGGGGAAGAGAGAACGTCAGCACAGCTTACAGACCGCGCCGAGAAGCGGCACCGGGCCCGTCCGCACCCGCGGGCAGCAGCGGGCCCGCAGCCCGGTACCTCCAGCAAGGCGATAGCGCCGGTGAAGTCCCTCCCGGCCAGGAGCTCTTCCAGCTGCGGCACCTTCTTCCCCTTCTTCCTCCGCCTGTCCCCCGGCGGCGGGGTGCTCCCCACAGCCGGCTTGGCCCGGGAGAGCATCTGGGCAGAGAGCAGAGAGCAGAGCGCAGCCGGGTCAGAGGGGGGAAGAAGCGCCCGCCCCGCGGCCCCCGCCCGGCCCCGCTCACCATCCTGCCGCCGGGCCCGCGCTCCGCCGATGGCGCCGTTGCCACGGTAACCGTGGGCGGCGGAAGAAGGCGCCGCGGCCTATAGGCGCCGGGCGGGGACAGGCGCCGTCCCCTCGGTTTCCGGGGGCATGTCCGACACGCACGTCGCGGTTCGCAGTTAACGCATATTTGTGCTGCTAATGCGTTCGTATTCATAAGACGTCATTGATATTCATCTAATTTTCCAGAAATCTCCGCCTGTGTCTAAAAACATATTGTGATTTGCCTCACGCGTGAACCTTTTAACATTGGGGTGCTTTTCTGAGATCTTCAGTGGTCATCGGATTCTATTGGGCGGCATTTATCAGCTGAAAGGTCATGTGCTAGTGAAGCTCAGTCCCTCATTTGGTCCTGTTTTCCATGAAACGTGACTACGGTTTTGAGGAGATTTTCAGCATCCTGCTGTTGTCTCTCTTGCTGTGGTCCATTCATTTGGTCGGGATGTGGTTGACACTCTTATCTTCTGGATACATTCTGCAGCTGTTTTGCCTGCACATACACCTTAATTTATGAGGATCTTCTGACCAAGATCAATAACACTACCCCTACAGCTATGACATACTGACCATGAAAGTCTTTGCACAAGGACAGCTCCTTTTATCCCTTTATCCTTCTGTTTCCCATGTTGGTTCCTCACTGACCCACCTTGGTCCCTCCCCTTTTTCCCACCTTTGGTCCTTCCCCATAATAGCGCGGTCCCCAAATGCTCTTCCATGACATCCCATGTAGGTGTTGCAGAGAGCTTCTCCCATAGACCTTGATGGGCTGACCACTCTCCTGTGGCAGGCAGGGAGGAGCCAAGTCAAGGAGATGAGGTTACTGGGATTCCTCAGCTGTCATTGTTCCTCTGTCCTTTGGTTTTGTGGTGATGAGCCTTTCATCCCATAACCTTACACCTTTGCCTGATGGTGGTGCAAGATGCTGGTGTCTCCTTCTCTGTGGTGCTTGCAGAAAGGAAAGGACGAGGGAATCAGAAAAAGGCTGTTTAGTTGCTAAAATCCTCCCACCTGGCCAGCTTCACCCGTCATGGAGACATTGAGCAGGAGGTCCCATGCTGGGACTTCATGTTGGAAATGGGACACCGGCATAGATAGACCTTTGGCTTCACCCAGCAGGACTGTTCATGTTTTCCAGTCAAGAATCACGTTTTGCTGGATTTCTGCTGGCAAAGTTCTGTTGTTGCCAGGATACTACGTAGCCACCAGGTGATGCCATGTAGATGCTTATAGTTTCCTGGTAAATATATACTCTGTATTGCTCTAAATACAAACATGGGGAGTATAGTATGAGATGTGAGATATGCAGGTGGTGTACAGTTTAACAGCATACAGTAGCTCTGGCAAATCCTGGATAATTTTCAAGCGCAGTGGTGGCCTTGTTTCTTGTAGCATCTCTGACATGGCAGTCTGCTGCAAATAAAACAGATCTCTTCTAGTTACAGAGGAACACCACACAATGAAATTTTCAAAACTTTAATTCTTATGCTGTCTTAATTGCACCACTAGCAATTCCAGCAAAGAGAAGCAATAGATTACACTGCTGTGGAGAACTACCCTGAAAACACTCATCCTCAGGGAGGTTTAATGAAGCACCTGTATTTCTGGCATTTCTGCTTCCTTGAGAATAAGAAGTACTTTGCACTCGATCAGAAAGAAAGAAGGCTTTTGTTGTTTGTTTTGGTACAAACAAATAGACCCATCACACTGCAATCATTCGCAACATAGTTCAGCAATAAAGAACTGCATGCTTCTTCAGAGAATGGATCCCACGTTCTCATTCTCCCAGTCACTTCAAGCCAGCTTGGCCCTGGAGCAACACAGAGTGCTTGCAGCTGTCCCTGAGAGGTTACAGTGCAACCAGGATCCTTGGGAGCACAATAGCACTGTGACAATGTCCCTTGCTTATGAATGTGCTTCCATACAATAGGCCCTAAAGGAGGGGACATAATCCACTCTCCCATAGAGGATTACTCTGCAAGCAATTAATTTCAAGTTAGTCAATCAAAGTGGTAAAGACTGTGTGCCAGTGATTTTGCCTCCTTTTATAGCTTTTCTTTATTAAGCAAGCTATTACCTTTGTCAAGAGAAAATTTATTTTCTATAAATAACTATGAAATTATTTGCGTTTTCAGAGATTTGATAGCGAATCTTTTTTGTTTTTTTAGGCAGTTCAGTTTTTATATATAAATGAATGTAATGCACATATCTGTCCTCTTATCAGTCATTTAAGATCTTCTATTATCTAACAGAAAAAAATCATTCAGTGGGCCAGAAAGCTTAGCAGTTGCAAGAATCTCTTTATCAAAACCACGTGAAATAATGAAAAACATCTAGATTGACAGGGATACTGTAAGATGCCTTTTTCCTTTCAGGTCTTAAACAATGCCTTACAAGTACTTCATTTCACACTAAGAGAAAATAGTAACTTTTGTAAATACCTCACAGTAATTTTCGGTACTGCCATGGAATATTCTGACTCTGCATGGAAAACTAGGAAAAAGTAAGATTTTGATGTAAGGGTTTTTTAGTATACAAATGCCAAAGAAAACTAGTTAAAGGGGGAGAAACAGAAGAAGTAGAAATGTCACTGCTGGAGGTATTTTATGTGAAATGCAATCAAGCAAGCACACTGACAAGGTTCTTATTAAACGAACAAACGAACAACCTGAAAATATGATTTTGCTACTTGCTTTCTTCCATCTTCGATACAGATTCTTTCATAAGATCCTGATGTTCTAAGAATCAACATACTAAATATGGCCAAAATATTGAAACAAATGGAAGAAAGCTCTCAGCTGCATCACTGGTTTCCTCCATTTCCCAGTGTCTTCCTAAATTCTTACCTGGTGGGGGCCAAAGCTGGGAAATGCCTAAGAGCAAATACAAGTGCAGTAGCAGTGGGTTAGCTTTGGGCACAAGCAGGACAGCATCAACTGAGATAAAAAGAAACAGCAGCCAAACCAGTTCCTTTTATTTTGCGTGGCACCAGTGGCATTCCAGTATCTATCTGCACTGTGCAGGGAACTTTCTTGACCAAAAGTTTTGTGGTGGTGGTGGAGAGTGCACAAACACGAGGTATTTCTCCATGGCTGGCTCTCGTGTGAGGTCTGTTGTGTGTGAGGTCTACACAGTATTAAAGGATAGGGTGGTGACTTTGGTTGTGATTTCATGTCCAGCTTTGCTGGCTTACAGGTCAGAGTGTACACAGAAAGTTGATAGTAGTTGATTTTCCAGTCTAATCACAACTAGCTGTCAATCAAAATCACAGACTTCGCGATCAGAAGGGTTGCCAGTTGTAAACTGTACATCTCAACAGGTAGGCTACAGGTTGAACACGCCATAAAAATCAAGTTGTCTGTATGGTTCCTGTGAGCAATAGAAGTAGGGGGCAAAATGCTAGAATTTGGCATTGTGGCATTTGGTGTGGGCTCTCTGCATATAGGAGTGGTCTAAAACCTGTTCAGAGCAGTAGGAGTCTCTATTCTAATCTAGTGTTCACTAAAGTCAATTGTGGAGGAGGACTGATGTAATTTAGTCCTGTATTCTCACCAGCATCAAATTGACCTAAGTATTTCCAGCAAATCTGGTGTAGCAATTGCAGCTAAGATGCAGATCAAAGTGGGTAGAGATGTTATAATCTTTTCCTCTTATGAAATGCCAAGATGACACTTCATAATTTAAAAGCTGAGTCGAGAAGTTCAGCTACTCTATTAATAATGCTGGAAAGCTGCTGCAGTTCTTACCATCACCATTCTGTTAGCTAGTGGCATTATCTTGGAGGCTGTGAGCTGTTGGATGATTAATGATCGTGTTTATTCCCACACAGAATTGCTGGGAGAGAGGGAATTGGCCTATACTGGCAGCAGCAAAAGGGAGGTCATACACTTGTGACTAAACACCAAGATAAGCATGAGAGAGTGTAATGACTTTAAATAAAAGAAAGCAGAGAGTAGAAGCTGTTGTTTAAGAAAAGAAGAGGAAGGAGGGAAGAAAAAGTAAAATGGACAGAAAGGAAAGACAAGAAGTGGAAAAAAATCATCACATAAACAAAGCAAGAGGTTGTGAAGTGACCTTTGCACTAGCAACAATCACATGCTCCAATTTCCACAATGTTTGGGTAAAATAATCATTTTTCAATTATGATGCTTCACCATGTTCTGCTCTTGTACCATCTTGTGCATCTGACAGCCTCTCAGGAGAAATGATTTACAAAAGTGAGAGTAGTTGAATATTCCCCTGCTAAAGCTGTAAAGGCAATTCCCTGAGATGAATAAATGGGAAATGACTCCTATAAAAGCAAGGATCTTGAAGAATATTTGCTTCTTTTTTTTACGGAGTCAGCAACACCTGAGCCTTAGTTTGCCCTGGATAGACTGTCCATGATGAGAGAAGGTGAAATATGTAAATTGACACTAAAGAACTGTCAGCAGAGAGGTGACAGAGTATGCGTGCGTTTAATATGTTTGTCAAGTCTTTATTGCCCAGCTCAAGACAGCAAACAGTAGTCATGTGAATTAAAGACCCCCAACAGTGAAGCAAAAATGCATAATTCCTATCTTTATTTTGGTAAATTTCCACTGGCGTCTGCCTATAATCGTATGCATTAGTGGGAGCTGTGCCTTCTTCAGTTTCCTGAAACTTCCAGCACCCAACCTGTCATTAAGATTCAGTCAAGTTAGTAAATGTAACTTAAAGCTGCTCTTGTATTGGATATCAGCATCACATTTAGGTACATTTGTGGAAGTTTATGTGTGTGGAACCAAGGGATAGGAGGCAAGACAACCAGCAAATTGCAGGAATCCAAACTGCCCCAGCACAAGTCAGTCTCAGAGCTGAAAATGCAATCCATGCTTAGCTGGGCCCACATAAACTGACCCAAGTCAGAAAGCCTTATCATTGCAAGTGCTATGGACTGCAGAATGCACTTGTACTGGTCTAGGACTTGAGCTGAAATGTCTGCACTGTATTCCACTGCCAAACGGATTTACAGGCATGCACTGTATTGCAGATCTCTTAACTACATCCCATCACACAATAGAGACTTGCTTAACATTTAACAAATAAATAAAAAAAAAAACTTAAAGAGACAGATGTACATGTCCAGGACACAAATTATTGCTTGAGCCACTTACCTTCGTAAGGTGAAACAGAACAGGTGTTTGCACTTTACAGATTGCTTACATTTGCCACTTGACAGAGCTGTATTCTGCTGAGTCTGAAGCAATGGCTAACTCTTGTATTGAAATTAAAGTATATCCTGTCACTCTGGAAACAGTGTTCCACTGAGGATCAGCTCTGTGGTGGCATTTGGCTGCCTGCTCTGCTATTAGAATATTAGAAAATTAGAAAAACTCAAACTGTAGACTTAATTTTGAATGTGTCCTCCATCTCATTGCTGCATTTTTAAGCCGTCAGCTAGCATGGTAAAATGGTCCAAGGCAGAAGCCCCAATTCTGAGGGCTGCCTTTAGCTGCTCTTGTACTGGCCTTCCTCACCAAGCTGCCATCTCCATGGTGCTCATCACCTTCCACTATGCAAGGGTTAGCTGATGAGACCTTATATCCTACATCGAAAACATATCAGGAAATAATGCAATCCCTAACCAGCACCTGTAAAGCTGCAATCCCTGAGTATAGATTAGGAGCCTGAAGTCCCTCTGAAACAGTTTTTTAGACTTAATACAGTTTTTATTTTTTTTTTTAACTTCACAATGGACAACCATTCACCTTATGAACTTACTACCACTGCAGCTGCAGCTGCAGCAAGTGCTGAATTGGCTGTCCAGGTGCTATCTGCCGATGGTTTCTTCCTATCACCTTGTCAAGTTGAAATTTTCACAAGGAACACTTGCTAATTCTTTTATGGGTAGTGGGAAATTCCCTCATCCTCTCTTTATCTGACAAGGTTTGGTCTGTGGTTGAGTTGGCAGAGCTCCTTGGTTTTCTACTCTTAAATAAGGAAATGCTTTCTCTGTGTCTGATGTCTAATATTTTCCTCTGGCATCAATGCCTGATACCATAACTGAATATCAGAACAGATTATCCACTTGAGTTAATGCCAGTTGCAGCTGTATCTTTGCACAAGATCAGATCTCTCTTCTCCCATACTATTGATTGGTGCAATTCAGATTTGAAGGCTGATTCAGTTGGGCCTTGCTCTCACAATACGGAGTTGGTCAGTTCTTTAGAGAAAGAGTACAGAATTAGAAGTTGAGAAGGAAGGCTTCTTAATATTTGTGTGAGTAGTATACAAGTTAGATGGCTGAATAATATTCATTTCAAACTGTGTGAGTTGGGAAGGGGTTAAAAGGAAGAAACTTTTCTTTGTTGAGCTACATGTTTATGGTACATCACATATTTAGCTTCATATTCTGGTATGTGACAACATAGATCAATGGGAGAACGGGGCCACCACCCAAGCTCCTGCAGTGCCAATTACAACTTTTGTTATCCTTGTCTGTAGATTTCCTCTAACTAGATTGTTAATTTCTGACTAGAACAATCAGTGCTTTGCAGCTGGAGTGCAATTCCACACTAATCTATGGTAGCAGCTATGAACTCCAAGGACAGAGTGATAAGCGTGTGATAATCCATGGAAATTGCAATATAATGAGGACTCCTTCTTTATGAGGATTTGTTCTGGATCAGGATCCTGTTGTGCTATCAGGATCATGCAGCACATGACCTGCATATTTGCTGTTTTACAGGTTTGCTGTTTATCAGGAGATAGCCTCAGTCTCAAAGTGTAATATTTGTTCTTTTTAAAAAATGTTCTTTGTAGTCAATGAGAAAAGAATAAATTGTTCTAATGAGCCAATATAGCTGCTCTACAGCTGTGTTTCTCATCGTTTACGTTAATTTCTTTCAAATCTGGGTGATAGAAATATTGTCAACAATTGTTTGAAAGAGAAAAAAAATCATTTAATGTCCTAGATATTCTCTGTAACATTGAAAGTTAAAGAGGATACCGTTACACTAGGCAGGCTAGATCTGTGGCATACTGACATTAAATAAACACAGACAGTACTATATCGTTATATTTTCTGTGATGACATTTTATTTGAACCTCTAACAAATCTGAAAAAAAAAAAGGAAACTTTTCTATTTTCTTCAACATGATCTTCTAAATCTTTTTAAAAACAGGCTAAAAGCTTCTATAGCCATAGACAAAATAATTTGGAATCAAGCTTTGTAATAACGGGCAGAAATGGATCGTAACAGTGATAATTAAGTGACACTAAGATTATAAATAACTGCAGCAAAGGTGTAAACAATCAATTTTGAAAGACTCTGTCAGAATATTTTATTCTGCAAAAGAAGACAATTGTATCACAACGCATGTTTCTTCACAGAATGGTTGAAAAATGCTACGTTGGTTGTCTTTGGGACAGGAAAAAAAAAAGATGAGTTGACAATCCGTGTGCTTTGTCTTCAAACTTGCTAGGACTATCGGTGCCAAATTCTGCAGTAGTAGTTTGATCGGTGGCAGCTGATACTTCCACGTATCTCTTTGTTTCTTCTGAGTTTTCTGAAATTTCCATTCTGTATCTTCTATTTTTGCTAAGTCATCAAGTGGAAATAATGATTTATAACTAAGCAAAAATGAAATTAGTCTACATGCCAGTGAAAAGGTCCAAAAAATTAACTTGGGAAAGGTTTTGGGGATATTTGGTGCCTTGTTCTGAATACAGTTGCACTTTTACTGAATGAGAAAGAGAAAGGGACTCTGAGGTACACAGGCTGAACTATCATTGCCATTTTTCTTTCAGTGCTCTTTGCACAAAAAAAGAAGCCACTGAAATGAGGAAAAGCATATCCCATGAACCATTGAAAAAGGACTGGAAAATTATTTCATAGAGAGTAATCTTACAAAGGTTGAGGGAGCGTGAGGAACAACTTTGTGGGTATTTTTGCTCTTCTGGTTTCTATTCCTCTGAGTATCTTTGAACATCCCAGAAGACAGAAAGTTTAAATCAGAAAGTCAGTGCTGATTATCTGTTTCAAGTACACCTTATTAAAGTCTAGTTGTTTATTATCCAATGAAACAGAGGGTAGAATCATAGAATAATAGAAGCACTAGAACAAACACAGTGCCATAGAATCAGGAACCAAAAATCATTTTTCACAGAATTCCATGATACAGTTATTTGTTGAGTTAATTTGATCTGGTATTTCTAATCTAACACCCACACAGACCTGTTATGATGTTCTGTAACTATGCAGTATGTGCATGGGTACTGCTGCTACTGGTGAGAGACTGAACAGTATTTATTTATTTGGACAAATAAATACAGGACATTGCTACTTGAATGTTAATTGTCCTTGTGCTTCTGAAGGCAGGATAAGTGCTCATGGAGACAGATACGTCAGGATTTGTATTCAGTGATTCAAGAGGAGACCTCCACCACCTGCTTATGACGCTGGCATTACAAAGATGAGGTACTCAAACTGATATGCACCTAAGAGCTGACTTTTTGTATTGGTACTTGCCAGGCTGTTTTTGACCTTTCTGACAAGATAACAATAGTCGATGCCTAGAAGCCACAGAAAAATAGATAAACCATCAGAGAAGTCAGATGCAGTTACTCAGCACTTTATTCCTTAGAAACTGATAAAACCTGGAATCTTTTAAGAGAGTAAGCAGTTCTAGAAGATGTGCTTTAAAGCAGTTTTTGGGTTAAATTTTCTGGCTTATCTTGGGGGTGTCAGGAGAGGTTATTTTTCACAGGATACTCCTGGTTTTTGAATCTCTTCTCCATGTCATGAAGGCAGAGTCATTTGTGTTGCCTTTGGTATGTTCCTATTACTTCTAGTTCTGTTGTAAGACAGTATTTCTAATTAAAGCTTTTGCTTTATGCTTCAGGTTTTTTTTTCCCCTCTCATTCATTGTTTGACTTCTAGGTTTCTAAAATGCATCCCTTCCTGACTAATCTTTGAAGTATGAGAGCTGCCTCACCCTTGGAGAAAAGTTACTGAGACAGGGGAGGCAGTGCCCTTAAGAAACATGGAAGATCTTTTGAGGCATCTGGCTAGTTTGTTTCACTGGTAAACTTTTTATCTGGCAGATTGGACATAAAGAAAGAATTTTCCCTTAGATGAAATTGGATGGGCTCCTGAGGGGCTTACCTTCATTCTGCAGCCTGTGAGAAACAAATGGATGGGCTCTTACCTCTTGTTCCCTGGGACTAAAGACCCCTCAGGCACAGGCAGCAACAAACACCGAAGTAGAGAAGATTTTGCTTTTGTTTGTGTCAGGTCCACCAAATTTTTTGCTTTATGTATAGGACTCAGTTGTCTACTTTTTCTTCTCTCCACTCTCATGATATTGGATAGTATCAGAAACTCTCATGTTTGCAGCATGGTGCCACACCTTTTCTTTGTCTCTCTTAGCCCATGAACCAGATGCTATTCATCAGTCTGCCAAGTAATTTTGGTAACAAGTGTGGTGTTCAGCTGGTGCAGAGGAGCACTTGCTTCACCCCAGCTGCAGTCTCCTGCAGCACTCCCTCCTGTTCCACACCACCTGAAGATGAAGGCATCCTTCCATCATGGGACTTGACACTGAGAGGCTACACACACCATGGGCAATTAAGAAATTGAGAAGATAATAACTCATTTATAACTTCTGACTATGGACTATGGCATTGTGAAGGCAAGGGGAAGAGTAAAAAGAGATGCTGTTCTAAAGTTACAGCTGATTTTACCTCTTGTTTTTAAGGAACATTTTAAAGGTGCTATGAAAACTGAGCAAGTACTTGACTAGATACACAGGCAGGGAGACCTTATTGCTATTTCATGCTTACTGTGTGACCAGCAATGTCAAATACTCAGTTCTACTTGCATTGTCCACATTGGTTAACTGTTTGACAGGTGAAGAGAGCATAAAAATGTGATCTTGTTCTGCTGAAGTTAACGAGAAAACTCCTGTTGACTTTTATGAGTTAAGTTTCAAGCACTTTGTAAATACCTATCAAATAAGCCAGTGATGAGCAGACAGTCTCAACATGAAAAGCTGTATTCCATTGTCAGTATGTGGCTCTAGCCAGCCCTACTAGTCCAGATCTTTACGTGAACAATAACTTAGAATAACTATTAGAAATGCTAGATTAGAAGTGTTGAGGTGCGTATTACTCTTAAATACTGGTTCATGGTTTCCCCTGCTGTTAGGTGTAAGAAACATTTAAGCAACTGTAATTTGCTGTTAAAAACAAGATCGTATAGGAAGTCAGTGGAAATATATTTGAAGTGTATTCATCACCTTTTAAAAACAGGCTTGGAAAGAAACCATGGAACTGCAGCTCTGTTTTGTACCAAAAGCAATGCTATTTACATGGTTGGTGATTATAATTATTGTTTTGTGTTAAAGTTATCTCAGGAAAGTAATAAAAGTAAACAAGTAAACTGATATATTATCTGACAGCCTCAGATTTCAGTAGAAAAGCAGAAACTGCTGTAGGTGTGAACAAAGCCTAAATTCAGACTTGATCTTTCTCAGATCTTTCTCAGGATTTCAATAAGGATTTCGCTCCCGCTGGTCTGAGATGCGCCTGTGTTGCCTGGGAGCAATGTGTCTGGGGCAGACCTCGGGCACTGTGGTGTGCAATGCTCAGTGAGCACTAATGGACAAGCTTTGAGCTGACTCTACTCTGTAAATAGAAATGAAGGCTTCGGTCTGGAGGACTGCAAGGCAGACATTTTTGCCAACAATAAAAGTGCTTTGACGGTAAAAGCTATAGGAATGAAGTTGATAGCTTATCACAGGAGAAAATATTCCCTTGATTTATGAGCCCAACCAGCAAAAGATGGTATGGCAACATAACCAGGGATGCAGGACAATGCAAACATGAAGTAACCAACTGTTTTCCTTAAGGTTTTAATGTACCTTTTTTATTTCCATTTTAAAGACTCTCTTTAACAGGCCATTTATCCCCACCCCTTCTTTCTCTCAGCTCATTACCGTGATGAAATGTTAGTGCCCTTATCAGGCAAGGTTTCAGATAATGCTTCAGTTTTACAGCTTCAGCCTTTCCATGAGCAAACATTCACAACAACCTTTAGCCTCTCTCCTTTCCTGAGTTTTGCTGTTGTTGGTTTTTCACAAACCAAAGTGCCACCTAGGACACCAAAGGGATGGGCTGAAGTGAAGGAAGGGAAGGGGACAAGGAAGTGCCCGAGAAGGATTGTACAGCCTGTCCTTGAATCTACAGTGTGGAAATCTTTTTTGCACTTGACAGAAACAAAATCAACGTAGAGAGTTTGGAAGAAAGAGGATTTGAAGAGAAAAAGAAGATAGAGAACACACGCAATGGATCTAAACTAAGCAACAATGAAGCAGCGGATGTTGGGTCTGGCCCTTTGGCTTTTATTTCTCTCACTGCATCTGCTGCAGCAAGTGGGTTCAGATTGGTGTAGCAACAACAAGTATGTGATCAATGTGATGCTCATGGCTGACTCGGACTTCCCATCAACTACTGACAAATTGAAATCAGCCGTGGAGGGAGCCTTGACAACAGTACAAAACGAATTTCAGGAGGCAGGTAAGGCAATGGGTGTTTGTGATCCCTCTCCCACTGTGGTTTCTTGTCAGACTTCTTGCCATAGCTTTCTACTCATCTGACCTTCAGCAAACTGCTTCTCAGACAGGCTCCTTGGCTCTCCATTCACCTTATGTAGATTTTATAGAAATAATAATCTCCCTCTGTACAAACAGAAACGCTCTACAGATAGGCAGAGCTAGATTTGCTTTTATGATAGATGGGAAGAGTATTTCTGCATGCTTTTCAGTTGGGATTGGGAACACGGGAATTGCTGAACTGGATCGGATTAGACCAATGATCCATCTGATGCAGAAACTGAGATGCCCTTACTTCAAAACTTAGCATTTATTCATCCTATTTTGTGATTGTTTGATTATGACGGGAAGAGTGAGATTCTTTCCTCTCCTGGACAGGTTAGCCTCTACTCTCGGGGAATAATTTTCCCTTTGACTCCATCTGTTGATTGTATTATGTCTAAAATTGTGAAGAGTCTGCCACCTTCATTGTCACTCTCTAGAATACCTTGGGACAAAGGTTCCAAAGAAATGATTCACATTGTGCCCTCTAGTTGAAGAGGTTTTGTCCAATTTTATTGGAAAGTGGTGTCTCCAATAATGGTCAACACTAAAAATGCTTTGTACCGAAAGTACTCACACCCAGCAATCAGCACTGACACAAGTTGGTCATCTCTTCCTAAGTAATGGCAGCCAGGTCGGTGGGCTTTCTGGTAGCTTTTTGGGATAGAAGACATCTGAGTGTGTGACTACCCAGATGTGCTGTACGAAGAGGGATACAGTGTGTTGTGTGTTAGTGGTTATCTCCAGCTCCTGAAGCTGTTCGCTTTTACATTGCATTGCAGGAGGTACGGTTCAAGTCAATGCCACCTTCCACCACTTCAGATCATCGCTATATGTCTCACAAGGCTGTCGCACCAGCACCTGTGAAGGTATGGAGCTCATCAAGCAAATTTATGTGAGTACCAGGTTTCTGTAGGTTCATTTCCTAAGAAAATAAGACTTTCTTTCTGAGTATATGCGTGTGCATGTACGTGTAAGTATGCGTGCGCCTGTGCTTGGGTGTCTGTGTTTCTGTATTAAATTTTAAACCTGTTCAATTGCAAACTAATCTGAGAGGCAGGTGAAGTTTTGAAAGATGTTCTTATAGGTTTTGTAAAGACAAGCAGTCAAACACAGACAGAGACCTTATTAATGCTTCCCAGAGGCTGTCATTAGACATTTGGTAGCAGAGCCAGCTGAAGCAGCCACCTCCTTCAAGCTGCTTTTCCCATCTTCAAGTTGTCCCCTCTGTCATATCTGCACAGATCTTTGTGGGGCCGCATAAGCAACGTAATCAAATAATTAAAAACAATAAACAAAACCAAACAACAGCAACAACAAAAAAACTACCCAAACACTCAAACAGCCCAAGTGGAACAAAAAAAAATGTCCTTTTCCAACTGGTTCAGTCCCTGATCTGTTCTCCATCAGGTCACACGAATACTTGTGCCAGCACAAAGGAGAGAGCAGTGGGAAGGTGCAGGCAGAGGAACTGTTAGCCTGGCACTGATAACAAAGAATAACGTGACTATGCCCCAAGGGCAAAGATGAACTGCGTGCTTGCTTGGTACTGGAAATCAGATATGACACATGGGAGAAAATGTGTGAATACCCCAATGTTGGGAAAAGCTTCAGTTAGAAGTAGTGCCTCACAAGATATTCAAGAAGCTGTGTTTCGTTAGACTTTCTCATGTCTAATCACTGTCACCTCTCAGTGAGGCTTTGTCAATCAAACGTGAATTCTCACATCTAACAACATGTGGTTGCTCGCTGTAGTCTTTCTTAAGAAGTCTCTCGTGGCACACAAAGTTACTGGTCAGGCCTCATTAATTTCAGTGATCATGGAAAGATGGTTTTTCACACAAGCTTCATATGCACATAAAACTAATATCTTTTTCTGATACGCAGCCTCATGTGATTCCAGCCCCTCTGTCAGCTGCAAATGCAAGCGCTGCTCTGGTCTGTAATTTCATATGTGCAATTGCAACAACTGCAGCGTTTTAATCCTAACCTACTCTCTCCCTCGGTCTCAGTGAAGGTCATACTCTCACAGACGCCATTCTGTACTCTGCCTTTTCTTCGTTCTCTGTGACTCCTCCCTCCTTCACTCTAGGTTTGTTCTTTTAACCCTTCTATATCTCCTTTCATACTCTGTCTTTGCTTTTGCTGAGTAAATTCTGTGACTCCTCAAACCTTAAAGTTCTCTTCAGTCTCCCATCCTTCTCACTGCCACCACGCTATCCCCACTATGGACCCTTTCTGATCTCTTGCAGGATAACGGCACTCTTGGCTGTGCTGTCATAGGACCCGCTTGCACTTATGCCACCTACCAAATGGTCTCGTAAGTACCACCCCTCATGCAGTATTGTGATGTTAAAGACACCAAGCATGGAACAAAGTTGTTTTGCGCACAGCAAGCCAGCAGAGACATTGGGGTTTGGGATACATCAGACACTTTGATGTCTACAGTCAAGGCAGTAAGATTGTAGCCACTAAAGTTTGGAAGGGAGGAGAAAATCCCCTCCCAGAGCCCATTGCAGTATCATTACTAGCAGATAAATGTTTCTAATTGCTGGTGACTGATTGGCAACGGGCTTAAAAGACATGACTTACCAACAACTGCAGTGTGAAAGGGAGATAATGGTTCAGGCAGGTAGACATTGCAGAACTGCCCCAACAGGGGTCCTTCTGGTGGGCTTTCAGATGCAGAGAGGGGCCTGGTTTCCGCATACCACAGCAAGATCAAAAACCCCAATCATCTTCAGTAAGTGGAATTTAGATAGGGAGCAGCCAATGTCATCCTAACTCTTCTGGCTATGAAAGTGTTTCTGAAGAATTAGTCTCTCTACCAGAGCATTAGACATTAATCTGTGTCTTTCTGTATTACATTATATTATACATTAATATGTACATTCTCCGGTATTAGGAAAAGCATGAGCTGAATCAGTGTAGCCTTAGAATCTAATTCATTTAAATAAGACATATCAGTCATGACATACAAACCAACACTGTTACCCATATGAATCACTTTAAACTTTGGTAGCCTTTTGGTTTCACTGAGACATACAGATAAGATTGGGATGCTTTTACCTCAAGCTTTATCAGCTCTTATCTCTATACTTTTCTTTGGATGCGACAACCAGATGTTAATACAGTATTTCCAGTGAAAGAATGTGACTGATTTATAGAGGAATAAAAGTAATAAATTCTTTCCTATGTACAAGGCCATGATAAAATATTATGCAATGTGCCCCATTTTATTCATTGTGCCTCCTAACTTTGTTTGTTTTCTGTCTGGAGCTGCCCAGAATGATGCCAAAGTCTTTTTCTCAGACTCTAGTGCAGTTAAAACAGTATACAGTAAAAAGTACAAGTAGTGGAAGTTTCTGCAAAGTACACTATCGGACAACTGGATTTGCCCACAGTGCAATAGAGTTGCAAATCAGAACAAGTGATTTACTTGACAACACCTTAAATCAGAGAGAAAAATGTCCATTTCATTAGTGAAATACTCTCCCTGACATTACATCAACAATGTCTGTTTCTGTTGCAACAACTATAAACCCTGTGTTAAGTGGCACTTACCTGGAAAATAAAGTTTTGTCATAATAATTCTAACAGTACTGACGGGCATGTTTTTTCTGTCATTAAAAAAACTCCAAAACCCAAAAAACAACACTTCACAATAAGGGAATGAAAATACTTTCAGTCTAGTCTGATAATTTGCAGGATCTAGCAAAATACTTTTATCCAACTGTTTGTCTCTGGACAAAAAATACTATTGCTTTACAAATTTGCTGCTAGCAGAGGGTTGCCTTGTTTGGTCCCTTTGGTTGTTCAGCTCCTAAAATATAGTGAAACTAGAAGACTTTTCTTTTGACTTGTAGGGGTAATTTTTTTTTTGATGCAACAAAGCCCTCACCCTCCAGCACTATTGCAATAAGGAGATAAAATACATGTCACTTTAAAAATTACATTGCTGGGCAGAAAATCGTCCAGCAATGATCATAAATCAGAGAAGAGAAAAAATCCCCTTCTTCATCCAAAACTGACATCATGTTACCAAGAGTTCTGGTCTTCTTTAAACATCCTGAGCAAGCAGCTGAAGTTGTGAATACATTTTATGACCAGCCTACAGGTGTGAGTACAGGCACCAAAGATTTGCTTGCCGCACATAGGTTGGCAAGAAAAAAAAAAAAAAAAGCTGAAAAACTGATAAAAGGATGTAGTTTTTTTGTGTCAATACAATGACATAATACATGGGGAGTTTTCCTCAGAGTAACTCCTGTGCCCCCTTTTCGTGATTTCTTTTTCTAGCCTGGACCCTAAAATATGTCATATAGATGCTATCTCCTAACTGTTGGGTAGATTGTTGAAAATAAACACACTCCTTACAAAACAGCTCCTGAGATGGACAACAGCACCTTGTCCTTGGCCTGGCAGCAGAACTGGATGAGCAGTAGAGCCCTTGGAGCCCCACCATAGCCCTTGGGATGAAATGGTTCCTGCTACCCACAGGGGCTGGAGGGGCTGGAATGTCTGTGCTGCACAGGGAATTGGGGCCAGTGGGAGAAGATGCCTGGATCCGTTCAAAACTGGCTCTGCAGTGCTAATGCCTTGAAATTTGCTTGTGTTCTTATGAAGCCTTCTATTTCAGGTGAAACTAATGCAGGACGCAAGTAGAGGGAGCTGGGGATAGAAATCACGTGGCAGCTGCACTGGTGCTACAGCCATCCATTCAGACGTGTCCTCTTGTCTCTCCCCTCAGAGTTGACACAATACTGAGCCTGCCTCTGATCTCTGTAGGGAGTTTTGGACTGTCCTGTGACTACAAAGAAAACCTAACCCGCCTTCTGACCCCAGCCAGGAAAGTGAATGACTTCTTCTATTATTTTTGGAATGAAATCCAGCAGCCGTTCAAAACCAGCACCTGGGAATCTGCCTACGTTTACAAGAAGACCGACAACTCGGAGGAATGCCTCTGGTAAGGTCCAGATCTACTTCTGTCCCAGCTGTTGACCTGATAAACTCCATCTCCATCCTCAGGCATGGTTCTTACAGGCTGTCCTTCGAGCCCTAGATGTTGGAAGGTGCCTTATTGCCATCAAGGAATGAGAGAAGGAAAAGATGAATTATGTCCTTTAGCTGCACTGTGTATCTGAATGTTGCACTCTATCTGCGTTTAAGTATTTGCAAGCCTTTTCTCTTTCTATGGACAGCATAGCACAAAAGTTGTCCCTGATGTGCTTGCTCCGTTTTTGATGTAAATATTGTGACATGAGTGTCCTCCCTCACAGTCTCCATAAATGCCTTTTTAGGTCAGGGATTTTTTCAAGCTTTCCACATTAATTGGTTCAATCTGTGGGCACAGTTGTTACTCCAAAACGTATCTTTCTTTGATCAACATGACCCCTAGTGTTTGCAGAGCTGAAGCTGTGCTCTCACCAGTTCTGAAGCAAAGGAGACAGGTTTTATTTTGGACCTGAAACATCAGCCTGTGATGTTTTGTGAAAATGCTGGCTTTTCTCCTCACCAGATATCACACCCTGTTTGAGTCGAGTAGATGTTTTCATGTACTGACACTTATCCTTACTCTTTGTTTATTGACTCTTATTTGATTTTCAGCTCATGGGAATGTTTTTATGCTCTTTTGAACTATTATTTTTTCTAATTTTAGGACATAAAATACTGATTAATTAAACAAAATTAAGCTATGCTATACTTAGCTTGCTTGCTTCTCCTACCAACATTACATTAAGTGTAGCTCAGACAGACAAGAACTTGTAGGAATAGCTATTATTTATATTTCCAATTCATAATGTGAGGAAGTTATGGAATTTTAAGCAAAATTTACGATTGGATTGGCTTCAGAATTATATAAGCATGTACTTATGCAGTATGGAGCATTTAAAATTTTTTTTTTTCTGAATTAAAGGATTTAAAAATTCACTGTTTTGTAAATATTTAAGGATTTTTATTGTTTCCTCCTTTTTCTTTTATTAGGGAGAGCAACTTGATAACATGATGTAATTGCTTAATTGCTATGATTACTTCTTTCTGATACTTTGAAACACGAGTGTACTTCTCTTATCTCCTACTATAATCCCTATTTCTCCATGTTTGCAGCTATAATTGTCAACACGCTACACACACTTCAGCTATATCATAGAATCATAGAATGCTTCGGGTTGGAAGGGACCTTAGAGATCATTTTGTTCCAACCCCCCTGCCATGGGCAAGGACACCTCCCACTTTAGTCCAGCAGGTTTCAAGAATTTCAGGGAAGTTAATGTATATAAGTTGTTTTCCAAGTGTTTCCAACCTGGTCTTTATTAATGCTTCTGTTAAGGACCTTCTTGGTAACTTCTGAAATGTTCAAGCTCCTTCTCTTTAATGTTGAATTAACAACAATTTTAAAACAAATTTTGTGTTTCTGCCCATTTTACTGTCATTATTTACCCTGTTATAGCTGTAAAATGCATCTCATTCTGCTTTGATGGAAACTGTCATCTTGAATTTTTTTAATTGCCTAATTAAAAAAATATTTTTGCTAAAGCATGAATTATACTACATGGGCCGATTGTTTTCCCCACACATATATAAAAGCATCTGAAAGCCTACAGTGACAGCAAAATCAAATAATGTCTCCAACTATGCATATGTTCCTGTAAGTTAATGATTAACGATTCGATTCCTGAAAACTGTGAGGAGCAAAAGATGTTTAGTAGTTCATAGGACAGAGATCTCAGTATTGCTAAATGAAAAGTTTGGAGACAAAATCCTTTTCTTTTTCTCTCTGCATTAACTTCATTTCAGACAGAATGCCTCAGACACAATGGGTTAAGGCAAGAACTGGAGTTAGGAGTTGGCTATTTTTGTTTAATCTTTTAGCTGGTTTTTACTCACTTGGTTGTTTCTTACTGTTCTCATCTTTCCCCTTCAAGTTTTACCTGACTCAGTATAACTCTTTTTGCTCTTTCCTTCCCTTCCTTCTCCTCTCAGGGTACGTGTGTTTTTTATTTGAGCTCTTTCTGCAGCTCTCATTTACTCCTTTGAATCTTCAGATGCATTTTCTAAGATTACTGCTGGGGTCTTACTACAGCAGAGCTTCCTGGCACTGCTTCCTGCTTAGTCTCACTCTGATTTCCCTACATTCCTGATTTTTTTCTTAGTTGTTAATGTCTTATTACATCCTTAGATTTTCTAAGCCCATCCTATACATGACCAGGCTCAAACAGCCCTGGATGACTTTCCAAGTTCTAGTTCTTTCATGCTCTGTGTTGATTTTCTCTTCTGTTGGTGCAGAAAAAAATGCTCCATTCTGCCTTACAAACACTTGTGTGCTCTATTCAGTCTGTTGAGCATTTTGACTTGTTTAGGAGAAAACACACAATGCACATGTGAGGAGTTAGCAATATTTGACAGTATCTGTGCTCCCTGCCTTGTGTCAGGTACATGAATGCGCTAGACGCTGGAGTCACACAGTTCTCTGAAATACTGAAGTTCAAGGAGATTTTGAGGACGCAAGAGCAGATTAGAAAAATTGTGAAAGATCCAAAGCGGAAAAGCAATGGTAAGCGGGGACTGAGGGTGCACTCTTCCCTGCAGGTAAGTTACTTTTCCCTGGAAATCAGACTGGCCTCTTAGTTATATTTTAGGAAATGTCTTTCCACAGACAGGCGCACACATACCATTTCACAGGGGTGCAAACATAAGGTGGCACAGAGCTCTCAGTCTCCTCTCTCTATCCCTATAAAATATGGAGGAATGTTCTGGTTCCAGAGGCCTTCTAGGATGAATTACCCCATATAGATATGATGCTGTCCTCCTACATGCTCTGTTTTGTGACAGATGCAGAAATCCAGGAATCACAGCTCCTCCTAATCAAGGCCCGAGATATTACAAGAATGCTTAGTTCTCTACCATTCCTGTGTTGGCATCTCTGATACATTTATGGGCCCCGCTCATGCCATCAAGGGACACTTCTTCTGGAAGTGATCCATCTAAACTAGAAAAATGGATGAGTAATACCTCATCTTCTGCTAAGACTAAGCACCTGGCATCAACAGGCCAAGTGAGTACACGAGCGATACGTAAGCCAATTAAACTATTACCTGAATGCCATGTGACTTAGAAACTTCCATATTCAGTAGTCTGTACCGTATTAGAATTGCTAATGCTTCCTTGAGTGAGATAACGGTGGTGCTCTGGTGCAGTCAGACATAAAACAGAGCAGGCTTTGGACACTTTCTACCACTTGATTTTCCCTCAAATTTCCCATCTTACAGACAGTCCCAGCATAGCACAGGTTGTGTGCCTTAGCTCAGCACTGCTACAGTGCCTGCACTCAGGCACCAGGGAACAGGCAAATGTCCTTCTCTTATCTGTGTTTTTCACCAGTCTGTCTCTGTTTTTGCCCAACCTATAGTGATCATCATGTGTGGCACTCCAGCTGACGTCAGCAAAGACCTAGAGTCAGAGACGGTGGATAAGGACATTGTTATCATCCTGATAGATCTCTTCAGGTAACGTATCACCTTTCTTTTTTCTCTTTTCTCTGAACTTTGCTGAAGGATAGAGAAAATGGACATAGTGTGGAACTGTTTTCTTGAAGAAATGCTTTCTCACAAAATGTTTTTTGTTGTTTCTTTCCTCTTGTCTTGCCCTTTATATAACCTGTTTTGTGTCTGAATCATGGCACATATTCTACAACATCCCATTTAGTTTGTGTAAGATTTTTTCTAAGGCAGCGACCAGAGCAGAAATGGTTAACTTTAACCTGTGGACTACTCAGTGCAGGAAGCTGTGAGAGAATCACAGAGTCCAAAGTTGGTCATGAGCTGTTCACATGAAGACTGTAAACTTTTCATACACTCTATCCAACCAGGCAACTGTGCAAATGTGACTTAGAGTATATTTTCTAGGGTTCACTTACTCCTTATAAAATAACTTAAAAGAGAGGTGCAATTGTTTCTTCTAGTGAGCAACATCTTTATAACTTCGTAAGTCTAACTTTTCAGAGATATTCTTTAGCATTCAGCCTACGTATTCCGTTGTTGAATTTCACCTTTCTGTTACTAATTACAAAAGCTTTATAGCTGAGGACTGACACTGACTAGCTGTTTAAGTCATATCCTCACAGGCTTTTTCTGAATTCGTAGATTAGTAGGACCAAGAGCTGATCTCTGGCCCTAAGCCTAAGAGACACAGCACAGCCCGCAGCCATATGGCTAAACCTAGATGCCCAAACTGCTTCTTGGGAATGGCTCCTGTGACCCTGGAAGTCATGGTCTGGGAGCAAGCTAGCTGATCAAGACCAAAACCATCCCCAGGATTTATCTGCTGCAATATTTGTCCTTCTGGTATACCCATCTGCCTCAGGACATCTTATGTGGTGCCCTCCTTAAATTTGCTACATATCCCTCTGATCTCAAACCACTTTGATCTTAAACAGAAACAAAATACAGACACGTATGTTAGATACACCCTCAAGCCATAGGAAAAAGCAAGGTCCTGTACTTCTACAAGTGTCAAGGCCTCCAGCCAAAGTGATGGATTTAAATTTTCTTCAGCTCCAAGTCCTGTTTCATGCAGGACACACACACAGTATTTAAGCCTCCCTCAGGGGAATTGGGATGCTGTAGGATTACCCAGTCTGGTGGAGTCTAATGAAGTTTCCTTTCCATCTGGTTAGTTCAGTTCAAGCCTGAATGAAAAACACTTTGAAATTATCCAGGGTGAAAAGCGTGATGTAAAAGTCATAAGATTCAAAGAAAAACAGGAACACGGCTGTGGACTTGGGATCTCATCTGATGGCTGAGGAGAAGAGTTTGTGCTCTCCAAAAGCCCTTAATACTGTACTTACTGGGGGGGGGGAAGCAAAAGGATTATCGAATATGAATAATAAGAGAAGGCTCATAGAAAATGAGTTTTTAATCAGCTCAGCTAAGCAATTGCTAAATTCCTCTGTAATACATGAATCAATATGTGGTTGCCAATCTGGGAAGCTCTTCCAGATGGCCTGGCAGGGTGATGAAACCAAAGGCACCTGAAAGCTACAAATGTTCCTGCTTGTTTTAGCATGGTTTTCAAGTTCACGCAGTTTCCTCTGGTTTTCCTAGATTACTGAGTTAATGTAAAATATCATAAGATGCTCCCTGCACCTCTCCCATTCTTTTATGCCCTCCCATTAAATGTTTTTAGGGCAACTCCCGCTGTTGTAAGTTCTAGCAGGAAACATCAAAATTAGAGCAGCACATAAAATAATGCAGAAGAGGTCAAAAACATTCCCAACAACATGAAAAAACTACAGATTCCAGTACTGCAGATTCCAGGAAGAGATGCAGTTTTAATAAATATAAATTCCTGCTTTGACGAAGAGGAAATGAGACAGAAACCAAAGAGTTACATTAGTAATAATTCACTGCACACTCTGTGTTTCAGATTGCCAGACCGCTTTGATATTACCTTTTAGTGTAGTTAAGCACAGATGAGGGAATTAACAGTGTGAAGGGTTTTCTCTATGATGAAATTTTATTGTTATAACTAGTTTTTTTGACCTGATAAATAAGTGTTCCACTGGGGAGAGGAGAATGGCCCTGTGATGGTTTCTGCTGCCCCCCATTGCTGGCTCTTCATGGGGTTTTGGCACTTTGCTTTGCAGGAACACATACTTCAGGAACAGCACCTCAGCCAGTTACATGCAGAATGTTCTCGTCCTGACTCTGCCACCGACTAACTACAACTTAAGTACCACAACAAGGACTGTGGACACCAGCATGGTAACCACACTATTTTATATCTGATAATTGCATTCAGTTCATACATGTTCCTGCACTAGGAAATGAAAACTAAAAGTGCAGCGCTAATCATCCCCTATCACGCTCTTATGTCAGCATTTTCTTACATTAATGCAGGATGACGTTTCATTCTGCTGCAATGATGTAAAAAGGCAGTGGCATAAGGCAAACATTCAGGATCTCATATTCCTGCTTTGTGAAGTTCACCTCAAACTTTTCATTTGTTCTGCAGGTGTTGTGTTCATGGGGTGTGGGGGAGACTAGATACATATCTTTCTGACTCCACTTCTCATTGACTGATGATCTTCTGTTTTCAGTGTAGCTGCAAAACATCATTGAAGAAAGATCTATGATAGGGATCTGAGCTTGGAAAGATCAGATTTTTGTGTGCAGATATACACAAGTGGTGGCAAGCATTGCTGCTTCTGACCAGAGATGTTCCAGTCTTTCAAATTTGCAAAAAAACCAGGGCATTTTTTTTCTGCAGTAAGTACATATAGATTTTAAATTTCCTGAAAAGCAGAAGCTACTCAAACCCTGTATCTGCTCACTGAAACCGATATTCCTGCAGTCTGCCCAGGAACCAGACTCTACAAGAGAGTTCCTCCCAGGATTTTTGGCTTTGAGCTCCAGCTCTCCAGCTTTTGGCTGGATTTACAGAGTTCCCAGATCCCCCGGCCTGGGTTCAACATTTTTTGGGTGCCAGCTCTGTGGCGGACAGCTGGAAATTTTGGCACAGCTTCTTGCCCCTGAGCTGTGGCCATCTGGAAGCCCAGACTCGCTGGCATCACACCAGGTTATCTGCTCTCAAAGTCTAACCTAAAGCCAAGAGCTCTGTGTCCCACTGAGCACACCTGCTTAGAACCCACAGTGTAGGACTTCTTAAATCGTCTGCTCCAGGATCAGCATGCCAGTGCTTTACAAGAGCCTTTTAGAAGTTTTTCCCCACTTCCCTGTCTTCATACACCAAAAACACATTGTGCATGCCTTTACTCTTCCAAGAGACAACACTGATGTGTCATTGCCCGTATACTCACTCAGCATTCAGATTCTGGCCTTCCATGCTGGAAATTTTGCCAAACGCAGACAACCTAAGATAGCTTTAAAGCAGAAATATGAACTCTCAATTTGTTTTTTTTTCTTTTTCTCCCCCTTTTCTAGCTGGAAGATGACTTTGTTATTGGCTATTATAATGCAGTCTTGCTGTTTGGACATATTCTGAAGAAATTTATCTCCTCCGATAGCCCCGTGATGCCTCTCAGTTTCATCAATGAATTCCGGAATATCACTTTTGAAGGTAAGATGTACGGTCCTGGGCAGAGCTCACTGAATTCAAGAGGAGAAAGAAATTTGTTTTTAAGTACTCTTAGGATAAATCCCTTCTACACTAAAAATGTCCAAGCATTTCAGTGAGTTTTATTCCCACTCATTTTTTTTTACTGCTTTATCATTTTTTGCACGTACGTTATCTTCAGTATTAACAAAAGCACTACATAGCAGTCGTGCAGAATCGCCTCAGCACATGCAGTGCAGAAGAGGTAAAAGGTCAAAATGACAAACATCTGTAACGTTACAATTAGCAACAGCCTGCTTGAGGACCAGACTCCCTTCTGGATCGTGGCCTTTTCCTGCTGCTTTGAAGCACGAGGAACATATAAAGAATACTGCTGTCAAAGGAGGGGTGGGAGGAGGAGGAGAGACGGAGCTTCCTGGGCCGCAGAGCTGGAGGGCAGGGACAAGGCCCTGAAGCTGGTGTCATTCCTTTGACAAAGAGCTGAACTCTCTGTAAGGAGACAATTTGCAGAATGAAAAAGAAGCTGGAAGAGTGAAGTGTGTAGGTGGGTTGCAGCGTCTATGGTTCCTCTAGAGACAGCCTGGCATTCAGGTTTCATTTTGAGTTCTCCACGGGTTGTTAAATGGTGGCAATGCCATGTCTAAGCTTCGTACCAGAGATCCAGTGTTCACTTCAGAGGACTACTTATGAAATATGGTCGATGTTCAAAACAACTCCGAAGTCCACTTAGCAAAGCTTTAATCAATTAATTTCAAACCTTTTTTTTAGTTTACGAAGACATTGTAGGCCTGGGTGCCTGTGGTGAGACCATAAGCCAGCTGGCAGTGCGTCAGCTCTTCTTAGTCAGTGTTCTTCTTCTTACAGGTTGTCAAGTACCAGGGGGCTTTTGTACCCTACAGGCTTAAAAATTACGGGATTTGATCATTAGGAAAAGACAGAGACAACACGTACACAACAAAGTTGCAAGATTACCTGTCTGCGAGCAAAGTCCCATCTGTCACTAAGCATCAGAGATCTGTACCGAAGAAATTACTCAGAACTTTCTGTTTATGTCCCATCTCCTTTCAGAAAACACGTGTAGAAGTTTCCCAGATTTTCCTAACATGGCCTAACAGATTTTATGCTTATTTTTGTGCTTATTTTGTTTTAACCATGGTATCCCAAACCCAGCAAAAAAATAGTTTGCTTATGCTAATTCCTCCCGGAGTCTGCATGCTTTCTGAATATTGGTGAAGTCATCTCTTCAGTGTTGTTCTAAGTTTGAAAGATCAGTTGCACCGAGCTTTTTTCTTATCCCAAATATCATCTTGCATTGTAATACTGTATATTGCTTATAGGTTTAGTTTATTTAAAAAAATCCTAAAAGTGAAAGGTGTCGAATCACTTTCATTCTCCCTGGTGTGGGTGCTGGCTGAGAAGAGTTCATACAATAATTATTTTGATATGTAGAAGGTGGACTGTGAAAAAGTTAACAACAGTTTTTAAGGTGTAAAGGTCATTCCCAAACAAAAATACTGATGTTGAACTTCAGGAAAAATAAAATAAGTCGTTAGCAACTGCAGCAAAAGAACAATCTGATCAAAGAGACTCTCCTGAACAAAAAGAAAGGAAAAAATGAGGGTGAGATTTTCAAGATTGGAGGATATTGGCAAAACCTGTGCTCTTATTGAAATACCTGGCCTTGTGAGAACAGGGTCAAGCCAGTGCTGAGGGGGCTTAGAAGGTTCCACCCTAAAATCCATGGAATGCACTACATAGGCAATTTCTCAGTGTGCACATCTGCTGACATTAGGAGGCAAGAGGTTAAAGGAAAAAAGAACCTGGTTAAAATAATATTGGTAGAGCCAAGCAGGTAGCTCTCAAAAGAGTAAGAGGAATAAAAGTACCTCTGTGTTTCCTTTCTTGCCGATAGGCTCTAACCACAGAGGGAAATGGGCAATTTCCCTTCTCTCCTCTAAAATGGTACCTTCAAGGGAGGTTACTCTGCCGTTCTTGGTATGCTGAAGAAACCTGGCCAATATATCTTTTGTATGGCTAGAGGGAGACTTTCCTTTTCAATGCAGTTACTTCAACAGCTTGTACTGGATTTTGTAGAGAAAATGCAGCGCACTATGAAGGAAGAAGCAGTGCTGCACTAAGCTGATATGTGCTCTAGCACGTAGAAGAAGAAGATCCTGAGCATCAGAAATCCTTTTCCTTATCCCATTCTTCCTGCCACATACTTATGTCTTGGAGAATACAATCCCTCTGACTAATTCTGTGTGTCCACAGGTGCACAGGGTCCTGTGACTCTAGATGGATTCGGAGATGTCGATACCAATTTGACCCTGCTGTACACATCACAGTCTGCAACTGATGTACGTATGTCCAGGGAGCAACTGCTCAGCCTTGTATACGAAACAAGAAACAAAATGCCCTGCACTATTGCATAAGAATGATGAAAATAGCCACAGCAGAAGTGGTGGCATGCCAAGGCACGCGGGGAGGGGGTCATGAGAGGTGTGCATGGACAGGATTGATGTCATCCAGTGATTCAGTAAGTGAAGGGCAGCTAGTGTTTTGTGGCTCTGATACATTTATTTTTAGGGAGAGGGGAGGAATAAGGAAGAAACTTGTGGCTAAATTGAAGAGAATGCACCGGTGTAGCAGAAAGGGCAAGAATTACCCTGTTGGAGTATGAGCAGTACATTTTTAAGAGCAGTTAGAAGCAAGGGACAAAAAAGGGAGAGCACTGCTGCTGACTCCATTTCTTAACTCTTACAGCCGCAGTACAGAGTTCTGATGTATTTCGACACTCGGGAGAACAGTACATATGTGGCATCTAACAGTCCGGATTTCATCTGGAGGAGCCACAAGCTGCCTAGCGATGTTCCAAACACTGGTGAGACACCCATTAAACCTACCCCTTCTTTCAAGAGAGTTCACACAGTCCTAATACCTAATACCCAGCTGCTCTGCAATCCAGCATGCAATCAGCATCTTTCCTTCCCCTGCCCCATGGTCTCTGCATCCAGTACAGCTCTAACCCTGCACTTATGTTTAGGTGCTACTGAGTCTCTCATAGACTCCACACAGTGCCAGTGACTATGGGGACTGCCATTCCATGTTTTGGAAGAGGTTGGCCTGGAGCATAAAAGCTTCACTAGAAGATTGTGGTGGTGCAAACTGCTTGAAAGACTGCTCAGGAAAGGCAGCAGTTAAGGTTATGATGAGTTATCTCACTCCATTTCTGTATCCCTGATGCAGCACAATGACCTCTGCTTCCCCTTTATCCTCCGTGTAGGGAGCTGTAGAGAGGACACAGCACTCTGCAAATTCAGGGATTTTCTGCTTTTTTCTTTCCACAGTTTCTCAGTGCGAGCCTGTTCCTGTCAGATAATCGAGTACTGGAGACAGACATAGCAGGCAAGGGCATGGGGATCAGCTTTCCCCATCCACACCTTAGCTCTACTCTGATTCTCTGGAGAGATGTCTTAAAAGAGCTGGCTCCTCGCAGAAAGAAAATGGGAAACTAGGTTATTGCTCTATCTCCACCCAAACATTGAATCTGACATCCCAGAAATCACCACTTGCTTTTCTTTTGAGTTTTTGGTGACTCCTGGATAAAATGGATAATCTCCCTTGTTATTCTGCATGGCAGAGTACAGCTCTGCTTGCACTCTGGTGGTCTGTCTCCATTTAGACTGCTGCCACATGGTGACTGGCAATGGGAAGGCGTATTTCTCAGGGTATGATGTGCAAGATAAAAATTACTGCAGTGGCACTGGTTGCAAGGGTTGGTGTGCAGTGGGCTGATGTTCAACTGAGTCGTTCCCACCTGTGAGTGTCCAAAGGTGCCACAGCTATAACCTAAGGCCTCCGTTAGCTTGCTGAGCTGTTTGCCTCCATGAAGGAATGTTATAATGCAAACCAATAACTGGAGGGACAAGCACCATCTGCAAACTAAAAGTCATTCACCATAAGGTGAACACTTTTATTCCTCAGTAAAGTAAATCAGATGGCCTCAAATGAGGGCTCACCCCTCCCAAGAGAAGCAGGAGCAGTGGCTGGGACCCATGGAAGCAGCCACGGGGAAAAAAAAAGGGAGATGCAGCAGCACTGACAAGACCCAAGTTAGCTCCAGGATGAGCAGAGGGAGCTGAGCAGAGCTCTCATCTTCCAGCTGTGCTCACCACTTTTTGGTCTCTCCTGGTGTGACTGCAAGGACTGCTTGTGCAGACACAGCCATGCCACATGTGTCGGCCCTGCAGCAGCTACCGGCACCCTGCTGCCCGGCCTCAGCCTTTGCAGTGCTGCTCCAGGCCCATTCTCATCTATGCCTCAGGCCCCACTCTCACTGTGTTATCAGAGGGTCTCTGTATCCTTGATACATTCCTTTGAGGGTGTCCTTGTTTGTAGCTGCTGTTCAAGGGCAAAAGAAAAAATACTTGGAAACTGCAGAAATGTTGTGTCTACAAACCGGTACCTTAACATTCAGTGCTTAACAAAGGCCTGACTTCACGGCCAAGTAATACAAAGCCAAAACAAAACTGCTTCTCACAGGCACTTGATTATTTTGTTTTCCCATTTGCAAAAATAGAATCATAGAATCATAGAACCCTTAGAGTTGTAAGGCACTTCTAAAGGCCATCAGTCCAACTTCCCTGCACTGCACAGGGACAGCTACAGCTCCATCAGGGTGCTCAGAGCCCCTCCAGCCTGACCTGAATGTCTCCAGGGACGGGGCCTCCACCACCTCTCTGAGCAACCTGTGCCAGTGTTACACCACCCTGATCATAAAAAACTTTTCTCAGTGCGATTCTAAATAAATAAATCCCCCAAAGGGCAATGTTTTCAGCCAAAATTTAAGTAATCACTGTACCGTATTGAAGCAAGTCAAAACTTTCCAACCAAAAATATGCCTTTTTTCCTCCAGGGAGATGAGTAAACACAGCAACCAGAGCCCTGCTGCTTCCTAATCTATAAATGAGAACAGCTGACCCAGTTCTGCTGCCCACCTCCCTCCTTGCATCTCACAAAATTAGGGATTTCATCCACATGCTGACATCATTCAGATAGTTTTAACCCTCACTCTCAGCATGGATGAGGTCTGCCTTCACTGCACAAACACTTGTGGTTCCAGAGGACCCGATTTGTGATGCTGGGTCCTTCTGCGTGTTTTAACACCAGCAGCCAGGAGGTGGGAGCAGAGTCTCAGGAACAGGAAAATGCGGTTCCACAGGGCTTCTGTGGGAAGTCCAGCCTGCTGATTTTGGAGCTATAAACCCCTATTCGCAAAGCTGAGGTTTTACAGAATTCTTAGGAGGTTGCTTTGCGAATTCTCCTGTGTAATTCATTTTATGGAGTTGATCAGATCCTTCCCTGGTGAAGGGAAATGGTAGTACACACAATTTTCAATGGAGAACTTGAGACTAATACTAACAGTTACTGACCCTGAGACTGATGCTGGCATGAAAACATGGAAGGCAGGGAGATGTGATACACAGAACAACAACAAAATCAAAGCCAGAAAGCTGGGTCCAAAATGCAAAGGAGTTCCTAAATTGAGTTCCATGTTGGATGCAGACACTTAACAATAGTGTGCTCAAAATCCCTGCTTAGTTATTGCCTGATTTTGAAGGCAGCTATGTATGCCTTGTTGCTTCTCACTTTTTTAAATTATTTTTTATTATTTTTGATTTACCCTTTATAGTTTTCCTGTGTGACCAACCACTTATCCCATGTACATCTCTACCTCACAGCAGCTGTATGCAGGGTTTGCTGCCACCATCTATTCTCATGAACTTATTTGTCTGTTTCGTTTTTTTTAGAATGCGGTTACTAAGAAACAGTTATTTTTATTCCCAGACTATCTTAGTTCCTTTTTAAAGAAGAAGAGAAACACTGGAAGCTCTGCTGGTGAGCTGATGTGAGAGTCAGTGCTGTCAAATTCACCTCCCACCTGGGTGTCCCTACAGAATGCCCACATCTTGAGTGGGGACATAAGAGTGCACTGCTCAGGGCCATGCTTTATCCTGTAGTGAAAGCGAGCAGGGAGTAATCTCCAGGGAGTGCTGGGCTTTGCCAAAGCTTCTCAATTTGAATGTGATCAAAGAATATCCTTGCTTAGCTACTGTGACTTGCATATGTGGGTGAGGGTAATTTCTTAAATAGAACATTGTTTTTCAGTGTCTTCCATTGAGTTGTTTACTTTCTAATTTTTCCTTTCTGCAGGCCCACACGTGCTGACTATTGCTGTCTTTACACTTGCGGGCATTGTGATTCTGGTTCTGATCATCTCTTTGCTGGTCCTAAGGTACCAACCCCTTTGTCCCTCTGTTCATCCTTGAAGAATTTTCCTCCTAGGGCAGTGCCTTTGATATCTCCTTGAAGAGCTACTTATTACCTTTCCTTACATACCTAGGTAGTTGCCCTTGGTGTGAACTCTTTAGCATACGCCAGCTTTGCATCTGTAGTGTTGTTATGCCAGGTTAATAATCAAGGGGGAAGATACAGGAAGGCTCAGAGCTTTTGCATCTGCTAAAATCTGATTCCTACTCAAACACGGAATCTTATATGTCAGACCAGTCTCCAGACTTTTTCTACTTACTGTCAACCCTTAGGCCACTTGGGATTCCTTTATATTCAACCACTTGGGGATATAAAAGTTCAATTTGAAAGGAGGTTTCTGTCTTGTGGGAATCAAAACACCATGAGATTCTGATGTTTTCATTGTGTGCATCCATTCTGTCTCTCAGTTCCTCTGTCTCAGTCCAGCTCCTCAGATAAAGACTTTTCTAACATAGAATTTCTCAAATATGACACAGTTAATCTTTATCATGATGGAAAATGCAGAAATAGAAACCAACGGTGTCTCCCTTTGCTGGAAAAAAAAGTCACTCTTTTTACAAATTATACAGTTTTTTCATATTTAAAGAAATTGTCTTACCTTTACATCTGTTTTTGGTAGCTCAGGACCCCTCTTTGCTACCTGTCAGAGAATTTCAGACAAAGTAAGGAAGTCGGGTCTTAAGAAAACCTGATTAGAAACAAATACTGCTCAGGTTCTCTTATTTTAAGTGGACCAATCTGCCTTGTGAACTAAAGCTTTTCATGAAGAAAAATCAAAAATGAAGGTACACAACTCTCACAGCTGCGCTCAAGAAATGGAATAGCTTACTGTTCCCACATAAGCACTAACATAAAAGCAGACAGGTAAAGTCAATATGGTTGTATATGGCTATGAAAATCGACCAAAGTTTGTCTGGAGACAGTTTGGACATGCTGTAAAGGTTCTGTACTTTTCCAAGTACATTGCAGATGTATAAAATCTAAACATTCTGTTAATATTTTTAGATTCTTATTGTATACGTATCATTGCACGATACGTATATAACCATTATACAATGTATATATTGTTATATAATGTCTACAATCATGATATGTATATATGATATGTATACAAGCATCAAATAGAGAAGAAATTCCTGAGGATCCTTTAGAATAATTTCTTTGTGTTTTCTTCTTCATGTTTTTTCTTCTTTAGTGTAGAAATAATAGCAACCTTTTCAACTAAAATTGCTACAGGTTGTCCCCTAACAAGGAAAGAAGAAAGACTCAATTATGAAAATGAAGAAAATGCCTCATTGTTCCCTGTTTATCTCCCAAGTTTCTAGGATGCTTCATAGTCAGAACTACACACCTTCCTGTATGGTTCTGACTGCTGAGGAAAAAGGCAAAGCCCTAAAAATCCACATAAGTAAATTTTACCCCAGTAGGTTTTAGTTCAATTTGATATGTATTTAATCACGAGCTGATAACAGTTTGAATTGCAGCGCATCCTGGTCATGTAATGACAACGCAGCTTTAGAGATTGAACTGAAAAACACAGTTCTTACAGCAATTATCATCATCCCTTTTCTTATATATGTCTAAGTTAAAATAAGTTGGAAAAGGGAATATATATGTAACTAGTCAATACCGTCAGTTCTCCCATTTGGAGCATTTACCAGCAATCATCAATGTGCTGGGACTCCCCTGCAGTCTCTCCAGTCAGTCTTATGTCTTGTTTCTTTCTTTTATTTTTATAGAGGAAGGGCTTGCATGGGTAAACAGATAATTTGATGAGTGCAAGTTTAATTGCAGCTTTTCTCTAAGAGAAGACAGTGCTTGCTCTGACGTTCTTGAAGAGAGACAGCAGTTTCCTTTTTCCAGTTCCAAGGGCCCTTCCAAAATATGCAGAATACAAAGGACATCCACAAAAAGGGATCTCATCCCAACACTTTTGTTACCTCCTCTCCTGTCATTGTATTCACACCAGTTCTTACCACCCAGTGTTGATGCCAGGACTTCGTTTGGCTAGTAGTTGTTTGGGGAACCTCCCTTTAGAGTACATTCAATAACACAGAGGAGAAAACCATGTAAAATACAGAAAGCCCTTTGTACTTTAAATTGTTATGACCTCCCTTGAGTCTCTGGCAGCGGCCCAGCAGTTGTTCTGCTAAATCAATTCTTCTACTACATCTATGGAACTGAATCAGCATTTAGGCTTTCCCAAAGTTATGGGAATAAGGGCAGCCTCAAACTAGAAAACTACGAGAGACACAGGGCTTGTGCTCAAGCCTTGTCAACCTGACACTCCATCCTTGCATCATCCCAAAGCCTCCCTATCCTAATCCCCTGTCAGAAGTTTCAGTTCTCTGGGAGGATATCCTGAAGTTTGCTTGTTTTGCAGGAAGTACAGGAGAGATAATGAGCGTCGGCGGAAGAAATGGTCCCACATATCGCCTGAGAAAATCTTGCCTCTGGAGACCTGTGACACAAACCATGTCAGTCTGAAGGTAAGAGAAGCACAGTGCCCAAAGCTGAATCTTGGATTTTGTCTCTTAAGGGCCATCAGTGCTGGCATGCTCTAACTAAAGCATAGGCTATGCCTCTGGTAGGACTGGGATCTGTTTAAAATATTATGGCCGTTTTTATCCCTCCCTTGCTATATTGAAGAAAAATGAGATTATTCCCCTCCTACCACTCCCTAGTTGAATCAGTTTCCCAACAGTTAGGCTTGTTTTGTGAAGGAGGAACAGGCTGAGGACTGATCTCCAGTCTCTTCCATGCCACAGAAGGTTTTCTGTGCTTTGTTCTCTAACACCCAAGAGCACAGAAGCAGCAGGCGGAGGCCATGGCAGCTGTGGGAGCGGCCTGGATGCCATACACTTTGTGGCGTGTAGTGGCACTCCCTAGAGAGAGGCCTGTGCTTCTCTGTGTGGCACACACTGACATGGCTTCTCTCTCTGAACCTGCCCAGTGGGGAGTAGGTGATAATTGCAAGTTAATGATCCTTCTTTGTTCTCAGATTGACGAAGATAAGAGACGTGACACCACCCAGAGACTGCGCCAAGGCAAATATGACAAGAAGGTAAACTGTGTGTCCACACATAGTGTGTGCTCCCTTCCTCTGCTTAGGAGAGCTCTCTGTGGGAGATGTTGCTCCTCCATGGAGCTCAGGAAACAACTCCGCCTCCCTCTGACCTTGAGTTTATGCAAAGAATAAGCCATATCGGGTGCTTTGCACTTTGCTTACTGCCAGGAGGCAAAATATCAGACACCGTGAACCCTGCCCTGGTCCAAATGCACAGAAGTAGAAACAGAAAGCACAGAAGTCTAATAGATACACTTTGAAACCACGCAGAGTAATGGATTAATGGAGGACAGGCTATTTCCATGCAGTTCTTGTGTATTCAGTTGAGCTATCTCTCTGCCTGACTGAGGTATACTCACTTTCGAGTTAAAATCTGCATCATCAACAGTTCTAAATAGTTCCTGTCTATGCGGTAAATCTTTTGATGAAAATATAACTCCATTGCTTACTTAACTGACTAACTGAAACTCCAACAGCAAAGCAATAGCCAGGTGTTTCTGAAGTATTTGTCTAGGCGTTTCTTGGAAGAGAAGGATGAATCACTATTGTACTAAAACTACAATTTCTTTCCACTGGTATTTTTTCTTTAGGTGGTGATCCTGAAGGATCTCAAAAACAGCGATGGTAATTTCACAGAGAAGCAAAAAATAGAACTGAACAAGGTAATTGTTGCGTGTAGCAACTGGACTCTGCAGGGTGGGATGAAGCCAATGAGTTAAATCATTGCTTTCCATCGCCAACTCCATCAGCCATATGCTTATGCATGTTTGTGAGGTCGACGGAGAATGAGTTCCTCAAAGTGTATTGCTTGATGACCTCTCTCTTTGCACGTATGATCTCATCACCAGCTCAGTGTCTGAGGCCAATGAAGCTGAGGATGAATGAAGTAATTCATGCATTGTCATGAGGCCTCACTAAATACATTTTTATAGCCAATGCTAAAAGTCCATGCACTCTGCTCACACTGTGCTAATTCATTCGTAGTGGAACGTTGTAGTTAAATCTCAGTACTGACTGCCAAGTGCAGCTCTTTCAATATAAGTAACTCTCTGCTGACTTGTGCATACTGACAGCTCTAACATTAGAGGTGAACTTGGCTATAGTGCTGCATCTTTTTGAATGAACAGTTTTCATTTTTAGACAACACAGCTATACTGTGAATTCAATAAGCTCTAAAAACATTTCAAAGTAAACTCTAGCTGTCTATATATATATATGGACAAAGTCCATAATATCATACAACATCATTACATTTTTATTGCTTGCCCATTTGCAGAGTGATTAGCAACATTCAGTCTCTCATAATGGCTATTTTGATCAGCTGTGAGGTTTCACTAGAGAGGCAATAATGGAGATTATTGTAGGCTCTGGAATTAACTTGCAGTATCCAGCAACAGCCAGTCTTACCTCTCTAATCCAGAAGGCTCTGGAATGATGGATGCCTTTGAGTACTTCACTCTGCACCTTAGTCAACACTGTTTCAAAGGGACCTCCCACATCTTATCAGAGCCTGAGATAAAAAGCCCCACCACACAAGCATACTTGACCTGTGTTTCTGTGCTAACAATGATTGCTTTTAAAAACAGACGTAATATTTCTGCTCTAGCTTCTACAGATTGATTATTATAACTTGACCAAGTTCTATGGCACAGTGAAGATGGACACCATGATCTTTGCAGTGATAGAGTACTGCGAAAGAGGTTCTCTGCGGGTAAAGAATTTTGCACTTTCCATTCCCCAAATCATCAAATTAAGAAAACTAATGTCCTGCTCTATGTCTCTGGCCCTCATGCAGCAGCAGTGCACCAAGCAAGTGCTGGCAAGTTTTTGACACTAAGCTCCCTCCCCCTTGCTCATCTCTCCCCAAACTTCCCCGCTATGGCTGCCATCAGATTGGTGGTTCTTGGCATCCAGTGGGTGCCGTGAGGTGTGAGCACGGGAGTACAGACAAGAGCTCTGCCCAGGCAACAGCAGCAGCCAGTATTTGTATTGTTTTCCCTACTGGGAACATACAGTATATAATATTTTCTTTATTTTCCAAGACATAGCTGTTGTCTCTGCTGATGCTCTTGAAGCTCCTGCAGTGGTCCCAGAGTTTGAAAAGACAGAGAAAAGAATATATACCATATTAATGAAGGACAAATAGTTTATGGCTGGAATATAGTAAATCCTGTGCTGTAAGGGACAAAAGCCCTTCATTTCTGTTTATAAAAAGAAGCAGTAAATTGTTACCTGGCAAGAGTATGGAAGGTTTTATTACTACCGATGTTATTTCAGAGCTAATCATGACATCATGATGATGGCATCAGATTTTCTGCAGGCACAAATGGTTTTTGCTTTTTAGTCAAAAGACTCATAAAAAAAGACTTTTTTTTTTTACAAAGACTCATCAGTAGCAGTGGGCTCTGGAACAAACTCACAGCAAGGCAGCAAAATAACAGGTCTATCTCCAGTTTTCTTGCAAACTCCTGGAGGCTTACTTTTAGAAATGGAAATCATTGTGGCTAGAACTGTAAATCACTGTCCTTTTATGTTAAAAGATCAGTCTACTTTGAATTTATAAGACCATGAGTTAGCTGGAAGGAACTAGATGGAGTACAAAACACAGAGATTCCTTTCCATTCCTCTTATACATCTTATTCATTTCTATCTCAGCTTTACCAAAGACTTATCTTCACTTAAGAGCAAATTAGCAGTTTACTTTTAATTACACAAACTCTTTTCTGGAGCCCTCGCTTCTATAGTTCTCTGTAAACCTAAAATGTATTTCATATTCTCTGTCTTCTGAGTCAACATGCCGCTCTAGTGCATGTATTCCTAATATGTAAGGCTTCCTTACTCAGTCTCTGGTTGAAAGGCTGTGCAGTACTCAGATCTTGCCTTCTGCTTTTTCCCTGATGCAGATTAGAACCATTCTTTTCCTCTCCTTGCAGGATGTTTTAAATGATAAAATCTCCTACCCTGATGGCACATTCATGGACTGGGAATTTAAAATCTCTGTCATGTACGATATTGCCAAGGTAAGTGGGCTGCTGACTGTGCAATGCTGATCAACCTGTCCTTTCTTGCAAGATGGATTCTCTGGAGAAAAGCAGCTATCAGAATCTTTTTCTTTCCTTTATAGAGCTGGATGCCCTTCCACTCTTTCTTCCTCTAGAAATAGGTTTAGGAGGCCAGAAGAGCCTGTGGCTTTCAAACTGAAGGAGTAAATGCAGACTAGATTTGTCTTTGAGATGTTTATAAATAATAAAATATGCTCCAAAGAAATGTTACCCAAAGATTAGAGGGTTACAATTTGTTGATTGTGGCTCTGATTAGTAGGGCAGTCACGGGACCTGTAAAACACACTGTGCTGTCTGGCCTCAGGTAAGGCACATAAAGGAAAACTGTCTTGTTTCAAAATGATGAAATTATTTCAATTTGTAACCAAAAACAGGACAAACATCTTCTTTTTCTATACAAGCTCTGTTTATTTTGCATCCTGATTTTCCCACTCACTAGAGAGTCTCATTTCTCACTAGGGCTATCCATTTCAGAGAGGGAAGAACAGAAACCAAGACTGGTTTTCAGTAGCTTTCAACAGATACTTGCACTTTAGGTCCTTGTGGTATCGGCAATCAGTATCCATAATAAAGCAAATTCTACTTTACATTACAGACTTGCATCTGATTAGCTGGTAGTTAAGGAAACTTTGTAATTGACATACATTCTATCTCTGCCGTTAATGCAAAGCGTTAACTCTTTCTTTTTGCTAGCGCACAGCTGTTGTTGGAAGTCTTCCATTTCCCTAAACACTTCAGTTCTGACTTCGTCTCCATGATGAATGACTCCACTGTGTCTGTTCTAAAGAGATATTGAAAATCTTGTTCTTCATTAAAACTCCCTTAATCCAAATTGTCACAGCTTGTTGGCCTTGTTAATGACTTTCAGGTTCAGTTAATGTTCAGCATTAAGTTTGATTTTAAACAGCAGCAATATAATTTCCCTTCCTCCTTTTAGCATAACAAAAGAGCAGGGTATTTTTTAACCCTTCACAGTTCACCTTCAGATATTTCCCAAGAAAATGGTGATAGGTACTGGCTCTGTTTATGAGAGAGGTGGAGAATCCCAGTCCCTCTGAAGGGAGTGACCAAATGTCCAGTGACTGCACTGGGTGTGACCAGGACTTCAGAACCATCTGTTCACTGCACCATTGGTAATGAGAATGTGGGGTCTGGGAGTGGTTGAAACATTGCATCTGTTCTGTGGAATGGCTTCTGAGCATTATTATATTAGCCGTATTAGAGATGGTACAAAAAACTTTCCTGAAACCTCAAATGTACTTAGGAATATATGGCAATTTACGGTCCTTTCAGTGGTCTGCCCATGACATCATGATGATGTCCTGATGCTGCGGTGGAGTCTCTGGGACCTAGACATTACCATGCACGTCTTGTACTGCTTTTCACTACCTGCAGCTTCCCTACCTCCAGGCACCCTGTCTTCACTTGAATGTCTTGTTTTACTGAAGTCACTTTGTGACTTTTCAGCTCCTGTTCCCATCACCCCAGCACCTGCCCTTTTCAAGCCCTCTAACAGCTCTCCGGGCTGTTAAAATCCCTAAAACCAGCTCCTTTTCCAGTTCTTTTGCCTTCCTTTTGATACATTCCTCCCTCCTCACACCACTACTTTCTGACATCCTTCTTTTACCATTGCCCATAGTGTCCTCGTACTTCCCCTACTCTTTGTCTGGCACAGAAGCTGCTGCATCAGTATTTCTGAGCAGGGCAGGGTAGGTGATTTCTATTCTCTGGCATAGTTAGCCAGGCAGAGACTATTCCTAGAGCAGCCCTTAGCCCCATGGACAAGGTGGAGTAAGCAAAGAGGAAACTAAATCTGCACCATTTTTTCCTTCCTTCCTTCCTTCCTTCCTTCCTTCCTTCCGTCCGTCCGTCCGTCCTTTTCATAGGTTCTTTATTTTCAGGTAGGTGCACAAGACACTTAGAAGGAAAGAGGAAAATATTATCAGGCACATCTATGAGACTTCTGCCTTCAGAAAGTGTTAACAAGGAAGCCCTGGTATAAGGAAATCAAAATTACCTTTGCCTGCCATTTGATGCTGAAACTGATTAGGAATTCTGCTATAGCAATGGGTATATTTCCTGGCTGATATAAACAGGAGAAGGAAGAAGGCACAGCTGGAGGAAATAGGCCCTGAAGCAGGCAAAACATCCTGGATAGAGTCAGCAGGGCTGCATGATAAAAACTGCTTAATCAAGAAACATGTTCCTTTGATACAGTGCACACAGTCTGTACATTTTGGCAGGGTCTAGACAGGCCCAGGATAACCCGTCCAACTACATTCTCAAGGGATTGCATCTCTTGCATACTGCTTGTGTCTCAGACATATATCTACTGTGCCCCAAACTCAGTTCATGTTTCAGTGATCTCTTGTAGCACTTACTGGTTCATTCCAAGGAAAGAAGGGTGCTGAAGGAGAGAAAACTCAGCATGTCATATAGGTGCGCCTAGCCGCATAAGCTCTGTAACTCAAGTTAAACTGTATTGGTTACCATCCAAGAAGATGAGTTGTACATGTAGAAATTTAAGTGGAAGACCATTCACAGAAGAAAGTAAATGGATAAAAGATACCTGTTCTAGCTTCCACAGAATATACAAGGGCTGCTCTGAAAGTAAAGCCTCCTATTTTACTGCAGAATAAAGAAGTGAAACAATAAATAATAGCAAGAGGGTGTGAATTACCATACCTACTCCCTTCCTCATTTGACACCCACTTACTAACGTTCTTTTCCTGCTATGTCTCAATACTGGCCACTTGTCATATGTTATGCCCCATTCGATTGTCTTATACTGAACGACCCGAATTCAAATGTAAAAAGTGGAAAACTACACACCTTTGTATGCGTGTGTGTGCGTGTGTGTGTGTTGTGAGTCAAGAGTCTGAATCTCAGGAAATACAGCTGAAACTGTATTGGCCAGTCCTCATGGTGCTCACTTCCCAGTTTAGCTCATGGATAGCTGATAGGTATTGACTAGTGTAGAGAAAGCATTAACGCTCAGGTCAGAAGAGACCTTTGTGACTGTCTACTCTGATCACCTGCCTTATAAAAGTCATAGTGCATCATCTAATCCACACTGACCCCACTCTGGTCTTCTGCTTTGCAGAAGAGGATCTACTGGAATGTTTCTGAATGGAGTTTTTGGTGAATGGTAATCTTCAAAGATTATACAGACATAAAAAGCGATTCTTCTCACCTGTGGTGACCATTGGTTAGATATGTAGCTGGAAGTATCTTTTTGTTTGACGTTCCAACAAATCTGTACTAGATTTAACGAAAAAAAGCATTTATTGCAAATGAAATCAAATCTTCTGTGAGAGGAAAAAAGCGTATCTAATCCCCTAGTGGTGATCTAATCTCATCAAAACCCAAGATGCTATATCAGGCTTTTGTTAACCAACAGGAAGGATGACGTTAGTTAAGACACAATCCTTCTAATGATCCATCCTCATTTCTTAACATTGGCTGCTTCTGTGATCTTGGAAATTCTCCTTTCTTCTCTCCCTCTGTGACAGGGAATTGCTGATAAAGGCCAATTAATTACTTAGGCACATATTATGCTAATACTTCATATTCTTTTTGACTCTGCTAACAGCTGAGTGTCTCATTCATGGTGTCACCTTCTCCCTCTGTTATTATCAACCACAGGGGATGTCTTACCTGCACTCAAGCAAAACAGAAGTTCATGGTCGACTCAAATCCACAAACTGTGTAGTGGACAGTCGCATGGTAGTGAAGATCACTGATTTTGGCTGTAATTCAATTCTCCCTCAAAGGAAAGGTAAAGACAATACCTAGTTAGACTCTCCTTCATGCTTTCCAACCCAATGGAATTTTCTTATATTCATAGTACAGTAGGGCCTGATTACATCTTGTACACAGTGCAAAACATATGACACAACTTTTCATGGAGCAATCATCATACAAATTATATCTGAAAACTGTTGAATAACACAATCAAAGCAATATTTTGGGCAAGGAATATTTTCAGGATCCAAGGGCTTCGTGCAAAAATCTCCCATAAGCAGTAATGGTGAAATTGTGTGAAGAAAGAAGAGTAAGAAAAGTGCACTGAATGAAAATGTTCTATTAATTCATCATTTTGCAAATTTTGCATTTAAATTTGTATTATTGTATTTTAATGTATTTATCTTCTTCTCTTAAATACTTTGGCAAGCAGCCTCAAAATTTCTGGCTGCTAGACTTCTTTCCTTGAAGAAAACTTATTGCTTCACAAGAGATCTATAGATTTGCTGTGGCTGGATGTTGCAGCCTGGTATCATAACACTTTTCAGGGTCACTGTCTGTCTGTTATGATCCATCATCAGCACGTCATACCAAACTGTCATACCGTGGCAGTATTCTAGTTTAGAGATACAGTGGTGCTTGGTGACCTAGAAATACAGATTAATAATTTCTGTAGAAAGAAAGTGGTTATGAGCAGGTAGTATTTATGTCGAGCTGAAAAGCACTTGGAGGTTACTTCCATAGAGTCACAATATCAAGGCTACTGGGAAACATTACAGTGAAACGTTACAATCTTCTCATCTGACATTTTGAATATCACACTCCATGCATCTAGTTCAAGAATTTATGCCTCAGCTTTTTTTTTCTTTTTTTTTAATAGCACTGGCATTACTTGGTCTTATACAGATATATGGGCTGTTTCTATGAAGCCCATGAGGGGTAGCTAAGAGAAGCAAGTTCATTGCCAATAAACAGAACTCTTTCGGAGGCTTGACGGTCTGCATTGACAGTGGGAAATAGTATTGTTAGCAAATCCCAGGCAACTGCAAACTACCACATCAGAGATTTATCTAACTTGTATTGATAGCAGCCTCTCAAAATAACTGCTAGAGGAGGAAATAAACAGTACCAGTGGCTGTTTGGAATGAAAGGAATGAATGGAAAATGGCCAATGGATGCTTCTTAGAAAGATCAACCTTTTAAATTACTTTTCTCCCTTACCCATTTACCTTTTCTCCCATTGTCATCTGGATTTTCAGACCTGTGGACAGCTCCTGAGCACCTCCGTGATGCTGATGTATCTCAGAAGGGTGATGTGTACAGCTATGGGATCATTGCCCAAGAAATCATCCTACGCAGAGAGACCTTCTACACCAGACACTGCCAAGACACCAAAGGTAAATCCACACATTTCACAGAATCATCGAATCATAGAATGGCTTGGGTTGGAGGGGACCTTAAAGATCATCTGGTTCCAAACCCCTGCTGTGGGCAGGGTTGCCACCCAGCAGCTCAGACTGCCCAGGAAGCCACTCAACCTGACCTTGAACACCTCCAGGGATGAGGCATCAACAACTTCTCTGGGCAGCCTGTGCCTGTGCCACATAGCTGAGTAAAGAATTTCTTCCAAACATCTCCCCTCTTTCGGTTTAAATCCATTCCTCCTTGTCCTATCACTATCTACCCATCTAAAAAGTCAGTTCCTCTCCTGCTTGTAAGCTCCTTTCAAGTATTGGAAGGCTACAATGAGGTGTCCCCAGAGCCTTCTCTTCTCCAAGCTAAACAATCCTAACTCCCTCAACAACCCTCTAGCTATGATCATCCAGCCAATTCTTTATCCACTGAATAGCCCACCCTTCAAATCCTTACCACAGCCTCGTGCAACCCAGCTTGAAAGACCAGAAGGAGATAGTAGTCCTCTGGCTTTATCATACCCAACAGCCTCTTCTTCATGTCCTGAACGTGGGCCCCCGGCAGACAGCAAACCTCTCTATAGAGGTTATCTGGGTGGCAGATGGGCACCTTAGTGCCTATCAGCACAGAGTCTCCAATTACTAAGACCCTTTGCCTTTTTTTAGTGGGACCGACTGTGACTTGGGTCCTTGGTTGGACCTTCTTAATGTGATCACCCCTTTCCAGTTCCAAGCTGCTATCCACATCTTCTTCTCTTTCCGTCACCAGAGCTTGATATCTATTGGTTAGTGAGACTTTGATAGCAAGGGGGAGGCTTCTCCTTTTGCCTCAAGGGGAGATGAGGATCGAGTTTCCCTCACCCTGCATGTTTTTGCCCTCTGTCTGGTGTAGAAGCCTGCTTATCTTCCTCCACTGGCTTGGCCCCATGACAGGGCTGTTGGTCTGCCTGTGCCACCGCATGATACCAGGCATCAATCCTTCTCTCAGACTGCTGGATATATCTCAGCCTTCCTCTTGCAGCTTAGTCAGCTGCTCAAAATGATCATTGAGTTTGGCATATTTGCACTCATGACATCTCCCACCTACCTCAGTCCCTTGGGTGACCTCCAGATTCTGGAGCTCCCAACAACCAGTGGTCCAGACAGATCTTTCACTCCTTGCGAGGTCCGTCTGGGAGCACAGAAAGGTTGAAGGCCCTGCAGCTGTGTTTATGCCTCAGCCTGTCTGCTGCAGCGGGTGGTCACCGTTGGTTTTAATAGAGTGCTACACCCTCACAGCCCCAGATGAGAAGAGCAGAGTGCCCTGCTTGGGCTCGCTCGTTAGTATAGTGGTGAGTATCGTATCCCTGCCTGTCATGTGGGAGGCTGGGGTTTGATTCCCTGATGGGGAGCCAGGAGATGCACGCTGGGCAGGGGCGTGTGGCTGGCTGCGTGAAGCAGGGCAGAATGAACCTGGAGCAGGTGTCCAACGAGGTCAAACTGTGACTGTACCGAATCCACTACTTGGGGGGTTTTGCCACAGCATTACAGAAGTTAACATGGGGAGGGGCTTTTTACAAGGATAGATAATGACAGAACAAGGGGTAATGGTTATAAACTGGAAGAGGGTAGGTTTAGACTGGATATAAGGAAGAAATTCTTCACTGTGAGGGTGGTGAGACACTGGAACAGGTTGCCCAGAGAAGTCGTTGATGCTCCCTCCCTGGAAGTATTCAAAGCCAGGCTGGATGGGGCTTTGGGCGACCTGGTCTAGTGGGAGGTGTCCTTGCCCATGGCAGGGGGGTTGGAACAAGATGATCTCTAAGGTCCCTTCCCACCTGAACCATTCTATGATATGATTCTATGATAGAAAGCTGCCTAGACTTACTGTGACATTTAGAGGCTACAAAGGGCTGTGCGCAACATGTAGTAGTTTACTCGTACTAGGCATCGCAAATCAGCAATGTCAAAACAGAACAACAAAAACTCAGCAGTGTGATGTGAGAACAGCTGGCATTTAAAAACTGGCAATTCAGACTGTATTCCAGCCTGTCAAAATTCACTTTAGTAGCTTGTCTTCTGTCAGAAAAAGAATCTCCTTGTGTAGTGCATCCATTAAGCCTCATTTTGTGCATTTTCTGATACTGTTTTCTAGAGGCTAATAGCACAGACAATCCCAATGCCCAGAATCCATTTGTTATTTTATATTATACTGTTACAACCACCTTAAAGGCACGTGGGTTTGGGATTTTCATAGTAACAGTTACCAACAACAAGTTTAGATTCTGCTTTTATCTCTGAGTCATTCTAAAGATCCACCTTACATTTGCTAAAACATGTAGAGCAGCAGCTGGCCTGCCTAATAGTTCTTTTCCTGAGTAACATTTGAGAACAACATCTGGGCCAGGCTCATCATCTCACATTATCGCAAATTTGTGTTCTTATCTGTGAAAATACAGTATTTTACATCATCAATTCTTCAATGCATAAATGTATCTAGGAGGGATTAGAAACACTTGTTCCCCTTTGACCAAACTTTTCAGGTCTTTCTGCTGTGTGACAGATGGTTCCCTGAAATGCAGGTGAACAAGACAGGGTAGAGAAAATAAAAGTCCTTCTACTCTTCATCTTTGGGAAGAGGCAGCCAAAATCCTTGTGAAGGCAAGGATTTTACAAACATCCCGATGAAGAATAGATGAATAGATGAAGAAAGGGAAGACTAATGCTCTTCCTTTCTGATTTTGGCTTGCAAAGCAAATCCATAGCAAACTGCATTCTTTTAACCACTTTTGGAGCAGCTATGGTCTACAAGTTTTCCATTGACTAAGGAGATTGTTTTCTCCCTGAAGCTTTTTCTTTCAGATGATTAGTGGATGTATAAGCTCTTTATCATTGATCTTATGGCTGCTGGTATTATTCATGATTTTTGATTCTGCAGCTTCAGTAAAAAAGTTTGATCTGGTTTCAGCAGTTCATCAGATTTAATGTAACAGAAAGGAATAAGTTGCTATATATTATTGAAGTGGCTCCTCGTTTAAACATCTGGATGCATTCATTAGACAAGACTAGGCAGCAAGAGGGTAGATCATACTTAAACATTTTTGAATTTTGTTGGTGTCATCATCTAGTTTTGGAAAAAAAGTAGCTCAGACTTGGGGTGATCCTTAACTCACAAATATCTAAGTTAAAAAGAGGGAAAAGAATGCGTAATTAAAGTAAATGGCAATGGGCAAGGAAATGTCCCTGTTGCATGTTAGATTCATTTGTTACTAAGTGTCCTGCAGAAAGTCTTTCAATAGCTAGGCTATCAGGAATTAAGCTCTGCAAATTAGAAGACGTGATATTGATATTTTAGAACAACTGATAGAAACATCTCCAGGACTTCACTGGCAGCAGCAAGGACTATGTTCAGATTTTGACAGTTTTTAAAAAAGTCTGTACCTAGCCTCCATCCACAATTGGGAAAACTAAGTTAAATTTTCAAGTACTCAGTGAACTAATTCTTCAAAATGCAGGTAAGTATTGATCAATTTAGTGTACAATGATATTGCTATTAATGGGAGAAAAGAAGTCCCACAAAATGGATGGGCATGCAGAATGGTGTTTCTAATTACTTATAGGTTACTCCTATATGAGTAACTCTTCTCTGACTTCTTTGAGAGACAGCTGTTAGACCAGGTGTTGCTCCTCTCTGCTGCAGAGCCACCTCATTCACTGCTCAAGACTGAAATTTTGTAATGTACCAACACACATCTCAAGCTGCCTCCTTGCTCCACTACTTCTTGCCACTGGCTAATTGCAGTGTTGCTAATAGTTGGTGTTACTTCCTCTTTCAGGTGTACATGCAGCTTGGCAATCTAACACATTCCTCTTGCATACATGAGACTTACACAGGTTCTTCTGTCTCCTAGCCCACAGGATTTGGGCTTTCCAGTTTGGGAGACTCTTAAATAAAATCTACTTCTTCTCTAGTCTGAACTTCTGTACCATGAAGCTGGAAGCTACTGCATCTTTTTGGGTGATCGCACACACTGGGCATGCTTGAGCATCCCTAGCTACTCTAGACTTGTATATACCATCGTGATGAGAGACCTTCCTCAGCTCATTACATACTTCCTTTGGCAAAATTGTCTTCCAAATACAATCAAACACCATTAATAAATGTGTTTCACACTTGCAATTTCTTCCCTAGAGGTCAAAAAGTCCTTCTCTTTTTGTACTCCCCTCCCTCCAAAGCTCTTAACAGAGAGCTATTTTTTTGCTTTAGCCTTTTATGTTGTTCTGCAAATGCAGTCTGCATTCTGATGTTTAGAATCCAGATAACTTTCATAGAATGGATTTCCTGAATATGAGCACAAATGAGCTAACAAATGCCGAGGTTTTAAACCATGGGTATTAATAGCTCAGTTTTAAGGAAGATGAGCATCTGGAGGATGATTTCAACTGATCTGATGAGAACTGTAGGTCTCTGTGCTTTTGATGAAGTTGTAATATTCTAGTGGGCTTCTCACATCGTTTTTTCTGTACCTATACTTCATGCTGAGAGGCACAATAACAATGCCTAATGTTCATTTGGGAAGATGCCATAACCATGTTTACTGTGACCAATAAATACTCACGTATGTTCCTGTTCATTTTGCTTTCACATCAAGTAGAAGGGAACTGTCTTCATGGTTCTATTTGAACAGCATCTTGTAACTCATCATAGGATGCTATCCACAAGGAAAGCTCTTCTTGTGCTTTTTAAATTTTTTATTAAAACTTTGCATCTTTTTTCTTTCTTTAGAGAAACTTTACAGAGTGGAAAACGACAGAGTGAAGCCTTTCCGACCAGACCTATCCTTAGAAACAGTGGGAGAAAGAGAGATGGAAGTAAGCTAATCATTAACTAAGCCATTTTCTACGTGAAGAGTAGAAGTCTTGGCCACACTGGTGCTCATGATCATGGGAGGATGAAAACTATGCATATTTTATGCCAAGTGCCTTAACTTCATAGGAAGAAAAAGTATTCTACAGTTGTTACTACTGAAATGAAACACAACTCATGAAAATTTTTTCTTTCTTCTTTAGTGTATTCTGTGCAGCATCTCTTTAGTTTTCTCCTAGTGATGATTTAAAAACTAATATGTGTGTTAAAATTAGATCCCTTATGAATTTGCACTTTTCATTAGGTTGGTTATCCCAAAAAAAAAAAAAAGCAAATGTATCAATGTTCCCACCTTTCTTTCTAGAATTCCCTAGAAGCTATATTCAGTTTGGCTGAGTCAAAGGAGGTCTTAAAATACAAAGGGAACATGTACTTATTTAGTTTACTACAGTCTTAGGGCTGTGAACAGCTAGCTATACCATAAGGAGAGTGATACATTGATATATGAAACATTATTTATCATCATATTGTGAGGCTTGTTTAACTGCATGTGGGAAAGCAGCAGTCTGACCTGCATGTGAAAGGATCCGGGATGGATCAGTTTTCTGATCCAGTGTACAATATACTCGCAAAGACACTGTGTTGTAATAATTCAGGGAAGGACTATCATTACCTTTTGAAAGTTCTCTCAAGTGGTAGTACTGCTTTCTTATCTTTATATTACAGCGGTGTGTCTTTTGAAATCTGGTATTATTCCAGGGTGCCAGACTGATATATGAACTTTAAGTAGTGTGTGAGGATCAAGAGGGATAATATCTTAGGGGAACTGGTGGCCGTACAACACGTTTCACAGAGGATTCTTCTCACCTATCTTCAGACATATAAGAGCTGTATATCTCAGTCTGACCTAGCCACCACAGGTCCATTTTACATCTGTTAGAATACTCATCCACATGACTATTTGGGCCTATTTTATATTTTTGGATCAAGATGCCTTTCTGTCTACTGATTACGAATGTTATCTGGGGTGACCATGCCAGACAGAGGCATCTAGCTTTTAAGCAACAAAACCAAGGGTGGGATTTGCCTCAGGTAGCTTTAGACATCTGCGGTGCGCATATCCATATTTTTGCTGCTTACTCCATAGTCACTGAAAAAAGAAAATCGACACTTACAGGGTGCCACTCTTCTGATCTCTTCTGGGTAGCTTCAAATGGTATGAATGACACCTCAAATGTACCTCTTTCCATAGATTATAAAGCCCCTGAGACTCCTTGCTCAGGTGCGGATGTCTGTATTGCAGACATCAGCATATTCAGTAGATGAGCGCCATTATTTCTGGCTGAGTCACCAGTTTCAGAAAAATCCCAAACTCAGAGTACTGGAAATATAATTACCACAGCATTTACGTCCATGTCAGTAACCATCCCCGGCACCAGTTGCAAGACAGGATCCATTTACCTGCCTTTCATTTATGTATTGCAAATTCAAGATCATGTCACTAGCCACCACAGAGTTAAGTTTAAGATGCCTGCAATGAGTGTCCTAACCATAGATTCATAACAGTTAGTCACACATTTCAATATGTTGCTGATCAAGAGTAACCGGAAATTCCATGATGAACTGGTGCTGTTTAGTGCCATTATCCTTCTATACCCACTACTCAGATGGACTTTCCTTAAATTTTCATTTGAAGGTGTATACACTAGTGAAGAGCTGCTGGGAGGAAGATCCAGAGAAAAGACCTGATTTTAAGAAAATTGAGAGTATTCTGGCTAAAATATTCAGGTGAGCATCAGGGGCTCAATTTTTCAAGTTGCTCCCAACTCCTTCTGGGTGTTAAAAAGCTTGTATTTTTAAGTACGTAAGCTGACGTTAATATGGCTCAATCAGTGGAAAAACTGAGTGTCTTCGCTTAGACTTATTCTTTGCCAGAAATGTAAGTGAGCACGTGCATATGTATATGGATGTATGTGCATCTGTGCATGTATTAGCTGAGTGAGGGTGAGACGATCACTATACCTCAAATTGGTACATTGTGAAAGTAGCACGCTGGATAATTAGAGATTCAAGCCTTTCAAATAATTCACCTCCTGTCTCCAGTCAAGTGTTGGACGGTGAGTCACGTTGTCTAAGTTTCAGGAAATGAAGGCACATAAATGTTTGGAGGATGATTAGAAAGTTTGGATGAGCTGAGTTGTGCCATAAATGAGTTCAGATGGTCCCAAATTAAGCTGACTAAAAGTATGGGGTTGTACCTCATCAGAAGAGTTAATTAGAGGGTTTTGTAGGAATAAAGTCGTAGGATAATAAAAGCCATAACTGAATAAAACCTATGAGGTTACACAGACCTTTCACCTACCTGCTGCCGCATTGTTCTTACAGAGTTTAGTCTAAATGGATTATTTAGATGTCCAAACAGTGAGCATTTAATCACTCTTGGGAAATTGCTCCCCAGTTTTTAAAATTCTCCTCATCAACCAACACTAACAGTAGTCACATTACTTCACACTTTACATGGGCTGAAGGAACACTACACTGTGCCAAACCAAATGTATCTATTGACTGAATCATGCTGCAGATGAATGGAAAGAGGTGCTTGTTCAGCTCCTAAGCCTCCATCCTCCATGTGCCTCTTGCCACGTGCAACAAATTGTTGTTCCTGTAAGGGATCTCAGATAGTTCATCTGTGACAGAAAGACTTGTCTAAATTAAGTGGCTTTAAAGTCCAGTTAGACAGAACACTAATCTGATGTTTTCAGTCAGTCTGGCGCCATCTTCTTTTGTACCACTGAAACAAACAGGAGGTATGAGGAGCCCATGTTACTGTGCTTCTGCTTCCAGCAATTAAGCTTCTGGCTGTAATCTGCTGAACGTTGTGAGCAAAACTTACCAATGGGCTGCTAACTGTTCCATTGAATTGTTCTGACTTCCACAGTGGCAGCCCCAAAACTGTCTTAATCCTGGCTACAGTTCCATTTGAATGTTACCTGCGGTTTTCTATCCATTTTCTTTAGCATCCTCTAGGGATCTGAGCTTGCCAGTTATTTCTTAGAAATGAATGTTCATGGATTACCCGAGGTAACCTAAACTTGTCAGTATTAGCAGGGCTATGTGATTTGAATGTGCTTTAACAATTAGCAGCTCTGAGTGACAAGCGTGGGCCACAGACTTTCAATTCATAAACATAAGTCCTCCAAGCAACAAAAAGAATGATACATTTTAAAAACTGTTCATTCTAACTATACAGAAGTTAAACACTAGAGAAATTTTGTTGCCTCTCTCAACAATATGCGTCCGACATCCTTTCTTGTTGGTTCCTGTGCATTTCTGTTATTCCCAGTAACTGCTATGGCCAGACCAATGAAAGCTACATGGATACCCTGATCCGGCGTCTACAGCTGTACTCCCGGAATCTGGAGCACCTGGTGGAAGAGAGGACAGAGCTGTACAAAGCAGAGCGAGACAGAGCAGACAGGCTTAATTTCATGTTACTTCCAAGGTTAGTATTGACCAGCAGGATTTTCAATGACATTTTATCATTTGATTCCTTGAGTGGGGGGTGGGATTAATATTAACCTTACATTTCTTCAACTTAGAGAGTGAAATGCTACTTCCTCTGTCCTAGTTCTCCCCACCTTCCAGACAAAATGCCAAATTCAGGAAGTGCCATCGATTCCAGTGATGGGACAGTGGGTAGCAGACAAGGAAAACATGACTTTCTTTGCGCAGACAAAATCACAGGTTTTCTATAGACTTTCCATCTTGGTCTGATTTCTCGTACAGGTCATTCCCATACCTGTGTAACCACCCTGCCAAAGGCTCTGAGTTAGTTCAACATTTAAACATATTGTTAAAAAGTTTTGCTGAATCGGTGCCTTAACTATAAAAAAAAAAAAAGAAGTAGGAGCTCAGATAAACTATATCTGATATACAATTACAGTGTGGTACTTTAAGCCAAGGAAGAAAAATGTCTCAGTTAGGAAGGCAATGTGAAGTATCTTTATTCATCCGTAAAATGCATTTGTGTGGAATAGGGTGGAACTGTGGGGAGGCCATCCTTATTCACTTATCGTTAAGGTTGATAGCATCAGATATGTCTTGCTATCATTTGTATCACAACAAACACCTTCACACATCTGTGTCCCACCCTAATGCATAAAATTACTGCCCTACTTGAATGCTACTGACACTGAAAAGTGTTTTTTTGAGGAAGATCAACTGTATCAGTCCTTCCCATTCTATCAGTGTATTGATCTGTTCAACAACTTGGCAGTATTTTGAATTAATGAAAACTTTTGATTTTACATAACCATTGTTAAGTTCTAATAGACAGACAGGTAAACCAGTCTGCCCAGGCAGCTGAGTACAGGAAGGTATTCAGAAAACATGCAAATGTGCAATGCGATATTGTGTTTAACCCTCAAAGCTGTCATGTGCTTGACAAATAGCCCAGAAAGAAGATGAGACATTTGTGTCTCCTCACCATTAGTATGCACAACTTCATGCAGTGCAAGTCTGTGGTGAAGGTTGGTTGATCTCTCCATTTTCCTCAATTACATGTAGGATACAGTTGGAATCCTAATGCTTTAAGAAGACTAATTTCTTCTTACTCTGATCACACATCACAGAGCTTCGTTCTGCTGCAGCACTTTGCTGGGTAGAAGCAGTGTCTCCAGCTGGAGAGCGGGAGGAGTGAAATGTGACTTCGGGCTCAATTTTAAAAATGAAACAGCTGTGGTGGGCTGGGCCATACTGGGCTAGGTGAATGCTTCAGAGTATGGTATAGGATAAATATTACTGATACTGTAATATTGGTAATCCCAGTAATTTTGGTACTGCATACATTAAGAACATGAAAACTGTTGTGGTGCTTCATTACTTGTTTTAAGGCTATTTATGTAGTCAGGGTATTGATTTTGTAAGTCATCTTGAAAGAAAGTGTCTGTTCAATCCAGTTTTAGGGAAAATGTGAAATTATTTGCTTGTTCAGTCTGAGACAAGAAGTCCACGTTTCCTTCCACCCTTTGTTGTTCCCATCACTCTATTACTATTTTTATTGTAAATGAAATTCAGCATTGTGCACCACTTACATGTTATGGGCCTGTTTCAGTTACTCTCTTCTAATGTCTCAGTGGGAACAAGTGCTTTTCCTGGAGTGAGAAATGCAAGGAAATACAAGTCTCTCTGAATAGATAATGGCTCCCACGGTACTCAGTTTTTGTTCCACAAAATGATCAGACTATGAATACACACATGAAATCAGAATAAGGTGTAATTAATAGGACGTGATTACTTCGGCACTGGAGAAACAAGAAAAAGATACCTGTTCTTCTTTATTGTGAAGAAAAGTGTGGGTAGAATGTGGGGCTACAAGTCCCCAGCTTCCAAATTTCAATTTTAAATTTTACATAATATCCCAATTCTTACTTCAGTCAATAAGCTCAGTTGCTTGTGTTTCAGTTTCCTTGTGGCTGTGATCTTAACACATTTGAATTTTGTGACACTGTAGCTCATTAACTAGTATTAGTACATGGTGTGAGGTCTCTGGCTGAAAGGCATTATGGACATCTAGAATGCTGTTACAGTTGCAGTTTTCAGCAAACTATTTGATGTTTCCTACTCAGAAAGCAACAATGCTTTTGAGCTGCATGAAAAAATACCTTTAATGCTCAGCATTGTCTTCTGTCTTCTCTATCTCCACAGGCCAGTAGTAAAATCTTTGAAGGAGACTGGCCTGGTAGAGCCAGAGCTATTTGAAGAAGTCACTATCTACTTCAGTGACATCGTTGGCTTCACCACACTCTGCAAATACAGCACCCCTATGGAGGTGGTAGATATGCTGAATGAGATCTACAAGAACTTCGACCACATCCTTGACCATCATGATGTTTACAAGGTGATTAGCTCCTCACTTTGGCTCAGTTAACAACCAGGGGACACAGAAATCAAGCAGGGCAAGATTACCTCATTTCAGTATGTTTGTGTGCCAGCTTAGAGCAAATTTTATGTAGCAGGTGGTCAGATTTTTTAACTGAAATGCCATGTACGGTTATAAATACTCATATACAAAAAGCTATCAGCTACTTTAAACTAAACAACCCTGCTAGCCAGGGACCACATTTAATCATGTACAAGAGGATCTGATAAAACCTTTCTGCTCTCAACTAAGTATTTCCTTTGCAGGTTGTGATTTGTAATCGTGTTTCCACAGGTAGAGACCATTGGTGATGCTTACATGGTGGTGAGTGGTTTACCAAACAGGAATGGCAACCGACATGCAGTAGACATCTGCATGATGGCTCTGGACATCCTTAGCTTCATAGGATCCTTTGAGCTGCAACACCTGCCTGGTCTGCCTGTTTGGATTCGCATTGGAATTCACTCTGGTACACAGTACTGCTAGATCAACAAAGACAATGTAGTTGCCTTGGTTTTGAACTTAACAGAATAGATATCCATGGAAGATGTGGTAGTACATCATATGCAGCTGCTGTCCTTGTGAAGAATTGGGTTGAAAACAGTGTTCCTGGGGGAAGGGTAACAGAAGTAAATAAGCCACTAGTTTGCTTCCCTCTGGTGAAGTAGCCCATGTCTTTTCATTCATGGCTTAAATCAGTGGCTACTAAGAGCAACTGTCATTGTTCCTGGTATGATCAATTGTAAATCTTCACAAATGGTTCCTCCCTGTTCAAGGTGGAAATCAGCCATGGCCAGATACGCTTGTCTGGCCACAGAGCATAGGCCTTTGTCTTATGCTGATGGAGACAAAAGTTCTGATTGTGTCTCTGTGGGAACTCATGCTTTAATTAATCCAGAATTTTTTTTTCTTGAAGAGGAACTGCTAAACAATCTCAAAGACTTTGGGAAATTTTCTCTTTCATTTTTGCTCATTTCAGCAGCCACTTGAACAACAGCTGCCAAGGGAGGAACATATCAGTGAAAGCAACTGGGGCACTGGGATACCCCTTGAGGCACCGATATGAATGTCCTCTACAATTAAGCTTATTCTCTATTCCTTTGCTTCCAAAACTGACAGTAACTATATTTTTTCCTGCACTAAAATTGTATTTAAATACAATTAATACTGTGCAGCTGTGTCCCCTTTTTGTTCCTACTGGATTCTGCAAGATGAACAGAGCTAGGCCTGGTTTGGAGAGGAATGGGAGATGTCCGGGTACTTTAGTGGTAGAGAGCATCCGAGAAGAGCACATTGCTCCAGCAGGTACTGCAGTCCTCTGCAACAGGGAAAGACGCCTTTCAAACAACTAGTCTCTTGACCAACGTTTTTTTCATTCTCTCTATCCCATTTCTAGGTCCATGTGCGGCTGGTGTGGTAGGAATAAAAATGCCTCGTTACTGTTTGTTTGGAGACACAGTGAACACAGCTTCACGGATGGAGTCCACTGGCTTGCGTAAGGACTTCTAAGTGTACCTGTCCACGTAACTGGACCAAAGGCTATTGGTTGGTTTGTGACTGAAGTGTCTGTTTGCAGCTGAGAACAATTTGTTATCAGCTCACAGATATTTTAAAGATGAAGAAGCCCAATTTGTTCTGATTACCAATTGTTTCACTGTCCTATTGGGCAAAGAAGAATTGTTCCCTGTTCCTGCTCCAGTGCTGGTAGCAGGGAATACATAGGCTGGTTTTTGCTGTCTGAGTTCCTCAGGAAGACATGCTACTGATGCGTTTTGGATTTAATTTTACTGTATGAAGTTTGGATTTCAGTTCAACCTAGAATTGTATTACAGCTTGGTTGTGTAAATATGTTGACTGTATATTTTAAGTTGAAGTAATTACTTTTTCAACTACACCATTAGGGAACTGTGCCAAGAGCCAATTTGTCTTCCTTTTGCCCAGTGTCTTCATACGACTGTTCTCTTTGTAGGATACTTCCCAATTATTCTCTTCTCTTTTGGCTTATAAACGCTACAGACACATTTTCAGGTTGAGCTTTCATTGTCCAATTTTCAGCTTTAAGGATTCATGTAAGTGGTTCCACAATTGCTATCCTGAAAAGAACAGACTGTCGATTCCGGTACGAAATGAGAGGAGAAACATACTTGAAGGTAACCTTTACCATGTACAGAGAAAAGAATAGTATAAAAATATCATATAGCTTGGAGTGCCCTGCAGCTTAATTAACAGCTGGGGAACAAGGGTTACAGATCAATTGGTACCATAATCTCTTGTTGTTGAAGACAATGCAGGCAATGAAGTGCTGCCCAAGTAGAGTAACATAAAGATACAGAGAATAAATGAAATATACCATTTATAACAGGAAATTATAGAGTAATAGTAATGGTGAATTGGTCTGATGGAAGAGAAGCTGAATCTGCTGTTAATTGCTCTTGCTCTGACATCTGATTGTCTACCTACATACCTATTTATCTTAGTCTATCTACCCTGATAGATGTCTGTACTTGGGAGCTTATGGCAGGTAGCATGGCTCATCTCTCCCATTGTTTCAGGCCACAGAATAAATGAGTGCAACTGCATCTCACCCTTTTTCTTCTTCTCACATCTGATTTTTAATCCTTTGCTCTGAGCAACAGTTACTGAAAACATGTAAAGACAAACATAGCAATGTGCAATACAGAATTATTTAAGCAAATGAACTACAGGAAGTCGCAGTCTAATCCCTAAATTGTGCTTTCTCTTCTTTGTCATGCCTCTTTAGGGCAGAGGAACTGAGATTACCTACTGGTTGACGGGTACTGAAGACAAGGAATATAATCTCCCAACACCTCCTTCAGTGTAAGCTGGTCTTTATTTGTGAAAAGGGAAGAGAAATTCCCAGTCCTTGCACTTTAGCTTTTGCTGTTCCTCTTTGGAGCTTGTGCACATAAACACGTAAATATTCATGACAGTATTAGCTCTGGGACTATGCATGTGCTGCAGGTTATTTGTATGTATAAATGCTTAACTGGTTCATCTCATTGGGAGGGAAATAAGACTTACAGGACAACTTGCTGATGTGGTAAGTGCTGGAGATGGACAGAAAAATGAGAAATACTAATATTCCATACTATATGACATCACTTTTTTGGTAAGTATATGTATACAAGGGATGCACAATGCACTTACTCACCACCCACTGACTGATACCCTGAGCAGTGGCTGCCCCCCTGGCCAATTCCATTGGTATGGAATATCCCTTCAGCCAGTTTAGCTCAGCTGTCCTGGTTCTGTCCCGTACCAGCTCCTTGTGCCTTCCCCCCAGCCTCCTTGCTGGCAGGACAGTGTAAGAAGCAGAAAAAACTGAAATGTCCTTGGCTCTGTGCAGCACTGCTCAGCAACAACTGAAACGTTGATGTGTTACCAACAGTTTTTCTCCCAAAGCCAAAACACAGCATCATACCAGACCAGCTCTGTCCCATCTGAAACCAGGACAATTCCCTGATACTTTAACCCCAATTGTACCTGCATGCCACACTACAGCTAGAGGATAAAGGCAACTAAAGCATGCAGCTCTCTGTAATACCATGTTGTATCTCTGAGACATGGGGGAATCTGCAGGTGGAATGAAACACGCAGGATTTTAAGCAGTATTCTGCTAGAAGAGCAGACAAAGTAACTGTACTATTGCACAAACATAAAGTGTTTAAAAATGGAACAAAATTTTACTTTCTAACACATAAGAGTATAGTTTATTTAACAAGAGAAAAAAGAGGCTGATGTCTTGGACTGAGCAATAATTTGCATTAGTACTAAAGAAAATACAGTGAAACAGTGAAAAATTGAAGTCAGGATGATTGTCTCTTTTTAATTTGTATTTTACATGAGTTCCTGCCAACTCACTGGAATGTAGAATTTCCTCACTTTTAATCTTGTATACAGTCACTCCTTACTAAATGGGAATTTGCTGCTATCTGCTTTGAAACAATAGTGTTTCAGTACAACCTGAAGCAATTATATTGCAAATTGTACTTTGCTGAATATATTGGGGTCCCTTCTGGTGAAAGGCGTAAGTGCATAAGCTTATATCTACTGCAGAAGTTTTGAAACTCGCATGATGTGTCCATTGCAGAGAGAAAGTTTTCTGCTTGTTTATTCCTATTTGCCTAAGAGAAAAGAGATGGCTAAGAGAAAGATAAAGGTTTTCTCAAGACATCTGCAAAAGAGAAACAATCAAAGTTTCAATCTACTGCAGAATCTCATGACTTTAGCTTTATTTGATGGAAGATACAAGTTGTCTCTGGGCTGAGCAGGAAACACTGTCAGACCTGTTTATAAACAGGTAATTAATTACAAAAAAAATAGTAGGAGCTCGGATAAACTATATCTGATATACAATTACAGCATGGTGATTTAAGCCAGGGAAGAAAAATGTCTTAGGAAGCCAATGTAAAGTATCTTTATTCATCCATGAAACGTGTTTCCCTGGAATACAGTGGAACTGTGGTGAGGCCATCCTTATTCACTTCTTGTTAAGGTTTATACAGTAATCTCAGAACTTATTTTCTGAATTCAAATGATAGTCGAGACTATCAGAATAATTGAATTGGCAGCTGTTCTGGAGCTCAACTATTGTAAATACCTCTTGAGCTGGATCACTGCTCTCAGTGATGTTTTTGTTTTCACTTCCTCATTATAGGCTCTGACTCACAAAATTGCCCTTACAATCCTCATATGTAGGGTACATTGCAGAAATTTATGAAAAGGTGGCAATTCTGTTACTGAAGACCACCTGAAACTGAGTAGTGGAAGTGCTGGTACCAGTAATGGTGCTAAGAAATAGAATCTGCTTTGATTGGGAGTGAGTCTAATTCATGTTTTCTTTTCCATGCAAGTAATGCTAATTGTTTTTTTAGCTAATGACCTTTCTACAAATCTCCTCTGCAAAGACAGTAATCCATGCTATTTGGAAAAATTGCGTGTAACTACTGAATTATATTCCCATGTACAAAACCTGGGTCTAAAACCTTTATATCAGTAATCAGTGAAAGACATGAGTATGAATGTGGGATAGAAATGTTTAAAAACCACTGGAGATCTAAGCTCACTAAAAAGATGTGAATCGTGACTTTTTTTCATCCTGTTGCTTTCAGGGAGAATCAGCAGCAGCTAAAAGATGACATAGCAGAGATGATAACCAATATTCTTCAGAAAAGAGAAACCGAAGGGTTCAGGACCAGAGAGGTTAAACGGGTAGCAAGCTACCGAACAGGGACCCTGGAATACTTGCAGCTGGCCAGCACAGATAATTCGACATATCTTTAAAACTGGATGTCTAGTATGACTTAAAAAGCTGCAGCAGCTCCCTGGAATACATCACGTAAAGGCTGGAGGCTTATGTTCTCAGCTGGAGAAGAAAGAAAATACCTCTTAAGGCATCCTTTCTACCACTCAGCCTGCTAGCAGTACACCACACCTTTCTTCACTGTCACGTCCAAATTGTCAGATGAATTCTGTAGGAGACATGCAGCCTGATTTGAGAGAAATGAGGCCTGAGGATACCTTATTTGTTCTGGTTTGGTTTTTAAATGTGATAGCCTGTTCAATAATCCACTTCTGAAAATATTCACAGCAAAACCTTAATTTGTCATGATTTTTAAATGTTGTATTTAGTTTGCAATTTTTATTTGAGGAAAGATTTGCTGTAATATATTTGGAAATAACATTAAACATACTGTATGAGTCCTGGATATTTGCAGTTTTGTTCCTTCTATAGTTCTTCCCTATGTCTCCCACATTTTGTTTAGCCATGTTGTGTTTAGTCTTTGCTAAGGAGATAGCACTTCCATTTTTCACCTTGGGAGATAACTCCAGAATTTGTATGGTTTCTAAAGGGTATCTGAGTGTCTTGGGTCTGCAAAATGGAACTGGAAATCTTGCACAAACAGTTCTTTTTGTATCTTTCCTCCACTTCTGTTTCTGCTCCCAGATCAGAAGTGCAACAGAAATTAAGAAAACAAATTTATCTGTATATTTTAAACCTCTGGAAGTTTCAATTCAACTTTTGGATGAAGTTTCACAACCGGGCAGAAGTCACATTTTACTGAGATGACTCACTCATCAACTGACACCATGGCATTTATATTAATAATCAGATTTTAAAAGCAGCCAAAGAACAGGGGGTGCATGTAAAAGAAAATCAGCCTTCCCTTTAAGAAATAACAACTAGTAAGTAAAATTTTTGCAAAAGCTTTCTGTGCATTGGTGGCTTTCAAAGCACACCTACTTCTTTCACAACTGTCAAATAGTGGTCAGTATTCAGTCCATAAACTTGCATAATTTGTATTCAATCCATAAACTTGCATAATTTGTCCCCATAGCATTCTTTTATGGTTTTGAACAGCATTTTAGTCGAAATAAACAATCTTAAAAGAGTCCAAAATGAGTGAGACAGTTGCCTGTGTTTTGTCAACCTAAATTTGCTTTTTGCACACACAGAAGAAACAACCCCACCCCAAAAATTAAACTCAACAAAACAACCTAAGTGTAAATATACAGGTTATAAAATTAAATCAGGTTATGCTGTAGGGCTTATAATATTGCCTGATGAACATAAATTCCTATACACAGGAACACAACATAGACAGAAATAGCAGACAGCATGTACCCAGCAGCTCCAGGTTTCAGATTTTTTGCTAGCAGTCTTAAACGTGGGCTGGCACTAAAAACATAGCATTACTTTCCCTGTCTGTGTCCTAGTGGAGCAGCTCATTGGGATGAGGATAGAAAAAAATCGGTTCTAAAACTGATATGCATTGAAAAGAATATCAATACAGGAGAAAAATACAAAGCCAGCATCCTTGCTATTTCCTGGCCCAGGATGCCCATCAACAAGCTCTATGTCTGCATTCCTCGGTGCGGGCTATTCTGGCTGCTGTAGTGGGGACACTCAGCAAACGTTGCTATACCGCAGTGACAAACATAGGACTCCTCAAGTTTGAAAAAACCCATTCCTCCTACCTTAAGCAGAGTTGTTCTGCTCTTTGAAGTGACTTAACTCTGTTTTTAAAGAGGAGACACATGGGCTCCATCCCTGAGATGTGAGTAGTTCAGCAAATGTCTGCCGACGCCGGGACAATTAATTTAGACAGCGTTTAGTTTTCAGTAGCCCTTCTCTTTCCTGCGCTCTTCAAACCATAAATTTCTTGTAATTCACTGAAGATAAATAGTAACTTTAACAATTAATTGATTGAGTTTTCTGGCACATTTGTTGTCTACACGGTTCTGTCCTTGTACATTTCTGTCACCCATACATCACAACAAAATCATTTTTATTACTCTTTTTAAAAATTTGTACCTGTTTTCTGGTTTGACTCTGTCTCAGATTCAATGACTTATCATTGCATCTTGTTATTAAACGTTAAATTATAGAGCCCTCTGCCATCAGAAATCTCTCATCCAAGTTCCAGTCAATCATTTCTCCTATTTTTCTTTTAAGCAGTGAAACATTATATCAAAAACGTAATGTGAGATTACTTTTGCTCTCCAAGTGGAAAGGATTTTGGTTGCACCATCACCTGTTCATTTGAATTTACCTCACAATAAATAAATAAAATAAAAATTCAGTGAATCCTTGGGCTGGGAGCAGTTGTAAGTGAATTTTTTGAAATGCACATCAACAGCTTTGTGGGTTTGGTCATGTCCAGACAGCCCTGTTGTCTCCATCTCATTTTTCTCACACATCCATACACCCTTCCTGTTTTAGCATTGTACATTCACACTTTTTTTTTTTTTTTTTATCCTGGGCCACACATGCCTCCAGTTTCTGATCATGCTTACCACTTCCACACAGAGAATCTTTTTTTTAAAAAAAACATAGATTTTTTTCTCCTGTGGTAATCTCATGCAGGGAATTCCATAGATAAATATTGTTGTATATTTTACTTCAACAGTCAAATGGAGAGTAGCAGGTGAGAGAGGTGAACTTTTCGTTTGGAAAAGCCTGCGGAAAACGTTTCCCCCATCAAAGACAGCACTGATCGGCTGGTGATTAGACACTTGAAACATTGTTTTCAGTGGAGAGGCAAAAACAAACAAACAAAAAAGCAACAGCATGGTGTTTTATCCAGCACAGAACGATTCCTGCAGCCCGTGGTGCTGCCCTAGTGCTCTTATCCTGGGCTGGAGGCCAGGAGCTGCTATTTGGCCTCAGCTGCTGGGCACATGACCTCTTTATATCTGAGGCTATTACAGGCACCACTATCAACTCTGAACTATCTAAAACAATTACCGAAATACTAAGTCTTAATAATGGCTGTTTTAGGACAGTGATAGAAGATCTGACACTAGAGGAGTATCTAGAAATAATCATGAGTATCTTGAATAACCACAGGGGCAGGGAACGACCACGTGGGAAGCAGGCCGTGGCCATAAATCCTCAGTACCCTCCCTTGGATTCTTGGTGGGAAATGTGCAGTGGTTTGTCTTAATGGGGCCAAGAGCTGCCCTTGCTCTTTGTAAAACGTGTGGTTTGACGAGACACCACCTATCTCCTGCTGCTTCACTGGAGCAAACCCTGGCGGTCAGTCGGCCTTGGCAGGCCCAGGGGTCTGGCAGGGTGGGGCTGCCATGGCTTTGCAGCACTCAAGGCTGCTTGGGACGAAGGCAAGGTGCAACCTCAGCCTGTAGTGAGCCTCTGTGCCCCAAAACACACGCAGGGCTCAGCCCGACACCTTCCACCACCACCTCCAGCCCGGCCTGGAGGGCAGCACAGGGGCCAGCCCCCAGCAGGGGCTCCAAGGGNGAGGGGGGTCTCGCCGCGGGGCGGGGGGGCACTCCGGGGCTGCCCGGCGGCCGGGAGGGGCTGTCCCGCCGGCGGAGCCCGGCCCGGCTCCCGAGCAGGCGGCACTGTGGAGGTCGGGCCCGCCGCGGCGGTAGGGAACCCCTGTGGCGTCGGGGCGGCCGGGTGAGTCCTCACCCCTGGGAGCGCCGGCGCTGTGGCGGCGGCTGAGACCTCGTAGGGGCTCTGCGGGGGGGGGTGGCTGNGAGCAAACCCTGGCGGTCAGTCGGCCTTGGCAGGCCCAGGGGTCTGGCAGGGTGGGGCTGCCATGGCTTTGCAGCACTCAAGGCCGCTTGGGACAAAGGCAAGGTGCAACCTCAGCCTGTAGTGAGCCTCTGCGCCCCAAAACACACGCAGGGCTCAGCCCGACACCTTCCACCACCACCTCCAGCCCGGCCTGGAGGGCAGCACAGGGGCCAGCCCCCAGCAGGGGCTCCAAGGGCCCCCGCGAGCCTCGCCCCCCGCAAGGAGACCTGGGGCGGGCAGAGCGATGTGAGGAGCAACCGCCGCTCCTTGGAAGACGGGGGGCGGCCGGCAGCCCCGGTCCCGGCAGGGCCACCCCCCGCACGGGGGCGCCGGGGCGGGCACCGGAGGGGGCGGGAGCGGCGGGAGACCTGCCCCGAGCGAGGGAACTTGTTAAAGTCCCGCCGCCTCCCGGTGCCCGGTGGAGCGGCGGGGGAGCAGCATGGCCTGGCTCGGCGGTGCCGCGTGCTGCTGCTGGGGGCTCGTCCTCGTGTGGGCGGTGGCGGGGNGGCAGGGCCCGGCCGGCCCCTGGGCACGTCCAGCCCCGGCGGTGTGCCGGCGGCACCCCGTGGCGTCAGCTGCCGGCGCCTTCTGCACGTGGACTTTGAAAATATCGTCCCGGTTCCCGGAACGGGCGAGGGAAGACAGAGTTCAGCATCTGACAGCCTTAGTGCTGGCGTGTGGGCCCGGGTGCCAGCTCCTTGGCCTCAGAGCTTGTACTTCTGAGCAGGTGAACTTGTGTTGCCGTGAGAGTAATCAGTCTACCGCTCTCTGCTGATGTTTTAAAAATTGAAATTGTGATACAGACACCATTTCTTACTAATTTTGTGCTCGTTGTTGCTTTCTATCTTGTGTTTGCGTAATACAGCTGCAGTGAGGCGTTTCAGTCTGGTAACTGAAATTTTCCCAACAGTTCTGAGCCTCCTTGGGCTGCTGAGGCCTTTCTGTCTCCTGATCCTATAATCTTTATTCTTGTTTTAACTCCCGTGAGTTCATAACTTTGCTGATCTTCACAGTTTTCCGTAGAATCTTGGCTTCTTGCTTAAAACTTCCCGCCTGTTTTTTGGGAAGCACCGCAGCTATGGTTGCACGACATGTAGCCGTGTTGGGAGAGAGGTGCCAGATGGGTGTGAACACTGTCTTTTTTTTTTTTTCTCGTTTCCAAGTCCGTAGTGAGTCACCCAGCAACTGGAAGGATGGTGGGAAGAGTCACTAAAGGAGGGAATTCAAGAGCTGCTGAACAAGAGTGGAGTTACGTGAAAGTGAAGCTGCCTCTGGGAGAGCAGTCAAGGCTGGTGGCAGCAGTGTTTAGAGCAGAGTGCCCATTGAAGGACTCTGAATGCCATTAGTGCTGATGGCAAAGAGCAAACTTCTTTGGGAGCAACACTCAGCAGCGGAATACCTCCTGCTTCTGCTTTCAGAGAATTCTGCAGGTATTAAGGGCTGGATTCGTTGTCTGTCTTCTAGGAAATTCCTGGTTAACTTACTAATTGGCACAGAACCAGGGAAGATTCTGGCAACAGTTAGTTTAATGTGTCCAAAATGTTGCAAGCATCTCCTTTTGTGGACAGTCTTGTCTCAGCTTGGAGACCTGCTCGTCAAACCTTGCTTGAATTGGTAAAAACATTCATTACTGCTTTAAGCGGGACTGAAGGATGATCAGTGATGAAGCATGAGGAGGAAGGGAAAGGAGGTTTAGGGTATAAAGTAGTTTCAGCTAATGCCTGACTGATTCCTCACATCATAATTGAAGTAGGAGACTATTAAGTAGCAAATAGAAATGCCTTTGGGCTATTTAATAGAGCAAATTTAGCTTTCAACGTTGTGAATTGTTTTTTTTTCCCTTTTTTTTCCCCTAAATTTGGTCATTAGTATTTTGAACTCATTGAAGGTTCTTCATTGTTCAGTTTGGAAATTGTTCCTGGCCAATATTCTTTGGTAAAAATCACAATTAGGGACTAAGATAAGGAAGCTACTTGTGAAACTGTTGTTTTTGTTTTCTCTGTGGATGATGTACACTGAGGACTTGCAATTGTTTTGGCAAGTATCACGTTCATAAATATCCTTGTAAACGTGAAAACCATATAAGAGTGAAACTCATAAATCATAGTTTGCATATCTGACTATTGCTTCTCTCTCTCTGGTAAGCAGAAGGGGATTAGGCTTCAAATAATGATAGGCCTGTTGGAGGCAAATTGAAAAACTACTTAAACTTAAAATGTATGAGGAAATAGGATTAATTAAGGCCAATATAATAGAAAACAGCTTGTATTCAAGCAGAACAGGAAAGCATTTAGGTCTTCAATTGAAAATTATTGGCTGTTGTGTTAAGTTCTTGTGTGGTTTAAGCTAATCTCTAAAGAAATCCTGAAGTACTTAGCATTCATTTTGTAATGGATTCCAGCCATAACTGTAGTGTGAAATCTCAGTTGTATTTCAGAGCCTTTCTAAACAGTTAGAAGGCTGGCTCTAAAATTTCTTGGGAAAAAGAGGACAAGTTCTATCAAATTGCAAAATTGAACAGAAATGTCAGATGGTTCTTGTTATGGTTGACCTGGAACATTGAAATGAAAAACTAACTGAACATTAATTGTAAGACAGGCTGTACTAAAAAGGTGAGATGTGAAACTCTGTGCTATTTTTTTTGTTTCTAGGTTGTGCAAAAATTGTTTTCAGTGAAACAAGAAAAGGACAGCATCCTTAGTTAATGGAAAGTGTACAGGTAGAATCTAATGATTACATCTTAATACCTCTACAAAAAAAGGCTTCACCTTTAAAAAGCCAGAAATAAAAATAAGCATGTAAAGTAGAGATAAAAATTAAAAGCTGAGGAATCCTGTGGTTTTCCTGTTATTAGGGGATGCTTGCAGTTGTTCACTCTTACTGAGTTTAGTTTGTTACGTGCAACCTGAAACACACAAAGTGATTGAAAATTTTCCCAGTGCTCCCTTCATTGCTTTCGAGTGGGCTTGGTCCTCAAACCTAAGGACAAATGTGAATGTTAATTCTGACCCCCAAACCTTCTAGCTGTATCACTTGCAGGGAAAAGGGAGTTGTGTTGATTTCTCTATCAGGAAGTCCAGTAGTCTCTATAGGTATATGTATGTCTTAAAAACCACTTTCATCTGGCAAAAGGATAAGTAAGCATCTATCGAATATTTCCAAAATTCCAGCACTTGGCCAGCTGTAGTCCTATTTCTGGGTCGTTGCTTGGCAATGGCATTAATATGTCTTTAATGACAGGCAATTTCAGGAAAGGCTCTTCCCAGTCCCTGCTGCCTGCAGACAGGAGGAACATCTACTTATTGACATGTTTGTTCTGTCGTTGTGCTTCTCCTCTTCTGTCCCCCATCTTGCAGTGCACTGGCAGCTGTGGATGAACTGTGTGGTGCTGATGCTACACACTTCAGGCTTGCTGGTTGCACTGATCCACTGACCTGCCCTTTTCCCAGGTACCTTGAGTCATTCATTGCACTAAGTAGTGTCTGCTTCTTTTTTTAATTTTTTCTTAGGTTGACCCTACTAAGCAGTGCTGATGTGGATTTGTCATAAACCGTCACAGTCTGCTCTTCAGAGCCTTGAGAGCAGCTAAGAGGTCCAAATCCATCAGCCTTCTCTTCTACACGCTGGGAAATCTAACTTCCATGATAAAAGGGTGATTTCTAGATTCATGGAGGTGTTGCCCTTGATTCGTATATAAGGCATTACCAATACCACTGCTGGGATGAGAGATGTGAGGGTCTCTGCATCACCCTCCAAAAATTAAAATGCCAGCATTATTCTAGAGAGGTTTGTATTGTTGCAGGATACGTGGGATTGTTTGGAAGCATGCAGCTGGGTCTTGGGTACCTGTATCCTGTTCATATATTTTGGTTCTGGATGACTTTTTTGCTGAAGGTAGTACTGCTTGTTCAGGTGAACACATGAAAATTGTGATAGACTAAGTGTTAGGAGATGCTTCAGTTGCATGGCAGTGTGAGTTTGTTTTGAGTGTACATAAATTTATAAGCTTGTGATTTTAACACCGTCTGCAGTGACGTAAAAACTCAGCTTCTAAATTATAACAATTACTGTGATTATATATAAACATCTATTCCTTGAAATAGACACAGCAATTTCTTATGAAGGTATTTTGACATGTTAGATCAGGCCTATTAGATTTGCAGAAACTAACATGAAAATGAATTAGCTGATATCAGATAATGAGCTGCCAAAAACCCAAAAATTGGTAATGGGAAACGGTGCCTTCAGCACTGTTGTTAAGCCACATCTATGGCATGTGCCTCAGTGCTGTTCCCCTCAAGGCCTCTGCAGCTTGGTTGCAAATAATCCCGTAGTTTCATGCTTCCACTTCTCTCCTATCCTCCTCCAGTCCTGATTTTTTTTCCAGTGTAAACTTTACATGTAGAGAAGTTAAGGGCAGGGCAAACTCCAAGGATAATTTTAAAGTTTGTTCTGGCTTTTGAAAACAAGTCTGAATCTTCATGCTCTGGCAGGGAATAAAGCAAAGAAACACAGCCTGCCATGTTAGAGTACGTGAGCTCAGGGCAGGTGTCTGTCTCTGTTCAGTCTGTAAAGCACTGGGATCAGCCTTCTAAAAAAGTGGGCAGCAGCTATTTTGCTTTAGGCAGAAGAAAATTTCTTTGGCATACCTGCCTAGTCTGTGGGTGCTAATAAAAACACTTACCTGGTTCTTCTTGTCTGCTTACCATTCTCCACCACTGACTAAGGAAAAAGGAGAAAGACTGTCTTTTCCCTGTTTTGTTGCTCTTCTTGCCCATTCCTCAGCTGCCTTTGCACTCAGTGTGACCTGTCATTTCCCTGCCCAGTGGTGGGCTTCTAAGTTGGAGTCAGCCTTCCCCTTTGCTGGAGGACAGGCTGGATGTGTTCTGCGCTGACCCTTTGCACCGCTTCTTCACAGGACCAAGCTTTTCCCATCCCCTTTGCTTTCGTGAGCTTTAGTTTTATAGGACGGACTTTGGCTGGCTGTGCTGATAAACCTCATTCGCCTGTGCTTCTTTTTATAGATTTTTCAGTATGAGCGATTCCCATGTTTACCTTGAAACTAAAGCAGCAATTACCACTAAAAGACAGTTAAGGAGAAAACAGAAAGCTGAGATTATAGCTGCTTGAAGAGAGATCCTCTCATGTCTCAGTTCTTTAAATAGCATCAGTACCTGGCAGATGAAAACAGTGTTTTTAAACATCGTGTTCCCAGTCCCCAAAATGACTTCATCTCTAAATAGATTTGTGTAAAAACTGCTATTTATAGAATGGGGGCAGAGGAAAATGTCTCAGGTACTAAAATTCTGTTCTGGCTAACACTTTCCTGATGTTTGCGTGAGAAATGTCTCTGGTACATAAAGGCTGGCATAGTACTCTGGAGCAAAATCTAGCTGGAGGCCAGTAAGTGGCAGTGTACCCCAGGGTCAGTGTTAGGCTCAGTTAGCATCTTTGTTAACGATCTGGATGATGGGACAGTGTACCCTCAGCAAGTTTCCTGGTGATACAGGACCAGGAGGAGTGGTTGATAGACTGGATGGATTTTCTTCATCCTTAGGGACTTTGGCAAGGTGGAAAAAATCTGACAAGAACTTCATGAGCTTCAACAAAGGGAAGTGCCGAGTCCTGCAAAGAGGGTTAATGGCATCCTGGACTACATGAGGCAAATATTGCCATCAGGTGGAGGGAGGCGATCCTTCCCTTCTCCTGAGCATTGGAGAGGCTGCACCTGGAGCAGTGTCTGCTTCTGGGCCTCCCAATACAGGAGAGACCTGGACATACTGCAGAGAGCCCAGTGAAGAGCCATGAGGATGGTGAAGATATGGGAGCACCTCTCCTGTGAGGAGAGGCTGAGAGAGCTGGGACTGTTCAGCCTGGAGGAGGCTCAGGGGGGTCTCATCAATGTCTATCAATACCTGAAGTGAGGGTGCAAAGAGGACAGAGCCAGGCTCTTGTCAGTGGTGCCTAAGGCCAGGACAAGAGGCAATAGGCACAAACTGGGACACTGGAGGTTCCCTCTGAACACCAGGAAGCACTTTGCTACTGTGCATGTGCCAAAGTGCTGGCACAGGTTGCCCAGAGAGGCTGTGGAGCCTCTTCCTTGGAGGCTACTAGAAGTTGCCTGCCTGTGGTCCTGGGCAGCTTGCTTTGAGTGACTTTGCTGAAGCAGGTGGGTTGGACTAAGTGGCCTCCAGATGTCCCTTCCAACCTTCCTTAGTAAGAAACAAGTTTTGCCCTTCCTGCTGGAACACTGGAAGGGAACAGTTTTCTGGCTGTTGGCTGACATGGAGTATTCAACAATCTAGTAAAATGGATGGAAAATGTGATACAGCAACCGATTAACTGCAAAGTCAAAAAGTGATTAGTGGGAGAAAACTTAGTCCTTGGGAACTAGATTTGCTTTTTATTCAAATACTTCATAGCTCTTCATAAAAACAACTTCTGATGCTATGCTCTAGAATACTGAGTGAAGTGGGTGCAGTTAGCTTGAAGTCAGAGTAGCTGCTTAATTGCAGATGTTTTACTTAAAGCTTTTTGAAGAGCATTAGGTATTGTGCAGAGCATTAGGTATTGTGCTGGCATTGTATTGCCTTTTTTGATAGTTTCTGTATGATAGCTTGCATACTAAATATTTTGTGTAAAATTATCCAGAATTTCTAGCTATTTTGCAGGTGTTATGGGTATGATGTACAAAATGAATTGTCATGAGGCATAGTAACCAAACTGTAGTTTCCAATTAAAGATTTTTCTGAAAACTGGTTACCTTTCTCTTCGTTCTTCAGGAAGATTAAAACCCAAGTTAATTAATGTTTCCCAAACAACAGTCCAGGCAGAACTCTGGAGCAGCCTGATGCCCTCCTTACCCATCTTTTCTGTTCGTTTAATGCTGGAGATCCATTCTTTTCTGGTTGCGTGATAGGTATTGTATGCCTTAAGAAGGGTTGCGTACCTGTGGTGCTTTGATCTGTCAGCCTGTGGTCCACTGATTTCTTCTGGTTGGGTAATAACCATCTGCAAAGTTAGTTGCCCAAAAAGTGTTTTTTTTATTATTTAAACAATTAAAGCAAACCCAACTTCTGCAGCCTTTCGAATCTTTAGATAGAAATCAAAGTCAGCAGTAACTATAATCATTTGCAGTCAATAAGGCATGCCAATTTTAAAAATTGCTTTCAAAAAGATTCATAACTTCTGGCCAGATGAAGAAGTACTTTTAAGAATTTTTTGTCAAGACTCCGCTGTGTTGGAGCTTTATACCAGTAGAGCTCTTGATAATTTCTGAAAGAGTAATATGAGAATATTTATTTGCAAACCACTGTCTTGGTAAAACTCTAGTTGGTTCTCATACTGCTTTTCAGCATATTGACACTGGTGTTGCTGTCCATAATGGAATCAGAGCTGTTGGTAAGCTACTGAATAAACTTTTTAAAATTGCTGAAATGTCTTGGCATTTCAACATTGGATAGGAAATACCTACACGTGCTTCCCTTGTTTTAACTTTGCTTTGCAGCAGCTACTTCATTACTTCTGAGTCTATAAAGACTGTGGTGAAGAATACCAAAAAGATGGTAGACCAACCCATTCCACTCTACTGCATAAATCTGCATGTGGCCGTAGAACAACAGCTGCTTGGGACTTTAGAGACCTGGGTTGGTGCGTCTTGTAACTAGTTCTCTGACCCCTCTAGTCCTCTGTAACAGTCAGCAATGTGAAAGTAAAATGAAATTCCTATAATACTTGTTGCTCTTCAGGTGCCTTACAACACTAATTTTTTTTCTTTGTTTTCATTTCCCTTGCCCTCTTTCTTCTCGGCCATAGAAATGCGCTATGCAACTGTGTACTGGAATAAAGCTCAAAAAACACTTCAGGTCAAGAATATACTGGACAGGAGCGGAGATGCCTATGGCTTCTACAACAACACCGTACAGACAACAGGTTGGGGAGTTCTGGAGATCAGAGCAGGCTATGGCCGTCAGACCTTAAGCAATGAGGATATCATGTATGCAGCTGGCTTCTTGGAAGGCTATCTCACAGCTCCGTAAGTACCTCAGAAAGCAAATCAGCTGATGACACTTCCAGTGGATTTCTGTGCTAGGGAGTTGTTTTTTTTTTGGTTTTATTTTTGTCCTTTCCCTTAATTTCCATCCATTTAAACTAACCATACATTGTTGTGGCTGTATGCTGTTTGTTAATTAGTAGCAAGTAGGAAGTATAGCACCTTCCTTACGGTATCAAGATGTGGTTTTTGCTCTGTGTCCTCTGCTCATCCTTCAGGCTCTCTTAACACCCTGGTGAGATCGATGAATACTGCATCTAGATTACTGGTTAAGTAATGTAATCACAGAATACCATTTGTGTAATGAAACATGTAAGCTATGTGTTGTAAATAATTACAAAAGGGGTAGCAGGAAGAACACTTATTTCCCTAGCATATAGGTAGGTGACTGACCAACAGATGAGACAATAAAGAGCAGATCAGGCAGGGAGAGGCAAAAGCTGCAGGGCTTCCTTAAGGAAGGTTTTCAGCAAACACGGTCGAGAAACTGCTGGGAAACAGGTGCTGAAACTTCACAGCATGGGGAATTTGGTCTGTCAGACAAAGTGAAAAATGCTGATACACTGATGATAGGCAGACAGGTGTGTGGCTGGAAGGGTCACTGTACTCCTGAAAGCCCTGTGGAGAGAAAACGGGGACTGAATCTCTCCCACAATGCAGATCTGTGAAAACTGATGATGTTCTGTGCTTGTTATGAGTCCAGACCAGCTTATTTTAATAAGAAGGTTCTTTCCCTTACTAAGTAGGAAGACAGAATTGACGGGATATAGTTGGAGATATAACTAAGTGCATGACACGTGGCTTGTTGAACAAACTTCATGTTTTCCTCTATGAGCTTAGTCATAGTAAAAGAAAATTTCCAAGTTCTGATGTGTGTCTGGGGATTTAACTGGGAGATGCTTATGATGGATGCTGGCTTTACTAGCCTTGCTTCCAGAGCACTGGAACAAATTTCCATAGGCTGCTTTGGACAGGCCAGCATGGGAGGCTTTTCAGATAAACAATTGTCGGGTACGACCTGTGAACAAGATGATAGTAATGTAATGAATAGTGAGATACTTCAAGATCAGTTAAGATTTTGCAGGTAGTTCTAATTGTATCATATGTTAATGTGACTCCCTAGTAGATTTTAATGGAGAGACAGCTAGGTCTCTGGACAAGATTTTTACAGTATGAAAGAAACCCAATAAAACAGTGTTTGTCAATTAAGAAAACACTTCTGAGGGGGAAAAAAAATGGAATACTGGAGTTCTAAGTGCACAGTGTTTCTCTCAGGCAGGCAGAGAGAATGAAGTACGTGAGAGATCTGGATATATGGTGTTGGATTATTTGGCATGAGAGGTTACAGTTATGCACTTCTTAGTTTGTGTAAACTACATGTGGATCTGGGGGAATGCTAGCATTACATGAGAATATTGTTACAACTGGTTGTTGCTCAACAGATTTTTCTCCAAGTTTTTTTTCCACTCACACAAAGCTTTAAGTGATTAAACTTATGTCATACTATATAGACAGCCCAATCCATGCTAAGCCTAATTAGATGGCAAGTCATGTTTTAGGAGCAGCAACCCACTTCCTCGTCCCCTTCTGCATCCGTAGTAGATCTGCAAGTCTTCCTGGCTGTCCTTTTAAACAAACTTAAGTATATGTCCATTCCTTTAGACAAGGATTGAGTGTGACACAGTGTCTGCAAAGTCTTTATCTCATGTCTCAGTCTGTGCTTAGGTTTATGGGAGGGAGTAATGTTCCATGTCTCCCCCACGTCCAGCTGCAGGTGTTAAGTGAAGCTTCACACAAGTGAAGGTCCTTGCAAGTTATTCTGCTCAAGGCCCGTCCTCACTTTCTCTGGGCCAGATGCTTACCCGTTCTGTTTCCCAGCCCCAGCCATGTTACTTCAGGGCTATCAGATAGCTCCACCAATGAGTGGCTTGTTATAGAGGGGTAGATATAGCAGAAATAATATTGAATGGAGGTCTTAAATTCTGTGGAAATGAGCTTCAGTGTTTGTGTTGAGGGAGAGACTGAAGAAGTGGGGTTTGAGGCTTGGGCTTTTAAGTGAACTAGGGGACTTAAATGTTTTAAAGGAGCTTAAGGATGAGTGTGGGTTAAGATGCAAAACTGGAAGTAGCCAAAGGCTTTCTTTTCTGAGGAAACTTTGAGGAAATCCACAGAGGCCTTCTCTGACAGTGCAAAGTCTGAAAATGCTTCCCCATATCTAAAATAACTACCAAATATTACACGATTCTGGTTTTTTTTTTTTTTTTTAGTTGTCTTTAACCCATGTACTATAGTAACTGCAGTGGAAGTGTATTTCTCACAGGGGCTGTGAATATAGGTGTTTTCTGCCTTGTAAAACTATTTTGGATAAAATAACTTCTCTTTGGAACTAAGAATACTTATAGAAATGCTACAGCTAAGGAGCAGAGATGAATTAGTGATATATTCCGCTGATCCCTGAGAAGACAGAACGTCTTGCTTCAGCTTTTAGCTGTACAACCTTTATTTTATTTTTATTCATAGACTACAAACCAGTCAATTCTCTTATACAGCAGGTATGCAGTTTTGTGAGTCACAGGAGCTGTGTGAACTCACTAAGTTTGCACATGTTAAAAGCTTGCTCTTGGAACTCCGTTCTTCCTCCTTTAGCTTACCTAGAAAGTGACAGAATCCTAACTGACAGGCAGGCAGATGTTCTTTTATTTGGGATGTTTACACAAGTCTTCTGCAGTGAAACTAGGAATCAGCATCTCTCAGACTGTAACCCTGTTTCATCAGACAGCCTGGCAGCCAGTGTATAGGAAAGCTCTGTAGCACCATCATGACTTGTCTTAAGAGAATGAGTCTCTAAACACTGTCATTCTGCTTTTTCACACATCAGTGCCCACCGTAGCTGCACACAGCTCAACCTTCCTTCTAAAGGACTTCTCTGTCCTGGTTACAGCAAGGAAGGGTGTAACAATGTGTTTGGCAGTGTTGAAGGCTTTATTTGCATCAACAACCACTTAGCTACCGAAGTGTCACTTGCCTGTACTGGTACCACCACCGTGAGTGGCTCTGGTACAGCCCTCCAAGGCAAATACAGTAGGTATGCCTGCTAATTGAGGTGTCCTAGTGTGTTGTTACCTTAGTCTGGACGACTCCAAGGTCTCATCTGTCCTGCATCCATTTACAGCAATGACTCCGCAAAGCAGGAATGACCCAAGGTGCATCTTTGTGGGAGCCCTGAAGTTCTACCAGGAAGCACTCTGATCTCATTGTGTTGCATTAATACGAAGGATACATTGCAAGCCTAATCCCAGGTTGAAGTACAGGTTGAAGCTGTCAGCTCCAGATTGACAGTACCTGCAACTCAGAGACCTTCAGGAATTCTCAGCTAGCCCAGTTCTTTCATCGCACTTAGGGCGTGAAGGAAGGTTTCTAGACTCAGCTAGACCTTATGATGCACACGTAAGAGTCACAACATCTCTCTTAAGTGTACATACTGTCTTTAGTAAGAATCTAAGCAGAATGTAAGAAAAACTGTTTTTAAAAATATATATATATATAAAAATCCAAGTTGAGACATGCTGGGACTGTCTGATCTCAGATTGCTGAAGAGGAATTCCTCTTGGCTCTAGTTTTATAGGTCTATGGTATAAAAGCAATAGTGAAGCTAGTCAGCCCCATCTACCAGTGAGCATGATTCATCTTCCTAGCCTGGCCACTTGATTCAATAGCAGCTATTTTTGAAAACACATAGTTGGGATAAATCTAATACTAGTGTCTGGAGAGCCAGGCGTTTGTTTTTATCCCTCCTCTCTGGTCTCTCTGTAAGGTCCAGTCCTACCATCCAGCCGGGGTTGCTTGCTGTGGTTTTGTTGGGTATGAAGTGTTACTGAGGCCTCACTTTACTTAGGCAATGGCAGAGCACGTCCAGATCAGTGACATTCAGCACATACTATTACTCAGTTTCAACTGAGACATGCTGGCTGCCTAAGAGCAGTATTTAAATTTAAAGCAACATTAATTGTACTCTTTTCAGATACAACCTCAGCTGACCTGAGTCCTGTCATCTTCCTCTCTAATTTGAAGAAGCATAGCTCTGCTTTGCTGTTTTTAGACCTTGAATTCTTGTCTCAGCTTTGTAATTGCCTTGTTTTTGGACTTAGATACAGTTGCAAAGCTTTGCCTTGTTGTAATGATCCAATTTATTTCAGAGGATAATACTCTTACAAAACATGCAGGCCTTGCACATATACTTTTTTAGACGGGGAAAAAAAAACAGGGCATCTAGGGGAAAGAGAGAGTCTCAATAACCTTGGGCATTAATAAGAAATAAATAATCCCAGCAACTGTCTGGCCTCTTAGGGAGATGCAAGAAGGAAGCTGGTTTCAGTCCTCTGATTCTGAGCAAACTCACTCTTTATATCAGTTGTTGCAACTTAATGATGCTATTTGTGTAAAACTTGCTCTGTGTTGCGTAACTTTTAAGAGCACTAAGTGAGGAGTATGGCTCACAGGTGAGCTTAGAAGCCTGATGATGTGTCCTGGCCCAGGCAGTGGTTAGAGCAGTATCCTGGCTCTTTCTGTCCTAATCTGGTTTTTGTCCCTGAAAGACCATTTGCTAGGTGGACTGTCTCCTGCTATTTTCTCCCCGTTTCTACTGCCATCACAGCTCTGACGTGTAGCATGGCATACGTTATACTATCATTTCCTTCCTAAAATTGCTTGGTATTTTTATTTGCCAAATTTATTGTGACTGCAGGGATGCAGAATATCGATCTCTCCAACTTTCTTGTCCACTTCAAGAAGTGGGTTATGATTAGGGCATGTAGTCTGGGCGGAGAACAGGTAACTCTGGAACTAAAATTGATACTACAGCTCAGGCGTGTCCGGGCCATGGGCCACATGGGCCTGGCACAGCCCATACTGCAGCCTGCGCCCTCTTACTGCACCATCATGGCGGTGGCTCTGCCCTGCGAAGTAGCCCGGCCCCAGGTGTGCACCCATCACTCAGCAACAACCGAACATCAGTGTGCGATGAGTGCTGTCTGAGCTGAGCCCAAGAGGTGAGGAGGACGCAGCACAGGGCTAACTCAAGTTATGCAAATAATGTTATGCATTTTGATACACTGGCTAAACACAGTCCTGTGAAGAGTGGAAAACATGCAGCCTTGCTTTCTGCTTTGATAAAGGAATTTGAGAATAGGTTTCAAGATTGCTGGAAAAAGTCATCAATTTTTGGTATATTTATGACTCCATTTTCAGTTGACATAAATATATTACTTGCACATTTTCAAATGGAATGTATGGAAGTTACAATCAGACATTCAACTCAAAGGAAAAATTAGATCATGTCTCCCTACTAGACATTTATAAAGACTTGCCTTACAAGAAAAAAGGTATCCCTCGCTTCACAATGATGCCTTGTTCACAAATGCACATACTGACAAAAAGCCATGACATGATTAACTGTTATCAAGGATGAAACACAAGAAGAAAATTAAAATTTCATCAAAAAATGCTGGCAAACACCTTGAACTCATTAAGAATTGCAACCACTTCCATTGACCCACGCAAAAACAAGGTCACATATCCCACTAGTTTTGTTTTTGTTGCTCTCTTTTTTTAATGCTCTAATAAAAAATATGTTAAAAGAAGTTTGGTTCTATACATTAAATATATTATGTTTTATATGTGGTCTAAGACAATTCCTCTACACCCACTGCAGCCTGGGAAAGCCAAAAGGTTGGACACCTGTGCTATAGCTGCAATTCCGTGAGAAGTGTGATGGTGTAAGGCTGCTGAGTGTTCCCCTCTCACCTCAACTCCTCCTTCCACAGATCCAGCCCCTCTCACATGGACCTGCCCAGGCAACAGCATTTACCTGTTTTGCTGGGTTAGTGTTTCCTGTGAGTGTATGCAGACCAATTAGATCGGATAATCGAAAGGGTACCAGAACTGACATGAACAGCAGGGTCATGTAGTCAAGTAATACCGTGGAGAATGGAGCAAGGGACAAAAAGAGAAGGGACAAGGTCAGTGGATCAGTATCTCTAATCATCAGCAAACCATTCAGTTCTCTCTGGCTGTCTCTAATTATGACCTCTAATTATGCTGTGAGAGAAACTGGAGGAAGAGCTCCCATCTGCATCTCTCCCAGAGGGAGTTGTCCTTGTGAGTTTTAGTACAGGGAGTACTGTTGTGTTGGCATGTGCTTTCCTTGAGGCTAATATCTGCTTCTTAGTTCTGTTTTCTTTCTCTCAGAACTTGGTAGGAGCTAATTCTACTGATGACTGATGTGGTTCTACCAACTCCAGGCTTCAGCAAAATCATTTCCTGCTGACTTCTACCTAGAACTAATTATTCCTTCCCCTGCCTTTTTTTTTTTTTTGACTGACTGAAAAAGCGTTGGTTCAGTTTGAACAACATTAATAAACGTTGATGGAAGAAAAATTAATGAATTGAGAAGATTCAACAGCTCTGTGATTCAGATGCATGAATCAGGCAATTAGACTTGACCTAATACTGAAGAGTGATTTTTAACTCTTGGGCTCCTGAATTCTTTTCGGCAGTTAATTTTGTCTTGAAATGTAAAGTGCTTCACTTCAATAACAAAACAAACAACAACAAGCACAACCTTTTGTTCCTTCTAGTTAAGAGGGATGAAATAGCTAGCTGAACTCAATTTAAAAACAAAAAACCAAAACAGCTCCCTCCTCTCCCCCCTCCAAAAAAAAAACCAAAACCAACCAACCAAACCAAACAAAAGCCACTACAATAACTTTGGTTTCCATAAAGCTGAATTTGTTTAGAAATTGGCACGAGTCTACTATCCGTGGGAATGCACAGGATTAACTTGCACCTTAAAATAGAGATATTTAGCTAAAGGAAGGAAGGAATGTGGTTAATGGCAAGTGAAAACGTTGCTGGATATCAGATATTCAGCTGGATGTTACTGAAGTTCTCACTACTGAATTGGGAAATAATATGCTCCGTGCTTATGTGATTACAAATAGCTCTCTAGTAAACCATTTCTGTTGTGCTTTGAATTAACATGCTAGCACTTCCAAGATGGTTCTGGTGTACGAACCTGAATGTGAAAGTTTGCTGTGAAGTTGTTCAATCTCATTCCTGCTGCTTTTTCCATTGTAGAGCAGTTTGAGCTGGCATTAGCAAGCTCTTTTGTTTTGATGTAAATTTCAACAATCCGTTTGTGTTAACTTTGCTATCTGACATGCATTGAAGATATGAAGTCATTTCTGTAATTAGAAAAAGCTGACTTTGTAGACTGTGGTGCTTGTCTGCCAACGTCTGCTGACAGATGGGGTGGTGTGGAAGAGGGAGGGAAGATGGAATAGAGTAACTTTGCTATTTTTTTTTCTTTCAGGCATATGTACGACCATGCTGCAAATATGTATCCACAGTTAATTAAGAATCCCACGGTTCGAAGTGGAGTTCAGAATTTCATGGTGTATGTATTTAGTTATTAGAAAAGAAGTTATCAAGATTTAAGGTTGGAGTATGAGTGAATTTTTCACTTTTTTTTTTTTATTCTCTTACAGGCTTAAAAAAAAAATATGTGCTTACTTCTAACTGTATGGCATTAATGTGAAGGGGAAAAAATCCTGAACATAAATGAAGAAGGGCATATGCCCTTCTCTAATTCTTTAAAAGAAATGTTTAAAGCTCTCACCACAAATGGGTGTTGATAATGCAAATCAATTCTGAAGTTTATTCTAGTCAAAATCCTTTTCTAAAAGGAAATTTTGAATGCTTCACCAAACAGTGTGGTCTTCTGGTACCTTAGTCTTTTTAGCACTGTGTATTCTTTCATTGTACTGTGAGGTTAGAATTTTTTTATATTCTACCACTGAAGTAAATTCTCTTCTAATCATAAAAGTCCTAATTCCCTTTTCAGCTGTATAAATCAAAAGTAATTCTGCTCAAATAATGCAGCTACACTGCTGGGAAACGACAAGTGGGAGAAGAACCAGGCCAGGTACTGGAAGACTCAACTGTGATTAGCAGTTTAAATCTCCTTAGACTTGTGTTTTCTTGCGTTATGAATGCTGTGAAACTTTGGTCACTTCTGCAGACTAACTAAATTATACCTTGTTTTATGTAAGTTTTCTGAAGCAAGGCGTTACGTATCTGAATAATTCTGTTATTGTTGCACGTTTCAAGTTTGTTGTTTTTGGTGTATCTAAATAGAATAGAAAAAAATCTTTAGCACTCCCTTCCTATAATTGTGTCCTTCAGCATTACTGTCCTCTCTGTGAGAAAGATGAGGTAGCTACCGTATCCAAGTTTTTTTGCCAGTATAACTCATTATAGCAGCTGTATTGGATGTGTTGATGATCGCATTCCCATTTCCTCTGACATGCTTCTTGCATCTCTTTACTTTCAGACCCCTAAATCTGGCTGGTTTTGTCAGCCGTATACTGCTGGAAGAGTTTACTTCTTTGCCAGATTAATTCATGTTTTTCTGCTGTATGCAATACCAGACAGATGGATAGATACAGGCCCAGAGGCCATGATCTGGTCCTGGCTTATTCTAATCACTCAGGTTCTTCCATGGACCTCTGTGCACAGTGAAGGAGGGAGCTCTGGGAGATCCTAATGGTGTTGACTGCTCTTGCCCTGGGATCTGTTTAGCTTCTGTTGTCTCATGCTGTAAATCTGGGTTGTTTGGCTGGTGATCTCTTGGTTGGATTTAGCACATGGAATGTTTGTGTTTCGTCTCCCTACTTTTCCTCAGAGAAGGATAGTGGTGGTTCTTTAGCAATGTTTGAGCAGTGCCAGCAGAAAGCCCTCATTGCACTTATACCCAAGGGAGAGAAATGAGGACTTCAGAGGTCAGCCTGTTGTACCCTCAAGTAGGCATTTGAAAGGGAATTGTTCATCTGACCTATCAAATACTTGTTTCTCTTTACTGACTAGAACAGGATGCTGGATCTGGTGTAGGTGAGTCCCCCACAGAGATGGAGCGCATCTTTCCTTGGCTCTGAAGCAGTGTGTGGTGGTAATTGTTGGATATGTTACGTGGATCTGAATATTTGTACCCAGAGGATACAAACTTCATGTCTGCTGGATTTCCAAAATATGATTTGGCTCAAAACACTAGGAAGGTTTTGATCATCTGGGTTGTAATACAGGCCTACATTTGTCCCTTCCCTGCAATATCAATTATTCTCTAAAACAAAAGCAAGAAAACCCCAACCTGTTTGTTCCTCTGCAGGAGACAAGATCAATGGACAAGACAACAAATCAGAAATAATAAGGATGACCCCTTTTGGAGGCATGCTGGCTATATTATTGCACAGTTGGATGGTCTGTACATGGGAGCCCTCGAGTGGGCTAAACTACACAAACAAACAGTAAGATTACTGCATCTCTTTTTTAGTAGTTGGGGTTGGGATGTCCGAAGATGAAGATCTGAAAGGGGAATCTGTTATTTAAAAAAAAAAAAAAAAAAAAATCTGTGTGTGAAGATTAGTGAAAAGCATTCATTCTACATCATGTGATTCTACAGAAACTTCAGTTGCTGTTCAGTGTAAGCTGTGTAACTCAGCACTCCTGTCATGTCACCACAGATCTTTGCACTTTGAACTCTGGCCTCTCACGTGCTCATTAGGTTGGGGGTGGTTTTTGTATTCAGATGTGAAAGCTGGAAGGACAGACACTTCTTCTGAAGTGTTTGCTGTGTCACTTTACAATTGTTCATTGAGCAAGTGACCCTCTAGGTATAAAGAGTAGCTGCAACAGTGTGAACTGGCAAATAGGGTGTGTGTTAAAACTTTCATTCTTATTACCAAGCTTCTAAGCTTCTAGATTTTGCAAGTTATTTTACACTGGTAAATGGCATCACCCTTTCTGTTTTCCAGGTCTCCCGTTACAAACTATATGGTCAGTGTTGTGGCAGGCCAAATGGGGTGGGATTTCTTTTGTTTTTTTTTTTTCTCAATCTTAGTTAGAATTGTGTTCTAGATCATCAGCTTGTATGCGGTACCAGAACTCCTTTAACTTTGATAGAGCTATGATAATTACAATGCTGTCCTGTTAAGCCTACTATGTCTTATAGATTCCTCAGTGTGAGAGGGAAGACTTGAGTAATTGCAGCTGACCCTTTTGTCTTCATTCAGTCATCCCGAGAATTTAGAGAAGCTGACTCACGGCCAACCTGGGGTCCTGGTAGACAACAGGTTGGCCATGAGCCAGCAGTGTCCCCTCGTGGCCAAGAAGGCCGATGGGATCCTGGGGAGCATTAAAAAGAGCATTGCCAGNTACGCAGAGCAAGGGCTCACGGGCAGTGGTGACCCTTCCTCCCGGCTAGCCCCTTCCGTAACGAAGAGAACCCGGAAACGCCACCAACCAATCACATGATGTTATATGGGATGGAATAGCTCCTTGGTCAATTTGGGTCAGCTGCCCTGGTCCTGTCCCCTCCCAGTTCCCAGCTCCTTATGCCCCCCTTAACTATTTCACTGGCAGAGGAATGCGGAAGTGAGTTATGTCCTCGGCTCCGTTCAGCACTGCCAGGATGTTATCAGTATCTCTGAGGTACAAGACAAATTCATACTAGACACTACGAGAAGCGTAACTTCTGTTAGAAACTAAGACAATATCTTAGGTGCGGGAGGCTAATGGAGGTAGGAAATCTCTTTTCAGTGGTCAGTGGGGACAGGACAAGGGGCAATGGCCTTAAGCTGGAGCACAGGAAGTTCCGCACCAACATGCAGAAGAAATTCTTCACGGTGTGGGTGACGGAGCACTGGCACAGGCTGCCCAGGGAGGTTGTGGAGTCTCCTTCCCTGGAGATATTCAAGACCCACCTGGACGCCTGCCTGTGCAGCCTGCATGAGGGAACCTGCTTTGGCAGGGGGGTTGGACTTGATGATCTCTCGAGGTCCCTTCCAACCCCTGCAATTCTGTGATTCTGTGACAGTAAGGAATCATAAGCAATTGGATTTTAGTGAAATGCATCTATCTCTTCTTTATATGATCCTCGCTCTGTGGCTTTCTTGAGTGGGAACCAGTTCAAACTAAAAGAAAAGGCTATTGACAATGAAAAGGTCCATCCTGGTGGGTCTGAGTTACAGGGAAGATATTAAGAAACCTTAACTTTCTTGGAAAATAATTCCTTTTCACAACACCTGTATCTACTGAGCCCTGCAAATCTTACCAATTTTTTTGGCTGCTTTGGAGTCCTTTAGATTCAGATGGGTGAGAAGAGTGATAGTTTGTGTCTGAGCTGTTTCCTTAAAAGAGTCACATCCTACATGCAGTGTGTTTTCATTTATCCTTTTTGTCTGTGTATTTGGTATTAAAAGCACTGTTTTCTGAAGTGACCAAATCATTCTGATCTGCTTTCAGACAGGGTGTGTTATATCTCATCAGCATACCTATATAAAATGGTGCAATTAAGGATAATTCAGACATGTGGTTCAGTCTGAAATAACTGTCCTTTATGCTTGAGTTATATGCAGTGTGTATAAATATATATATATATATAGACATATGTGCGTGTGTGTGTGTATCATAGAGTGGCTTGAGTTGGAAGGGATCACAAAGTTCATCTCGTCCCCCCTGCTGTGGGCAGGGCTGCCACCCACCAGCTCAGGCTGCCCAGGGCCCATCCAACCTGGCCTTGAGCACCTCCAGGGATGGGGCACCCACAACTTCTCCGGGCAGCTGTGCCAGTGCCTCACCACCCTCTGAGTAAAGAATTTCATATATATATATTTCTGTATATGCATATATATTTCTTTTCTGTGATGTGCCTGGAGCAGATGGTGGGAATTATTTTCCATCCTTCCTGCTTCTTTCACAATTTTAGCTTTAGGCAGTATCACCTATGTTGGGATCCATATCTTTCTTCTTTTTTCCCCAAAGCAAGAATTTTTCCAGTGTATGTATGTCTCTTGAGACAGTGCTGCAGTTTTTTGTTTGCCAGAGCCAGTAAGTTAACATCAGTCTCTTGACTTCACAATACCGTTTGGACAGCTGTTTTTGCACCTAGATGTTTGGTTTTCCTTAGCATCTAGACAACAGCTGACAGCTCTGTGAAAATGTATGCAATTCCTCTTGTTAGATATCATGCTACTTTTCAAATGCTTTTGGGAAGAGTAAGCCATATAAAAGTGCTATTTGTGTACCCATTTACCACTGCTAGGATCCCCTTCAGGAAATAAAGACCTTGAAGATTGCTTTGAGAATAGGTTAAAAGATGTAAAAAGGATGGAGAAGAGGGGCTGTGCTTGAAGTCTGGATTTCTTCATTGAGCACTAGATGAAGTTGAACAAAATTGTTCTATATTTGGGAGAATGGAAACAAAAGCTGAATCAATGACTCATCTGCTCTTAGTCTTGCAAATCTTATGTGCCAAGGTTTTTTTTTTTTTTTATCAGCACTATGCCTACCATTTTAAACTTGCAAGTATTTGGAGTTTTACATTTGGTGTGGCCTAGTTGACATGTGCTTACCCAGCGAAGACACATGAAGAGGTCTGTCTTTCTATTGTTCTGTATAATGCGTGGTAGGTTGAAACTCTGCCAGGTTCACCTAGAGCATAAATGAGAGTTGGATTGTGTGAGTACAGATAAATGTCACTCTGAAATCTTCCATTTCTCTCACTCTGCCACCAAACTTCAAGATCGCTTCACTTGAATATTGTAGAGCCATTCTATCCATCACAAAGAATCAAGCCTTACTACAGAGAGAAAATTGGTTTGGACACAGAACCGCTTAATAGTAGTGCTAGTACATAATTTTTATTCCTTTCTGTATGGAGCGTATGTTTTGTAGTGGGCTGTTTTAATTTTTTCTTAATTTAATTTTATTTTTTTTCCATTGCATAAAGCGTGGTATCCTGTAGGGCTATTCTAGGTAGGAACTTCTATTAAGACCTGCATGAGAGCAATGCATATTGTAAAATTCTGTGTCTTGAATTTGATGTTCCCCAGCATCATTAAGAATTATGTCAAAATCTGAATAAATTTTCATTTTGAAGTGTGAAATTATTCCATCTGGTTTGGCAACATTTTATATCCAGTAAACAAACCCAACCCTTTTGTCAGAACAATTTCTGAAGGAGGGGCACTCAAAGAACATTAAGCCTTTTCATCTGCCTAATGCTCTACCAAGCTGTGATTAATCTTGGGCTTGTCTGCACAAGGAAATTGTTCTTGAATAAGGAGATGTAAGAGTTTTAAATACTACAGTGATTCCAGGACAGCTCTCTGTTTGTACTTCCTTATTTTATATTGAGAATGCACATGCACGGGGGGGTCATGGGAAAGCAACTGTCACAGAATAACTAGTCTAGTTCATTGTTTCTTGTAGACAAGCATTTAAGTTTGGTTCTCTTACTTGCTGCCTTTTCTAAGTTGATCTCCTTAAAGCTGATGGTAAATTTACAATGGGAAAGGAAAACTCAATTTGATCTTTTTTTTATGTTTCAGGACAGTACCCTAGAGAATGTGTGACATATTCTAGCTAAAGGACTTTTTCTCTTGTCACGGCTCTATCATCTCACTGCTTGTCAATTTAGCACATTCATTCATTCTTCTTCAGGATGTAAACCATGCACACAAGGAGTTTTCCTGACAGTGCTGTGGGAGTTAAGAAAAGGTTATATTATCATCTATATATTATAGCAAGAGTTCATAATACAGTCTATGTTATACATTTGTTAGGATGTGCACTTATCTAATTCCTGCTGGTGGGCTCAGATTATCTTCTTGTAGAGAAGACTTCTCCGTATGTCCTGGAAAATCAGATGTGGTTATTCCCCAGCTACGGCTCTCAGCCTGGTGGGGGATGCGTCAGGCTGCTCCTGAAATTCCCAGGTCTGGCATACATTGTGGATACCTGAGTATCCTGCTTGAATGCGTTGTTCTAGTGAGAAGCTCTTGCACTGCACATGTCAGACTTCTCTAACATCACCCAGCATCAGACAGTCTTAAACACAAAATCAATTTTTTCTTAGGAAAGCTAAGACATGAGTTCTTGGAAATAAGTTGGAAGGAAACTTACTTGCACTTCAAAAGGGGAATGAAAACAGAACTCTAATGGGTACTTAACGACCTAGTTCCTCTTTTACTTCTCTGATGTTTTGGCTGACTTTGGGAGGTGGCAGTCTCACCCAGTGGAACACTAGGAATTTCCATAATCTTTGCTGCTTTGTTCAAAAGGACCTTTCCTCCTATCTTCCTGGCCACATCCTGTGCTTACAGTGCTGATAGCTTTCTTCTCTAGCACTTGTGTTCCAGTTTACATGGACTTCCTAGTACTTAATGAATTTTTCATTTGAAATGACCACAAGATAGCACATGTATATTTAAAAACAAAAATAAAAATCATATTTAAGCAATTACAAGTAACGCTGTAGTGGTGTCAGTAGATGATGTAAGGAAGGCAGGTTTTATAGGGGAGAATATGGAGCGGGTAGCAGATGGAGGGAAAGAACAATTAAAAAGTCTGGAATAATAGTAGCTCATCACTTTGATGCCTGACTTTTCTGTAACAGTAATGACTATAGATTGGACATCAGAAAACAGCTTCTCCTCCCAGCATGTTTGGCTCGCAGTCCTTTAAGTGTAGCTGGATGGGGAGAAATGTGCTGGAACTGTGGCGAGTCTGTCTGTGGATTTCAGTGAGATAGCAATTGTTGGGACTTGTTCGTAAATGATTCATAGTTGCTTAAAACTATCCAAAAGTACATCTCTTGATTTTTATCAGTCATGGCCCCTGCTGCTCCCACTTCGTGACCTTAGGGCAGAAGTATGATGAGCTAGAGAAATGTAACATACTTTCAAGTTTGCTTTGGGTTTTTCCCTCAAACTATAGTTGCTGTTAAGACCTTTCACAGTGCAGAATTTTAGTGGTGAGAATGGCTTACTTCTATTACTTGTCTTGGTAAGCACTGTGGGGAAGGTTTAATTCCTTCCCCTGGGATATATGCACTAGAGTTTACATTACTTTTGGTTTTCCTGTTGGTTATTTGCTCTGCCAAAACAGCAGATGGATAGCACAGAATTCAGCCTTCTGAATAAAAAGTAAGTATTCTCTGAATCTGACATTTTTGTTTGTTTTTCTTGTCCCTTTCTCTCTTTTATTGGGATTTGTAGAGAGTTCAGCTTTATGGTTTAATAACAGTGATTTATACTGCAGGCAATGCACTTCTTTGTTATATGATTACATCCCATTCTAAAACTACTGATCATAACCCTACACTGATTTGTGTTCTGTTCTTTTCCTTAAGCCTTGCCTTAACTAAAAGCATGCTGCAAGCAGAACGGGAAAGAGTTAGAAAATGGTCTTTGAAGGTTCAGGTTAGACTGCTGTTAAGGTTTTCCTCTCGAAGAGGTGATGTAAGAGGACTCTGAAGAACATGTTGCACAATGAGCTGTGTATAGTGAACCATGGCTCTCTCTAGCTATAAGGATTTTTTGAAAGCCTGTACTGGAGTGTTTTTTGACTGACTTCCTCTCTTCAGCTAGCTTCACACTTCATTAGCATTGTTAATGTATCTCACTTCCCTCGTTTCTGTTCTCCTTCTCAGTCCTAAGGTAGTCTTTAATTGCAGTCTTTATAAAAATTCAAGAGCTTACCTGAGTATATGCTAATATAAGAATTTTCAGAGGCATTTAAATAAATATGTTAAAAAAAAAAGTCTTACGCTGGGGTAACAGCAGGGTAATTATGTGGTGTTTACAAAGGTACATGGAGGTTGCATAAATTACTGCTAGTATCTCCTTTTTTTCCTCAGAAATGCTAGCACTGGTATTGCCACTACAAGGGCCAGACCCTTAAAATGCCTCATTGCAGACTGAGTTTTAGCATTTGGGTTTTGTGAACAGGAGTTTAGTAGATAGTATAAGAGATTCCTTTGAGAACAACAACAAAAAATTCTTAACTGCTGAGGTTGTATTGGTGCTTCTCTGCCTGAAAGTGTTTGTTGTGGTCTCTTTTCTGTCTTTCTTCAGCCACTGAGCACCTTTGATGTCCAGTTTCTGAATGCAGTTGGAGACCTGTTGGACCTTATTCCTGCATTATTTGAGTATTCTGCACGAGGTGGACAATGCAATGGGGAGGCAGGAGGCCATGGGAAATACCAGTGGGATATGGGTCACTGCTCTGCTCTCATCAAGGTGAGCACCAGGTGCTTCATTTATCGCGATGTTTTGATTTGCAGTGTTAGGAGTCTGTGTTTCTGTAGTCTTCACTGTTTAGGTTGCATGTGCATAAAGACACCCTTGTCAATTAAATTGGTTTTGTGCAGTTACTCTTTGTACCTCCATGGCATTCTGGGTCCTATTTTGCTCACTGATGTTCAGGGAGAGGGGAGCAACAAAAACAAGCAAACAAACCCAAAACCCCAGAGACTGTTAGAGAAAAGTGACTACAATTACTAGGGTATAGGGAACTGCCAGTGGGGAGAAACTGGAAGAGAGTAACTTGTTCTTTGTAACCAAGCAAAGCTCAAAAGAGGATACCAGGAATGTCTACCTTGGAGCTATTAAGCAGGGAGGAATAGATACAATGCTGGTGGGTGGATACGGTCTGGAAACCGTTGATTGCTCTGAAAGTAATGACTCCTATTTATTTCCATGGAAACCACAGCAGATACAAAGAGCACAATAACACCATTTGATAGAGCAAATTCTCGGCTACAAAACACAATTTTTCAACATAGTCTTCACCATTAGTTGTGCATTTTTGCCAGTGATGCACAAGAGCCTGCCTGCAACACTGTTAAAAATCTACATCAGCAGTGGTGACCCACTGTTTCACAGCTGCTGTGGTGATGTACTTGCTAGGAAAATATTGCCCACACAGTCTTTCATCTTTCATCAGCCTGAACGAATGGAAGTCAGAAGGAATCAAATCTGGACTATGTGTTGGGTGTGGCAGGACAGTCCAGCCAAGATGGGCAGTGTGCTCCATGGTCATCTAACAGATATGAGGCTTGATGTTATTGTGTTGCAAGAGAAAGATTGTCATATTCTCTGACCTGAGTCTAAAGATTTGAGCCTTCAGCTTAGTCAGTGTTGCAGTATAAGGATCAGAACTGATGGTTTGTCTGGGTTCCAGGAAATCCAGAAAGACCACCCCTTTCCTATCCCAAAAGACAGAGCACACCACTGAACCCACTGAGGGCTGTGTCTTCTTGTGCGCCAACATAATAAAACAGGAGGTGTTACCTTCAGAGCAGCCCTTGTCAAAGAAGTTTTCTTAGTGTTAGCAGTGATAGTCTGGAATAGCTTTCCAAAGAAAGTAGTGACAGGAAAAAATGCTTTGAGTATAAGTGTCTGATACACCATGGTTGTGATAATTTTTTTCAACTAAATTTATCAAGCACCTGGTCAGCATATGGAGATTCACGTGACCCAGAGCAACAGGATTCATCTTAAACAGAGAAGCATTTATTAAATAACTTGCCTATAGCAAGAAGGTTGAACTAGCAATAAATCTTAGAACTAGGGAAATACTTTGAGAGGATGGACTATCAATATGCATTTACCTTTTCAAAATAAATGTACTTGCTTTTCTTTCTGTACTGTAAAGTTTCCCAGAGGTGTTTTCATAGAAAGAACATGCTCTAAATTACGTTCAATATGTTTGCAGAGAGCTGGTTTGAATGCATAAACACAAGTATACAAGAGTAAACTGGGGAAACAAAACATGTCTTGTGACATAGGTGTCTCAAAATACCTTAAATTGTTCCATTTTGAACAATGGCAACTAATTATTTGAAAACAACGCATTGGCAAGAGCTATTCCCAAAGGTTTCAAAAATTCATTGTTCAGTACACAATTAAAAGCACAAGCATCTGCTGCTTCTTGAACAATGCAGTTAGTTAAGCTACTTCAAACAGGTTGTTCTCCCAGTTTCTTTCAAGTACAAAACTTGCAAAGTATAATAGGACCTGAAGTGGTTCATCGCTCTGCTTGTTTTCCAGGTTTTACCTGGATATGAGAACATCTATTTTGCCCATTCCAGCTGGTTTACGTATGCGGCCACTCTGAGAATATATAAGCATTGGAACTTCAATATAGTTGATCCATACACTAGCACCGGCCGTCTCTCATTCAGCAGTTATCCAGGTAATGTCAAAAAAAAAAAAAGAAAAAAGACTCTTCATGAGCCACTGAGAGGACAAAATGTCTTAATCAGTGTTGTGGTTGGAAAATCTTGGGTGTTTTTTTTTTGCTGTGGATAATCACATTCAGTGCTCAGAGTAGTACTAGCTCAATATTCTACTATTTCGAGCGTAAATGTGCTACTTTGGATCCTGCTTTGTGTAGAGCACAGTCATCTCAACTGTTGAACTTCTAACCTTGCCAATGGCATTCACGTTTGGTAAAAACACAGTTTTGAACACTTCTGTGTACGACTGTGGCGTAACTCTTGCTGGTTAGAGATTATCAAACCCTGGCCATTTGAAATTGTAGAGGCTTTGATGTGGGCTGAGCAAACCTTCAGTCACTTTTTTGTCTCCTCTTGCAGCTTCTTTATCAACAAAGCAGTGTGTTGTGCTTATTTCACGTGTTAGAAGTGTATCCAGCCAGAATATTTAACATCTCTCTTGGGAAGATTAGGCAGCATACAGTATTCTCGAGTTTCCTGGAAGAATTGCCAGTATTGAATGTTTCAGTGGTAAAGCATGTACTCTAAGCTGGTTTTTACTTTGGTTTTGAAAAACAAACAAACAAAAAGGCAGCTTAGAGTAGTACTAAAAACATGAAAAAACAAAGCAAATTTAGGACTCTTTATGTGTTAGCAGTGCATGAATTTGTAAAGGTGGAATTTCAAAGTCAGCAATTCCCAAACACTGAAGAATATTCAACTTTTTAAAGTATGTGCTGTAGGGGGTTATCTGATTCTGACAAAATTGTGTTGGCTGATGGTGTCAGAATGTGCTGTGATAAACTACTGGGCATGCCTTACTGCAGAGCCAAGGGGTGCTTACGGCACAGACTCCTGAAACTGTTTTGAAAAGCAGTTGTATTCATTTCATGTTAAAGGAAAAACTATTTTTTTTTTTTCTGTGGGGTTCTGGCCTTGCTCAGTGATCCCCAGGAATCCAACTTTTTCTGGGATCATCGCTTTAAGGAAGGAGTTAGAGGTATTTTGGCAATTGCTTGTAAAGCAAGCAGCCTTTCAGGAGCGTGAGGTGTCTCTGAGGAGTTCCTCTTGCTTGTTGGAAAGAATTTTGCAAAGCCTGTGTAACCTGGTAGAAAGCCAAGGCTTCTGCCTGAGCTGTGCTCATCACCTTGAGAGTATCAGAGGTCATCCTGGATCTTGTATCTCTCAGAAATACTTCAGGAGAGTGCGACTGCGTTGTCTAGCTGTTGCATGCTGTGTGATGCTGCAGAGTCAAGCTTGGGACCAGGATCAGCCATGCAGAATGAATTTTACTACTGTTAATATTACTGTTTTGTTAGTAGGTGTATATGCTGATGTCTTTGGGTTGTTCCTTTTGTGAATTCTTTATACAGAGTGAAATACTAGTCTTGTGTTTTGACAAGACCAATAAAGCACACTGTATTGGGGGCCACCTGAACATCAGCTCCTGCTGTGCTAAAGTGATCCAGGTCTGTTTGCTACTGTACAAAATCCCAGTGTGCTTCCCTGAAACTGGAGTCTGTAGGGAACTTTTAAGAGAGAGCTTAACTTTAAAGCTTGCTTATCCCAGCTGGACTCTGACTCAGTGGTATGGTGAAGCTTACTTCTACCGACAGAATTTAGGGAGAACTGTTGCAAAAAGTAGTTCCCCTGGCTGCAGTGGAGTTTGAGAGACCTGTGCTATGTCAAGTGTACTCGCTGGCCACCTCATTGCAGGGCAGCATCGCAAGCGTCCATTGACTACAGCAAATCACATTAGCTGTGGGCATAGCTCACAAACTTGCATTTTCCAGAAGATGAGCAAGCTCCAAAGCCCCTGCCCTGGTAGTGATCTCAGGATGTCATGCAGGAAGGAGGGAACTGGCAGAATTCCTCTGCTCCGTGTTGTGATTGGATGAAACCTTAGATTTTCAGGGCATCTGACTGTGGCTCCGCTTGGCCATTGTAACTTCTCCCTGCAGGCGAGTTCTCACTCTTCCCTGTCCTGATGGGTGCTGTCTGGGACACCTGCTGGTTCTTAGTAAGCTCACCTGAATAGCAATCCACACAGTCCTCACGGGTATTGACTTTTGGAGGAAACAAGGCATTAAGAGGCAGGCTTCTTCCCAGGCCTTCGGGCACATTTAACTGAATAATTCATAGACTTCTGTCATCCAGCAGGCTGGTTATGGAGTAGAACTGTCCACAGGCTGCGTCAGAAATGCTTCAAGGAGACATTTGTCTTCTGCGAAGGAATGTGCCAACTCTCTGATTTCTCCTGGGATCACAGAGTGAAATCATTGAGCGTTTATTTACTGATTTTCAAAAGACAGGCAAGATTATGAAATTATACTGCAAAAATCTTTGTTGTCACTCAATTTAGAGAATGTAAGCCTGTTGGCTAACCATGATGTAGAGCAACCTATGCATGATGATACAGCTGTAAGGCTTTGCACTTCCTTGCTTTTGCTGAGACTTGGCATGTAGGAGGGCAGTCTGGGACTGCAGGGTCCGTCCCTGGTGCCCCAGCAGTTCCCTGTGTTCTTGCTGGCGTGCTCAAACCTCACTGCTGCAGTTTGTCACCTCCTTGCAGCTTTCTCCCTTTCAGAGCAACAGTAGCACTGCAGGGGCACTGCCTAGGGAGTAGTAATCCCTGCCCTTCCAGAAGGGTTTAGCCACCTACAGCTCGCTCCATGCTACTCCTGATCCTCGCTTGAACCCTCCTCATAGTCTTAGCTTTCTCTTCTGTTGAAAGCATCCGTACACAGCTGCATGCAGAACAGCCCTGTGAACCTCTGGAAAGGAGAAATGACTCAGCTGAATGTTTGGAAACCTCTGGCTTCGGTGTCTTGTTCGGACTCTGAGCCTAAGTACCTAATGTGGCTGGTGAGTTTCTGCAGAGCAGTGAGACGTGCCATGTGGTGGTTGTACACAAGTGCTGAGTGAAGCTCTGGGCTTTTGGAGGGATAAGAAATGCAGGCAGTAGGTAGCTGCTGTTTTTTTTTTGCAGGACATGCCTAGTAAGACAACAGAGATAAGGCCAAACAAAAACGTCCCTGCTGTGCAGTCGCTGTTCTTATACTGCCCCACTGAGCCATTCAAAGGATTGAGCCCTATCGGCTGTTGAAATTGGCCATTTTCCTTGGATGGCAGGGAGAAGGTTGGTTTCCAAGATCCCCATCCATTTGAGGGTCAATTCTGAACCCCATTTAAAAAAGAGAACCTACCATTTGGACTCAAGCACAATGGTTTGGGTTGTGACCTGCTTTCTCTAGGTGAGCCACAGTCTTGTTAAACGTTACTCTGTTTTTAGCTGCTTAAGCAAAACAGTTGAGAAGAGCTTTAAGGCCAGCTTTGCTCCTCTGGCCTGCTGTCAGGATCTGGCTTGATTGAGACAGGCTGCGACACAGGAATGAGATGGCACAAGTCGTTTTGATGCACGACTGTGTATGTGCTGCTGAGGCAGGATGAAGAGGTAAGGTGCCCTTGCTTTGGGGTAATCTGGTGTTTCATGCACAGAAAGTGCAGCATTGTCATTCTCCCCAGCCTGAGCAGAGTTGGGGAGGAACAACACATGGAAAGGGCCTTGTGTTCGGAGGACTGGCAAGTTCTCCTCTGCTCATGAGTTTTGCCCAACTATTTCTTGCTTCCCAGCTGCCTTCAACATCTGCCTAAAACCTGGGGATGAGCAGAGAAAAGTATCTGATGCACTTTATGACTCTGGCATCTCCTCTCCAGCATGGGATGCGCTATTGCTTAGTGCCTGGGAGAGGTCTGCAAGTGGAAGGAAGGCAGCTGGTCTTGCAGTCTTGGCATGAAAAGCGCCTGCTGGTGGATTAAGAAAATTAATCCAGGGAAGGCATCTCCCTTCCCATTGTTAAGTGTGGTGTAGCCTGGGGCATTGAGCATTTTGGCCAGGAGCTGCTCTCATCCCTGGGAGGTGATGTCTAGACATCCTGTCTCTGCCTTCCAGACTGCAATAGTGCACCTTTCTGTACTCCAGCGAGCACAACGACCTGACAGAGAAGTGGATGCCATCTGGGTGACAAAGCAGCAGCTGCCTCTTTAGGAACAATAGCTGTCAGGAGCACGGCACCCCCGCGTGCTGTTCAGTCTGCTGGCTCCCCGGAGAACACCGTGGCTCAGATTTCAAGAAGTGTTTTGTTTTTCTTGGCTAATTCATAGTGTTATGAATGAAGCTCCAAACTCTGGAAACTTCAGTTTTCCAGAAACTGCGTCTAAAATAACGAAGGCCCTGAAGATGCAATCAAAAGTGCTTTTATTGGCTTCTGTGTAGGAAGAGTCAGGTTGATCAAAAGGGGAGGGAGAAAAAACTTAAAAGATTGAGCATAGCTGATAAAAATGGGAGATGGGTTTACAGAGAAAATGTGTCACTCTTATCTCTTTGTACAGTTTACCTAAAAGACAATTTCAGTTACAGCAGATTCTCATCCATAGTAGAAAAAATGAGAGTGACACAAGAGAATGTCAGATATCTGCTGGTATCTCTCGACTTCACCTGGGTTTTGTTTTTGTGGATCTCTTTGTCCTTGGTAAACCTGTTGTGTGTGTTCAACTTCCCTTTGCCTCGAGGGTGCCTGTACATTAAGTCACATTGCCATGTGTTGTCTCTGGGTAGTAACGATGCACCATGGAGGGCACGTTGTATTATAAGAGCATTGCAGGATGAAACTTGGAAAATACTAAAGCCCAGAAAGAAATCCACATTTTTCCAGCTCAGCTTAGCTTTGCACTTTATTTGAAGTTCAAACTTCAGTTAATTCAGCTTCATTTTCTGTGTTGCTACTTAAAATGAGTTGAGTTTTTCAGTTTTATCTCAGCTTAAGTTGATGTTAAGAAGAAGAAAATGCTGTTCAGTTTACTTTGAAGTTGGGTCTCTTGGCACTGGTACCCACATGGGAGTTGGTGCTCAGTTGGAATCAGTTTCATTGCGGGTCTCTTTGGGCAAGCACTTGGCTTACTGTGCAGCAGCTTATCTCTAGGGTAGGTAGTGTCTTGGTATAACATAGGCCAACAGAGCCAGGTTTGGAGCGTTTCCTCTCTTGTCCTTGCTTACTTGAGATGATTTTGCTATTGATATGCTTTATTTGTTGCCACTGTTTCTGAAAATAAAGCACTTGGGCCCACAGGCTGCCAGGGTGCTCTGCCCGTTCCATGCCAGCTTATCTTTAGAGAACAGGTAACCACAAAGTGTATTTTCCTGGACCTGCTCTGATCTGAGATCTTGAAGCTTTACAGAAATCTCACTGAAGCGGAGCCCTTGGACATTACCCCTGCTAGGAGGAGCTCTGCCTCTTGGTGGGAGCCAGGAGTGGGAGGCAGGCCCCAGTCGTCTTTCTGGCTGCCGTAGGTTGCTGACCTCGCTTTGTTGGCAGAGGCCTGCTGGAGGAGATGTCGTGGAACACAAGTACTGTGCTATTACACAAAGAAAATTGTAGCGTTTTGTGTGTTTTAAAGAGTGATGCCATTGAAAGCTTGTTAGCAAGAGACCCGGTTCTGGGTGACTTCATCAGTTAACAACTGTATTTCCCCACCCTGGTGACTGCCAGCTCTGTATCCTCTGGAGAATCTCAAAGTCAAGTTATTTCTGCTTTGTGAACAGTCGCCATGCCATCCATGGCATTGCAGTTGACATGTGCAACTCCGTGTGCCACCACCTGGCATGGGGTCTGCAGCTGGACCTAGTGCTTCTGTTGGCATGTGACCTGCAAAGGGATCCTGCGCGGAGAGTCACGGCTGCGCTGAGTTCTGCAGAGCTGCTGAATGTTGGCACATCGCAGGGGAGAGTAGGTAGAACTTTCTCTCGTATGCTGGGGGTGGCTTGTAATTTAAGAGTTGCCCCCATTTCTTGGGAGACGTTTCTTAGAATAGGTGGGATGGAAAAAGAGTAAACTAAGAAGGAAGATTTTTCTGCTTGGCCTGTTTAGTCCAGAAGGGATTTGTTTAAAAACAAACAAAAAAACCCTAAAAACCGGTTGATGAAGATCTGTTTGTAGAGTTGTTGTGTGTGTTTGTTTAAGAAACTTCTTTGTTAGAAACAAGCACTTGCTAGTGCACTGTGTAATCCCTGGAACCAGACATTGCTTGATGTACGGAGGAGAAACTTGCCAGTGGGAAAGCTTGGGACACAAACCTGAAGCAAATGCTCTAGACGAAGCAGGTTGTGTGTTGAAAGAGTGGGCTTAGGGCACTTGCAGAAGTTGCCATCTCATCTTTAATATTTTTATGGCTTTACTTAAAATTTGCACATGTGCACTCATTCGTATCCTCTTGGCTTGGGTTGTTTTGTTCTGTGAATGCAGTAAGGGTTCAGAGATAACAATTTTTGTGTAATTGTTATTTAAGGCTTTTTAGTGTCCCTGGATGACTTTTACATACTAGGCAGTGGCTTGATCATGTTGCAGACCACCAACAGTGTGTTCAACCAAACCCTCAGTAAGCAAGTGGTGCCTGAATCCCTGTTTGCTTGGCAGAGGGTCCGCATTGCTAACATGATGGCAGACAGCGGCAAAGCTTGGGCAGAAACCTTCTCCAAGTGCAACTCTGGTAAGTACGCGTTCATATGAACCTCGAAAGAAAGGATGTGTTCCTTCACCCCCTCGTGCCCCTTTTCGTCCTTGGACAGGGCTCATAACTCTTTGTTCTCATGCCTAGGGACCTACAACAATCAGTACATGGTGCTGGACCTGAAGAAGGTCAGGCTGCAGAAGAGCCTTGATGACGGCGCGCTGTACATTGTCGAGCAGATCCCAACCCTTGTGGAATATTCCGATCAAACAAACGTTCTCCGGAAAGGTAATAGCTCCTACGGCATTTGCTGGCTTAGGAAAGCCATCTCTGCGCTGGCTGACTGCGCTTTGTACCTGGGAAGGGCTTGTGTACGTGGGAGGTTCAAGTCAGACAGCCTTGTGTGAACATCCTTCTGTTGCCATGAACGCTGACTGTGTCAGCCCTTGGCTGGAGCCTGCCTTAGGCTGGATGCTGCACTGACTGCGTGGGTTTTCCAGTCTTGCAGAGTCCTGGGACACAGAAGAGCTCTTTTCAGAGAAGAATTTCAGGTGGCTTCCTGTGTTTTAGCCATCTAAAACAGAAATTCTTTTTGGAAGAGAAATTTTTGCTCCCTTCACGTGAGACAGCAGCACTCCTTTATGAATTGTAACTAGATCCTCCTGGTCTGGAAGCTGATGTATCCCTATCCTCTGGCCTGCATCATTAGAGGCTGCCAGGGCTGCTCACTTCTGCGGGACACCTGTGTTACAGCACAACACATACATGTGGCACTGCTTCCTTCAGGTCACGTAAGCAAATGCCAGCAAAGAGGGTACTCCCATCTCTGCTGCATGCTGAGCTGGACACAAGCTGGTGAGGCCTCTGCCCAGGCAGCTTTCCAGTGCTGTCTGCGTGTCGGTCCTCCAGGAGGGTTGGTTTGGGCACGCGCATCTCACTCTCAGTGAGTCCCAGTTGATTCACCTGGGCGCCTTACTGTGAGACCCCTCACGTTGCGCTGGGTTGATGTTAACAAGCAGAGTGCTGCCTTCAGCCGTGTTGAGACAGTACCTCTCTAAGTCAAATTCTGGTGTGTGCGCTTTCAGAAGCAACATTCCCTGCTGGCAGCAGGAGGGTCAGCACTTCGGAGGGGAGCTGAAAGCATGCTGCTCTTAGGAAGAGCTCACAGCATATGGTCTCTGCCTAAAGACTCCTCAGTGCCTTCCCTGGGACAGGAGGGGGGAGGTACAGATACCTGGGCTTGCCTGGGCCACGTTGAGTGAAGAGGAATCGTCTTGGACCACTTGTAAAATATATGATATAGTTAATGTGTATAAGTAAAAAACTTTATTTTTAAAATAATTTTTATTAAACCATTAAAAAAAGGCAAACAGAAACATGAAATTCATACACATGAGGTAGGACAAAGGTTTTCTCTCTCTAGGTCATCACTTCTTCAGCCCTCACGGGCAGATGGTGGCAAGTGTCCCTCTGTCCCCAGCTGTCCCTACCCTCTGTGTCCAGCCACAGCTTTCCAGCCTCACTGCTTGGCAGCACCCCCCTGTGTTCTTTGCAGGCCGGTCGCCCGCCCACCCCTGCTTGCTCCATGGTTCCTGTTTATCTCCAGGTTTTGTTTGTTTCCCCCCAGGGCCCCTCACTGTAGTGCTGTTTTGGGACTCCTGCTGTTACAATGTGTGTGTTCAGGAGTGTTTGTTTATTCTTTTTCAATTGCCGTCTGCCCTCATCGCTGCTGTGTGTGCGTCTTCGGTTGTGTTTGGCCCCGACACTTCAGCACGGTGCATTGCTGCGCCTCAGTGAGAAGAGAGGAGTAAGGGCATTCCAGCCTCTTGCAGTGAAGCTTGGGGGAGGAAATGACCTTTCCCTGCACAGCCCCAGAGGCGTGCAACCTCTGCAGGAGGGCTGTGGCCACTCTGCGTGTTCACCCCAGGCTCCTGCAAGTCTGATCTCAGCTGCTTTGCAGGATGAGTCCTCAGTATGAAGTTAGGGGCGGGCTGCCTGTGTGCAGTCCCGGTGGTGTTACACAGGGAGTCAGCCCCAGTGAGCCCAGCTGGCTGTTGCCTTATTTCGTTCCTTTCAAACCAGTTTGACGTGTTATTCCTCGAAATGCTGTTAAGGCACCGCAGCTTGGAAAATGTGGGTTTGTTTTTGATATAAGCAAGAGTGTTCAGCTTCCCCAAGTGTTGAACGGGTTGCTTTGTGTCTCTGGCAGGTTACTGGCCTTCGTACAATATTCCTTTCCATCCAAAGATTTACAATCTCAGTGGCTACGCGACATACGTTGAGAAGTATGGCCTGGATTTCTCCTATGAGCTCGCTCCAAGAGCGAAAATCTTCCGCCGAGACCAGGGCAAGGTGACCAACTTGGAGAGCATGAAGTACATCATGAGATACAACAGTAAGAAACACATTCACGTATTTCAGAGCTGATCTTCATGAAGCTGCGTTGACTTTCTTTTATGATAGCGGAAAGCTGTAGCGTTACCTACAGATGGGTTATGTTACTGTCAGTGCAGAGTAAAACTTTGGGTCAGTTTGGCTTCTGCCCACCCTCTCAGCCCCCGCTGTTCAGGAAGGATGGTCTTCAGTGGGTAGTGCTCTGCTCTGTTTTCTCTGACAGGGTTCTCCTTAACTGGATTAAAAGCAGCGCAGTTAACTTCTGCCCGGGCCCGTCTCTAAGCACAGACAGCTGTAGATGCTGTATCCTGATTCCCAGTTACAGGGAGCAGGCTGATCACCAGCCTTGGGGTTTGGGAGGCCTCTCCCAGGGTGGGGTATTGCTGCCGTGTGGGCTGTGAGTAGCAGCACGCTCACAGGTGTTGGGGCTTGTCCTTCTTCCCCTCCTAGCTTGCAGCTGCTGCAGTGGGGGTTGGAAGGCTCCTTCCCCTTTAGTTCAGAACAGGAAAATGAAGGCTCTCACTGCTGCACTCTTCCTTCCTTGCCCCCCACCTCTTCCTTGTATGATTTTCTTTCCTCACAAAGTTCCTGCAGGTCTTTGTCACGGGGAGTTACTGATGTTTGTGGTTAGAGGTTGGCAGTGGTGCCCCTGGGATGCAGAAATAGCTGAAAGGACTTGGACTGACGGCCTGTGTGGAGCACTGGTTTCCAGCTGGTGCCTGGGGAGGAGCATGCAAGCAGTGTGGCAGAGCGGTGTTTCTGCCAGCGTACTTACTCAGCTTTGAGTGGTTTGAGAACTTCAGTAGAGGCTTTGAGGGTGCAGGGACTAATTTGTTTGCTTTTCTTCCCTCCCCACCACGTTTCTCCCCAGACTACCAGCACGATCCTTATGCTGAACGCAATCCTTGCAACACCATTTGCTGCCGGGAAGACCTGAATCCTTCCTTTCCAGTGCCTGCAGGCTGCTATGACTCCAAGGTAAATAACCCAATTTCGGTATCTGCTGAACATTTGCTGCAGCCTCTCTGTGCTCTTCTCAAACCTGGGGTGCATTTCCCTGTGCTAGGGTGGGCAATGCCAGGCCTGCTTCCTCTCTTCACCCTGTCCCAGTGCTTGGGCAGCTCCTGAGATGGCACTTCTGTGCAGGGTCCCATCTCCTGCCCTGGCACCAGTCCTGGCACAGAGGCAGAGGGGAAGATACGCAAAAGAACAATGTCCATGGGGACCTGGGGTGGTCAGGGGTTAAGCCCTGCAGCCTTGCAGCAAGAGGAGCCTAAATGAAGGCTGCAGTGAGTCCTCACAGCACTTGGAGGAAGGCGGGGAGGATGACTGCTGTGCAGGCCTGGCCTCCTCTTCATGGAGGTTGGTTGGTTGCCTCCCCAGCCCACAGGAATCTGTCCTGCTTTTAATTTTACCTTTACAAAAGCTGGGCTCTCTAGTGAGCCACCCTGCTCCAGGTCTCCACCTCTGTGTCAGACTGCTCTGAGCAAGGTTTGCCAAAGGTCACCTTTCTTTCGGGGGAGAACGCATGGGAGAGCCTTCAGACCCACTGTGTCCTGGAGAAAGCTGCAGTTTTCCTAGGCAGCCTGTGTGGTGCTCTCACTGAGAGGCAGCCATCCAGCCCCGCCTGCTGGCAGATCCCACGGGGACCAGCCTCCTTCTCCAGGTTGAGTTTGAAGCTGGGAAGGCCCCGTGGAGCCTCTTGCCTGGGCCAGCCGGCCTGCCAGGATGGCTGCTGGGAGCTCCCAGAGCTGGTGGCCGTGGGGTGAAAGCAGAGAACGGCGCAGAGGTGTCTGGCAGGGAGCAGGGTCGGCGCATGCTGATTGTGGTGGCTTTGACAGCAAGGGGAAGGGGCTGGGCTGTCCTGGGAGTAACAAAGGACCATGGCAGGAGGCTCCAGGCAGCTGCAGTAGCTGTGCTGCAGTTCTCCCTTCCTGAATTACTGTGGCAGTTTCCAAGGGATGGACGCAGTGCTTAACGCACAGCAGAGCTTGTGCTGGCCCCTCGCAGGCTGGCTGCCTGGCCTGCTGGGGACACCCACCCCCCGAGAGGGCTGCCCTGCTGCCCCTCAGCGCTGGCTGTGGCTGTGCAGGGGAGGAACACTGCCTGACCAGCACGCGTTTCCGCTCGCTCAGTTTCTTTGCCGTGCTGTCATCAAATCTCCCTGAGCCCTTCCAGCCCTGGGATGGATGCAGGTCACCCACCAGGCGCCCATGTTGCCCTTTGTTACAGGTGTCGGATTTCCGCCTGGCGTCGGCGTTCACAGCCACTGCCATCAATGGACCCCCCGTGCAGGGCGGCCTCCCCGTCTTCACCTGGAGACGCTTCAACCACACGCGGCACCAGGGCCTGCCCGAATCATACAACTTCAAATTTGTCACCATGAGGCCGATCCTGTAAGATCAGCGTCGAAATTCCAGAATGGGATTTTACTTTTTATTTTTTTTTCATGGAACCTTTCATTCCTGTGTGTAATAAATGCACCTGGATTACCCGTCCCTGTGCCTTCCCCTCTGCTGCCCGCTGGGGTGGCGCTGGGGCCGGGGGCGATGGGAAGCAGCCATGGCACTGCTCTTGGGCCATCTCAGCATCGCCACAGCCGCTCCCGGAGCAGTTTGCTCTGCTCAGTTCTGCGCTGACCTCTTTGGCGGTGAGGCTGTACATGCTGCTGGGGGGTGCCTGCGTGTTGACACTGAGGAATCACTGGGCTGTCCTGCACTGGGTGTTTTGCTTTCTTAATTACACATACGACAAAATAAACAGCTCTTTGCTCTTGGCCTTAACAGCCCAATCTAAACAGGGCCTGGTACTGTGCTGTATTACGAAGGCAAAGGAGCATGAGGTTGGGGCAAGGGATGGGGAAGGAAGGAGGTTCCTGCAGCATGGGTGACACGCTGCCCTAAACATCTGGCTGTCACGGTAGTGCTGATTTCTGCCAGGGGCGGAGGGAAGCAAGAAGTTACAGCAGAGATTTTGCTGAGGCTCAAAATCAGCGCAGGGAATGAAGCAATCTGAATGCAGGAGCAGAAGGGGGTAAGGCAGAGATGACACAAAGAGCATCTGCACCCCATCGGGGCTGGGTGGCTGCAGGGACGGGAGCGCACTGTGCAAGATGACTGCTGCAAAAACTGCTCTGAGGGCAGGAGCCAGGGCCTGGAGGGATCAGATCAGGAGCAAAGAAGTGGTGGGAAGCAGCAGCAGCAGCAGCAGCTTGCTGAGAGGGGAGCACAGAGCATCCAGAGGAACTCTGTTATGGGATTGTCACTCCTAAGCAACACAGCAACATTACAGATTTGAAGTTACTGCCAACTTTCCCCCCAGTTTTACATTTAAAACCAAAAAGCACTCATAGAAGTGCAGGCAGTGAGGCCCAGGAACCTGTCCATAGCTCCCTGTGTGGGACCGTCCTTCACCAGGGTCACCATGGGTGCCTCGTGTGCTGCGAGGGGGTGCAGGCAGCAGCTGGGCTGCACCCTGTTATGGGCTCCTCAGGAAGGGGAGGGAGATGGGAGCCTCTCCCACAGGTTGAGCCCCCTGCCCTGAGGTGGGAGGGGCTTTGTGCCTCAACTTGGAGTTGTGGGAAAACCAAGCACTACCTTGAAAAGCCCTTTCATGCCAGAGGTCAAACTCAGCTCCTTGCAGGGAGAGGAGAGCACCAGCACTGGGCACCTTCTGGGCAGGACAACACTCAGCCCCGCTTTGCTTTGCCAGTGTCTGGGAAGTGACCTTGTAGAACTCAGTTCCTGCTCCTGGGGGAAGCACAGAGGAGTAGCGTCACGCAGATGGCTTTCTAGGAACGACCTGGAGCCAAACCACTGCTGCTTAACCTTACTCGACCAAGGCGGCACCACGACGGCGGCGCTGGGATGCCTGCGCTGCCCCATCCTCCAGGTGGCAGCACGGCCAGAGAGGTGAGCACGTGCCCGTCCTGCTGCGGTCCCTGAGATGGCTGGAACTAAGCACAGATGACTCAAAGTGTTAAAAACCCATTAGTTTATTTCAAAGTATAAATTTCAGGCCCGTCCGACAAAACCCCACTACAGTTAACACATACACACACACACTAATCTACAGGACAGACAAAAAGGGGGAGAGCTGGCAGCTGCCCAGGTGAAATTGGCCATAAAAGCAGCCCCTTTGGATTTATTTACAAGTCCAGCTGCAAAACAAAGCAAGAAGTCAGACTGAGTTGCTTGCAGAGGATTTGGAACTTGCTACAGCTGAACAGGCCTCCCCAAACAGTTCGGACCCAGTCGTCTTATTTACAGATAGATACACCCCATTAAATTAAGACAGCACTTCAAATATATATAAATATATGTGTGTGTGTGTGCATATAATATATTAAAAAGAAAAGAATGCTCAGCCCGCACAATGACAATGAGAAATAAAGATGCATTCTAACAGGTAGGCAGAAGGGATGAAAAGGAAAAAATCCATCCATTTACTTTTTTTAGCTTTTTTTTTTTTTTTTTTAATTGTCCCCTCAGAAGGTATCGGGAAGGGAACACAGCTCTTGGCAGCAGGGCTGGCTCAGGAACTCATGTGAACTCCCCCCTCCAGTGTTCTCATACAATGCCCACCCATACCCCGACCAACAAATTAAAAAAATATATATTTCATATATCAAGTTTCTATTTAAAAAATCTGGATAGATTTTTTTGGAGCAACTGAAAATACTGACGTTTTTAAGAAGGCAGAATCGCAGCTTGATTTTGTACAGTGTATACAATAGTCTGGAACTGGGGAACGGCTGCTTGGGAAGCAAGAACAGATCTGACCTGCTCCTACATATAACAGAGAGTCCGAGTTATCGGACACGAGCCGCGTAAAGGAAGAGGCGAAGGGGTATTTTGTTACAGTACAGAACAGCGCTCAGATCCTACTCCTGGGCCCAATCACGCTCCTGCTGAAGGCACGAGGGGTTTTGCCATTATTTTCAAAGGAAGCAGGATAAGACCCCTTATTTTTTACAGGGAAGACACCACGGGCATTTCCAGCCTTGTGCTAAAACCCTTGGGGTGGGTGAGCGTCTCGCTGCTTGTGCTCAGTGATCCAGCGTGGGCAATGGTCGCAGGCAGAACTGAAAGGAGCAGAGCCCAAGGCCGGTCGCTGCTCCCACAGAAGCCGGGTTGGAGCACGGAGGTAAACGCGGGCTGAGAGGAACCTGCCTCTGCACCCTCACGTTATTCTTGAGTTGCCACTGCAGCTGCAGCACCTGTGCTGTGCTAACCGCCTACAGCCTTCCACGGGTTTAGTTACTGGAATCCAGTAAAGCTTTTTCAGATTTGTACTGAAATAAGAGTCCAAAGAAGCTGTAACCAGGAGGAACTCAGTGGAAAGAACGGCATTTTGCCATCAGCACTCCACAGCAGGGCTCCTCCCTTCTAATCAGGAACTGAAGCAACCCAAATCGCTTTCAGCGTAGGCATCCAGATGCCCACGAATTACACAAACCAACAAAACCAATCGAACCCAAACCAAACCAGAGAGCGAGGATGAAAATAAAAAAGTTCAGAATCAGCGCAGTGTTTGCCAAAGCGGAGAACTAGGTCTGAGGTGGTGCTGCTAAAACATCATGTACCCAGCTGCAGCAGCACCAACTCATTGGAGCCAGGAACAAATTTGTACTTATGGCACTGAAAATAAGATGGGAAAACTTGCACGAAGCATAGGGAGGCATTTCAGTAATGTCCCTAATAACACGCGTTAGCTCTCGGCTGTGCCCTGGCGTGGTCAGCCACCTGGACTGGCTGATCTCTGTAGGTCCCCTCCAAGCGAACCGGTCTGCTCTACCACCACAAAGTCATCCCGAGATTTTTAGCGTATTTAAGAATGAAATACTGGAAATCTCCAGCAACCAACACTTCTGTGACGACCCCAATCCAGAAGCACAGCGCTAACAGATCTGTACTGAATGTTCCTGAGTATTTTGGTAATACTTCCAAATAAAGTCTGTTAAATGAAATCAATTGTTTATGCATGTGCAACTAGGAGAAATTCACTTAATATTTTGATCGTTTCTGGGAGGTTAAATAAAAAACAGCCGCTCCACAGCACTGGGAGAAGTGCCATTGGAGTTAAGCAGTACTCAGCTAACATACGGGGTAAATACTCACTGCAGAGATGTGCTCCACCGTGAGAACAGCTTTACGGAAGCGGCACAGCTCCCTCCTTGTGCGTCAGTGTCAGGAACCAGCTACCTGCAACGTTGCCAAACGGAGCATTTGAAAACCAAGCTATGCTCCATCACGTACTTTGCCACCGCCACTGAAGATCTTGAAGCTGGATCCTAACATCTCTGCTGTGAGGAAAGAGAAGTCTGCTTTCAGCCTGCGACGGCTTCGCGCAGCAAGCAGGAGCTGGCTTGTTTCATCCCGCCCCAGAAAGGAGCTGCGCTCTGCCAAACGCAGCAGAAACAGATTAAGCAAGAGGGCAGTTTTAACGCTCTGTTCAGGTGAGAACTACATCTTTTTTTTAGTAAATGAAGAGGAGTCTTCTCTCGCTAAAGATGCAGCCCACGAACCCTCCACAAAGTACCAGACCGTCCCTACTAATGCCTCCATTGGAGGAAAGAAAGAAATTCTGACACAGGACTCTCACCCCCCGCCTATCCCAAGCAAGACAAAGCTAACAACAACCATGACCTAAAAGCAAGCACGAACTATAGAAAAGCTCATGTATAGCTCGGGCTGGAATCAAACAAGCAGCGTAAGTCCCGGGTTGTATTCTAACATTTATTTTAACTTTCAAACTATAAAACCTCATTGTATTGATATGGCCAACGGCCCTTTGGTACCACCTCAAAGACATTAAAGTAATCGCCCAAGGAGGACAGCAACAGCCATCAACTGGAAGAAATTGTTCTAAGCCTCTACTACAGAACCGGCTTTGTAAGGACTCAACTTTCCATAAGTAGTCTAAATGCATTATTAAGTAATTATTCCTTGAAATAGACAAAACATTTAATCAAACATAGAAAAATTCAAGGCATTATTGATCGTTGGCACCAGTCATACAGGGACAAGTGTTATTCCAAGGAAGGGTGGCACATTTTTCATGCATGAGATCAGTGCGAACGTCTCTCATGATGCTTGGATTTAGACAAAATGTTTGCTTACCCAACTCAATGACACTGCTGAACTTTGAATGCGAGCTTCCATGCAGCGAGTGTGCGTCACTCACCTGACAGAACGCCAGTCCCAGCTGCATGAAGGAGGGCAGTGACACGGGGCAGACAGGAGTCTGCAACGGAGTTTCTTTCACCAGTAACGTTCTTGAAGGGCACACAGCTGAAGAACCCATTATCTCATAGCTTATTTCACCAGCCATACGTTGGGATTTTTTTCAAACCTTACTTTATATTTAGAATTTGTTTTGAAAGACAGGCAGTGCTGGGGTTAAAACAATATGTAACCTCCACTGCTTTGCCAGATGGTGAACTAAATTTAAAAAACCCAAAACATTTTCCCTTCTAAATCCAGCGTTTGGTTCTGCTGGACAGGAACAAACCTGTTGTCCTTGTTCTTAAAAATGCCAAAATAAAAACCTTATAAATCCCTTCTTGTCCAGGTGTTACAATTTGGTCATGCATAAAGGAAGTTTAAAAATGCACCGACAGGATAGCGGGGCAGATGCACCAATTTCTTAGCTCAGAAGCATCATGAAAGCTTCTAGGAAAATTTGCAGTTGCTCACAAATTGTGGGCCAGTGTCTGACCTACCTGGGGGCGTTGGCTTTCTGCAGAGGCAGGCAGGTGACTGCAAGGGAGGGCTACGAAGCCAACTTTGTATCTTTTCCTACTAAGGGAATGTCCAACCCCAGTGCAAACAAGTAGAAGCTTCCATGGTGCCACGCTACGGAGGTTTCTTTGGCTGAACTGCAGCATACAGCTTTCCAAAAAACAGGGAAAGGCTCCGATGGAAAATACTGTCTGTATACTCTAATATTCTTCACAGGACAAAAACAACTACTCAATAATTACAGGGAGGGAAGGGTTGAGTGACACTGCAGATAAAAATGAGTCCAGCATCAGCAGATGTTACACTTCTTGGTCTTTACAGAAAGAAACAATCACTATGGGCCAGGAAAACGAGCAGCAGTAATGAAAGGCTAGGGGGGCAAAAGGAGAAGGAACTCCAAGCAAATGAACACCACAAGGTATCTGGCTACATTTATTTCTGAAATTACTCTTTAAGGCACAAAATAAACCTAAAAAATAGGGCTGGATGAATAAGGGGAGGGTCAGAAAAATTGTCTGAGTGAGTCAGATGTGAACGTAGTTCCAACAATCCAGTTTCAGATCTGACCTAGGAATGCTCCAAGTGTGAATGAGGGTGCATGGTGACAGCAGGAGAGCTCTTACGTACGAGAGGCAGGAGACAGTGAGGTGACTTCCTCCCCCCCCACCTCCAAATTCACCGGTTCCCTGGCCTGACTAAAGTTCCCTTCCCTCTCCTCAGACAGCTGATTACAGTTTGTAAAGTAAGAATGGACCACTCCATCTTCCAGCACCCAAGTGAGACCATGAAACACCTTTCATACCACAGCCTGCTCACAGAGCACTGGGGTGCAAGAGGCAAATCTGTTCCTGCCCTCACGTTAGTGCCTTGACAGATACTACAGATATGTATGCTCTGCTTCAGACAAACTGCAATTTATTATTTGTTCCCACTCTGAAGCAGAATCCCAGGCACCCAAGGTGCCCTTGAAGAGTAGGTAGATATCCAGGTGGAACAGCTATCATCGGAAGGAAAACAAAATTTTTGAACAGCCCATGACTTGACCTATCCACGGAAACAGGTTCTCTTGCTGGAGGTGAGACTTTATTTTTCTTTTGGTTCTGAATGCATGTAGTGTATCACACAGCTGTCTAAAATAATCCTGCAGAGAGTGGATTTAAAAGAGAATTTCATGCATGGGATCAACCCCCCAAACCAGGGTAATTCTTGATAGCAGGACAGGTTTAAAGGCTCCAAAGAACTCTAGTTTAACTGCTCTGGGAAGTGATCACGTCTGTGGACTGGGGGTCACAGAAGGGTCCAAAACGGCCATAGATGTCCTTAGCTCGAACTGCAAAGTAGTACTTGCTACCAGACACAAACTGAGTGAGAGTGCATGCCATAGGTAGTGGAAGGGCCTTCACTTCCCCTATCTTCTTCCACTGGGAAGGCATGGTGGCACTCGGGTCCTCGTGATAGGCGTAGAGATGGTAACTGTCCACAGTGGCACAACTACGGTCCACTTCCATGACACTCCACGACAGCACAATACCGTTCTGGCTCTGTACCCGTGCCAGCTTCAGCTGTGGCTTTTGAGGTGGAGAAGTGTTGGCAGCTTCAGGGGGCAGGCGTGGTGGCTGTGGTGCCTCCGGCAGTGGGGCAGGATGTACAGGGCGTGGTGGCTCCTAAGCAACGTAAGAGCAATATGGGAAAGATAAGTCTACAGCGGAAGGAGGTTTTAATTCATCACTCCCAAAGCAAATGGAAACAAATCAGCCTGCAATCACCCAACCATCACAACTCAAAGTCCTGTGTATAGAATGCACACAGGCATGACAGCAGAAGCAAAGAGTGAGAAGGGGTGGGACCAAGGATGTCAGAAGTTATTATTCACATATAAATCACTACCTGTACAGAAGATCGTCGCCACAGTTACTTCCCTATATCCTGTTTGCTTCCCACCCATGAGATGATGGACTGTGAACACTCAGCCCTTTACCAAGACTGAGCAGGCACTTTGACAATGAGTTTGAGCTAATCTGTATCTGAGCTGCTCTTCCCACGTTACGCAAAACATCCCAGACACCAGGCTGAGCTGGCAACTCATCACCGTTTCAACAAGCAGTTTTCAGTCACAAGAGGAAGAATGGGTAAAGGTAGAACATGCATATTTATCACCTTAAATTGAACAAAAAACCTCAGCCTCCGTTTCCAGAAAGTTTTGAAATTTCAACTGAAACATTTAGATCACAGAAACTTTCCTAGATCTATCATGATCTTTAAGGTCCCTTCCAACCTGAACCATTCTATGATTCTATGATTTATGTTAGTTAATTTGAACTTAGGAATGTGGCTACAATGAGTATGAAATTTTGTTACTGTCATGCCAGGGACCTTTTCAGGATGGTATCTGGAGTAGTCTTTGTCGCTTTAAGTTTTGTGTGTCTCATTACTTATCAGTGGGGAATGCATGAAGTTGAATGGTGTCTAGATTCAAAGAATGGTTAGCCACTTTGGTAATATATTTACCAAATCAGGAGACTGGAAACAACGTGACTGCCCAACAATTGCGTATGCATGCAATGTATGTAGGTCAGTCTCAACCACTAAACCATATGCAATGAGTCAAAAGTAAATTCCGGCTTACTCACAAGGGCTTGAGGTGAGACAGAAGGAATCAAACCTAATGTTGGTTTGAAAAAAAAAAATGCAAAAAAAATCTCAAAGATTTGGGAGTTGCCAATTAAGGACGCTGTTTGTATTGTGTTCTTCTTGTTCTTCTGCCTAATCTTTGCAAACATCTGTACTGAAAAACTGGTCACAGAATGACCAAATCGCTGAAGTTGGTCATCTGGTCCAACCCCTGCTCAAGCAGGGCCACCTATAGGCAGGTTGCTTAGGACCATGTCAAGGTGGAGCTGAAGATCTCCAAGGAGGAGACTCCACAACCTCTCTGGGCAACCTGTTCCAGCGCTCCCCCACCCACACAATAAGGAAGTGCTGTCATCCGATTCGTAGCCAAACCCATGAATTACATTTTCAAACCACGATAAAACCTTCTGTGGCAGTTCTTTTGCACCCTTGACTCCACAAACCACCTGCAATAATTCAAGCACCACTTTTCAATACACACTACTGGTGATCTGAAGAACTCTTGTGTGAAGCGACAAGATTGCATGGCTTTCACCGTCCCCAGCGGAATTTTCTGTAGGTGATACGGTGGTGATTTTCACGTGAACTGGCTGGAAAGTGCCTGTAAGATACTTCACTATTCTGCAGTTCACATTAAGAGGCAACGTGAGACATGCTAACGCGGAGACAAGCCTGTGAATTGCTTTAAGTGATTTCAAAACGGCTGTACTCACCGCATGCACTTGTGGTGGTCGATGGTGCACTGTAAGCTGAGGTGGTCCAGATCCAAGCGTTAGTCCGTTGTTCACAACATACGCAGTTGTTTGAGGCAATCGAACTGCCATGCCTGTAAGAAGCACAATGAATACTCCTAAGTATTGAATATTTAAAATCAGCCAAACAGAACACACTGGAAACCAGACTCCTTGGTTCAGCTGCACGACACCAAATTTCAAACTGACACACCCCCCTCAAACTGCCATCAGACTGCTGTACTAACCCAAACCCACCTTCCATTCCTTGAAGCTGTAAAAGGGAGCTAGTACTCACATCGGTGGAAGAGAGAGAATGATGTTTCTGTCATTTGTAGCATGAAAGAAATGGGGGGAGGAGGAGAAGTGGGGGAGATTCAGGGAGTTTGAGCTTTATAAAAAAAAATCTGATCACTTTGGGATTCAGGGAGGAAAAGATAAATGCCGCTGCAGCAGAATGATACCCACTCAGTACTCAAATGATAGAAGGCTGTGCTGTGGATAGCATGAAAACCAGAAAAGATGAAGTCATTGTCCAAGAAGCCTCACAGAATGAACACCACTGTAGATATGTACTTGCAAGAATTACTGTTTCATTGCAGCCATAGCAAACTGACCTGACTGGCAGGAGTAAACTAGGTAATGTCATTAGCTTCATACATAATATCCAGAACTCTTGCAAATGACTCATTTTATACTACATCTCTCTCTCAAGCAACATTTTGTCCATTTACTGGTGGGACACGCAAGTTTTATGAGTTTTATGTTTTTGTGCACGTTGTTATTGGTTGCCTAGCGTGTTCTTCTATTTCTGTCTAGCAATACTAGGTCTGGGGCAACCTCTGCTACCCTCTAGATTCACACCTGTATGAGATCCAAGGATTCCAATTCTTCAGAAAAGAAAGAAAGTAGCTCATGGAGTGATACATTTCAGGAAAGTACAGCTGTTCTTTGATAATGGCTGTCTATGAACAGTCATCAAGCTGCGTCCAGAAGTGACGAGTGTCAGAAGTCTGGGTAAATAGCGAGTCTGAGACAGTGAGCTCCAACAGAGTGCTAAATCTCACTGTTTTTATTTTATGCAGTAAGAATAGTTAGATGAAAATGATGAACTGTACGCAGTTAACTGCTTCGCATCTTTTTCCTGTTGGCACACTTATCTCAGAAGCTAATGACTCTTACAGGATAAACAGTCATCAAAAACTGGCTGTTCCTTATGCATGAAAATCCAAACAAGTCCTCTGCTTTAGCATGACTTTGATTCTGTCTTAGGAAATTCAGATAATCCGAAGAGAGAGGGACAGAAATATCTTAAAAACACTTAAAGTACAAATTTAATACTGCTTCTGAGTGCATCTTTGCAAAGATCAGCTATGCATACTACTTGGTTAAGGCACAAATACAAATCTACAAGTCTGCAAAGCACACTGGATGAGTTCTCAGAGTTAATCTTCTGAAGAAAAACTGCAGAGATCTTACTACTTAAGCACCTGCTACTGGCACTAAAGACTATTTCAGTGATAATATAAACCAATATAGATCATCATCAACATTCCTGTTTAAAAAGCTGTGTAACAAGGATGGCAAAAATGCAGAATGGACTAAAAGGTGAAAACTGCTGACAGCTAAAGAGATCAAAGAACATTAATTGCTTTTTTGCTGCAAGTAATTGAAACTTCTACATCTGGTATGCAAATGTGAAGCCCTGAAATCATCTGTACTCCAAATCATCTGTTCTTCAGCCTGCTCAGGCAAACCACCTGGTGTCCTCCTCCTGAGGTACAGGGAATGCACAGTGCTAGGGAGGAACTGTCAAGTTTCTTTACATTATTTGGCTTGTCAGACAATAGTACTGCATAGTACTCTGACTTGAAACGTACGCTCATGTAACACAACTGCCTCTACCAATTACAGAAAGGTCTAGGTTTGAGGGCATCTCTGGAGATGATCTGACCCAACCTTCAGTTGGAAGAATGCTCTCTGATTAGGTTATTCAGGTTCTGTCAACCTGAATCTTACTTATTTTATTGGAAACCTCTCTCAGTTTCTGAGAATTTGTGAACAGATAACTGAAGGTTAAGCATTCATTCTTTCAGTGGACCATCAGGTCAGGAGAACATCACAGAGAGATCCGATCTATTGTTGGATGACCTCACCTGAGAAAAATATGAATCCCCTATCTCATTAAATTCTCCTAGAGAAGGCTTTAAAATAGCATATTATCTATTGTATGTTCTTCAACAACACATTAAGTACCTTGCACGTCTAATACCATCAGGTATTCAGCAGATTTTAATACTACTGGTGTGTCATAATAACTGGTCTAACTACTAGCAGATTTTGAAAAACCAAACCAGTTTATATTTTGGTACAAAGAAGAAATTGCTACTAAAAATAATTAAATGAATAGACCATTAAGTACTCAAAAATCCTTCCAAAACAACAGGAAGATTGCACAGGTTTGACTTGTAGCTAAGGGCAATGACGTAGCTCAAGAACTGCCTGATCAAGTTCTGCTTAGCTAGCACAGCTGATTTTTCACAACCTAAGGCAATGCAAGTGGACCCAGTTGTAAGAGATACTCAAAATTAAATTGCTACAGACATACACAGATGTTCTGTTTTCCAAGAACTAGTGTTTCTGAACGATGAATCTATTATTTTATGGAGGAATAGCCTCATTTTCTTCGAGAACAAAATGTTCTGTGTCTGGCTTATACAGATGTTGTCTAAAAAAAAATTCACTACCTGGATGACATCACATAAATGTAGTCTCATAGTGCAATGGAACAGGGCAACTTTTGTTAAACTTTTGTTGAAAAAACATAGTAGAGAAATTGGAGGGAGCTAAAAAAGCAGTTGAAATCTACCACTTAATAGCAAAATATAAACTACCATTTAACTTCAAAGGTTTTTACTGTGAGCATTGACTACTCAATTCAGAATGACTTTCTGCTACGGGAAGGCACCAGTTACGTTTGCAATGTTGAGATGAACTTGCTGACATCCCCAGTCAAAGAAACTCAAACATCCATCAGAAATTGATGCATTTGGTGAGAAATTTCACATCTAGGCTTAAAGAAAAAAAAAATCTTTTACCTCCAGTCTGTGGGTTGACTGGCCTTAAACTTGGGCTTGGCATGACAGCTCCTCTGACAGAATTCTGGGCTGGTGGCGCAGGAATAGTGGTATAGACCACCTGATGGTTAGAAGGGATTCGTGGTATAGGAAGTTTTGCAGGAGTTTGAGTCACTGGTCGATGAGTTACATTCACTGTTGTCGGAGCTGGAAAAAGAAAGACAGACCACAATCTAGAATGGAACTCCACAACATTAAACTAATATCTCTATTTCCAAGTGCATATATTCTTTGGAAAACTGAATCATCTGAACTATGCAAAATAAAAGCTGTCTCCACAAAATTGTATCTGCTTCTGATAGTGCAAGAAAGGAGAAAACAGCTTAAACAAATGGTAATGGTAATTTACACCTGAAATAATAATGCCAGCATACATCCAAATTCCAAACAGAAAAGATAAGAATAATACCCAAAAGAATCAGACCGAGGACAAAAAAATGCTACATTGTTAGTAAGTCCAAATATAGGAACAAAAAATCATAATAATAAAAAAAAAGCAGGCATTTTTATAATTACTATATCTGATCTGTGTAAATAAAAGTAATTCTGAATCTAAGGATAGCTGTGGAGAAGATAAAAGCCACCACTGAACACAAGCTAGTAACTGAACACAGAAGTGATCAGTTGTAAGACAATTCCAATGTCAACTAATGATTAACAATTACCTACAGAAAAAGAATGAAATAAAGAAAAAAAAAAAAGAGGATCTAAGTTTCATGTTAGGAAAAAAAATACATAATTGCAGACAAAGTAACACTCTACAAGGGATGGAACGTCACTGTCAGCCTTGTCATTCACTCTGCCAAAGGAATTAATTGTGAAGTGCAAGTGGACAGAGATAGGAATGATGTTGCTAATACTATTTCTTCTATTACTCAATTAGTGTCACCACTACAGATTTCTTCTTCACTTTGCAAACAAGTGTTGTTAATCATTTCCATGGCTATTCTATCGACTGGTTACCTTTTTGCTCCCTTAAAATGTCAAGAGAAATTCTAGTATGGAACATTCTTAGAAGAATTTCTTCCTCTCCATGAAGTTCATTTGGTCCTGAATTGTTTCTTTACAAACTAGCTGGACTATCTTTCCCTTCCACTTCATCGATTAAGGAAAAAAAAGATTTTAACTAGAATGAGATTCTTAAGCAGCTCAAACATTTTGGATACTCTCCTGAAAAGCTTACTGCAATGTGAGTACACAAGAGCCTAGCTTAAGAAAAAGCAGTCACTGCATTCACATAATGTAAAATGAAAAAACAAAGTTACCTGTAGGTAATACGTGTATAGTGGTCTGGGAAGGTCCACTTGTTGGCACACCTGTTTGCTGCAGAGAGCTGGGTTGCAAAGGTGGTAGGGGGCGAGGCAAGAGCTGGGGAGGCTGGGTGGGTACGCTCAGGCCTGTAGCAGGTGTCTGATTCTGCTTCTTGGCCTCTGCTTTAAAACAAAATAAAGTTACGCACAATAGCAAACAGAAATTAGAACATCACAGAGCTATTTAACCCGAAGTTTTTTTCCCCGACATTCAAATTAGTAAAGAATATTTCTTAGCATGATATTTCTTTCATCTTTTCATTCTGCAAAACAGACTGTAAAAATTTCTTTCAGTTCCTCTCACTTTCCTCATCTCAATCTTTTTCTTCCCTATATTCCATGTTTCATTTTATCACGCTTCCCTTTTCCATATTCCATATTGATAGGACAAGAGGTAATGGCCTCATATTGTGCCAGGGGAGGTTGAGGTTGGATATTAGGAAAAATTTCTTCTCAGAAGGAGCGGTGCTGCACTGGCATAGGCTGCCCAGGGAAGTGGTGGAGTCACTGTCCCTGGAGGTGTTCAGGAACCGTGTGGATGTGGCACTGAGGGACACGGTCAGTGGGCATGGTGGGGGTGGGCTGATGGTTGGACTGGGTGATCTTAGAGGTCTTTGCCAGCCTTAACGATTCTATGGTCATTAAGTCTGTATTTCAGCATAATTTGGAAACCTGTTTTTTTCCATTAAAAAACACATGGTCTAAAACCTTAAAAAGGGCCTAAATATTACTGTACTCAACTTGTTATTTAAAAAAAGTGTTAATTCTTGCCTACCTCTGGTGCTTATAACCTTTTAATTGCTGACTCTTTCCTTTGTTCAATCTCTGTTGGTCAGCCCCATTTGTTGCTGTTTTGAATTTTCATACTAATTTCCTAATAAGGGGAAATTGCTTTAATATTAAAAAAATGTGAAAAGAGATTTCAAATCTCATTTTCTCACATTGTCACTCTTCTCAACACGCCTTATCCACTAACTGGGAGGAGGAAGAAATACAGCATCTGTATCTGTAGTTCACTACAGCAATATTTTTTTCCTGCTTTAGTTTATCTGTGGCATCATGAAATATTCATTTGAGTGCGAATCTGTATGTGAACAGACCTTCTCTCCACAAGGAGAACTAACAAAGTGGATTTTTCAGCTAGATTAAAGCAGCAGTGGGCAGAGAAGGCACCGCCAAAAACTACTAAACACAGACAAGAGAAGTGTTACGGGCGCCCATTCAAAGAAGACTTGTCCTAATAAAACTGCACATGCAGCACCACGAATTCAGTAAAAGAGCACACAACGTAGAAGTAAAAAATACTACACTCTTGACAAAACATATCAGCATTATACTGAAGAATATGCTTAGAAACTATCAATCAAGTGTGCTAATTAGGTTACATAAAGAACAGGGTTAATGGCAGTGTGGCTCAAGATGTTTATTTATGAGCTAGCCAAGCGTACTTGGACGATCTCACTGAGCTGTTTTTAACACCAGCTATGAATATCGTGAAGTAGCAGTGCCCTTCACAAACTCCTTTATTATAAACCTAACACAATTCAAGACCTCAAAAGTAACACAAAATAAATTCTGCATTGTCTTCCTGTCCGCAGACTGAACAGCCGAGCTACTTCACTGAAGTTATTTGATGAAAACAGTTTTCTTTTAATGAACAATGTATATAGAAGCAGCAGTAAAGGGATGCTCATTCTGAAAACACAAAGTGAGATATTTCCTGCTCTTTCATAAAGTAGCAGGTCTTGTGATTTATTCAAACTTGTATTTCACGTGGGTATGAGAGATTTCCCAGTGTCCAGCAACATTTTTGAAGAGAATACTACAGAGATGCATACACGTGCTCACTTTGAATATTCACAGATTTCTACACATTTCAACTGCCATTGCATAATTTAATTGATGTATAATTTGAATGACTGCATTCTTAGTCATGACCTACAGAAGATGTGCTCCTGATCCAACTGGTAAGAATTAGGACGCGCTACTGCTATAAAAGCGTTGTTCGAGTAACTAAGGCAGACTGGGCTGATATCGCTTGCTTTGTTTTTATGACACACAAGCAAGTTCATTTGTCCCTGACAAATCAAGAGTCCTGCTGACATTCTGGCTGCTGGAAACCAGGTCAGGATTGTACCAGGCATGGGAAATGATGAAAGATAACCAACTTATATATCACTAGCAAAATGTTATTTAGTTATGTAAATTAAAAAAATCAACAAGAGAAAAAGGAAGACTGGATAACCATAAATTTAAGGCTAGAACTAATGCAGGAACTGTTCCAATGGTGAATGAATACAGTATGATCTTCACTAAAAATGTGGAACTTGAGAGACAGGACAAATTGATTTAGGGCAGTAAGCATAAAATGGAAGTCATCACTACTGGAGGCGTAGTGCAAAACTACAAATCTAAATCAAAAAATGGAAAAGAATGCTAATTTCCATGCCAGAAAATGGGCTTGCAACATTGCAGTCGTAGCAATGAAGTGCATCCACATTGCCAAAGGACATAAAAGTACAGCTATATTTACTCTAATCTTGGCACGCAGACCCAAAGCAAAGATCTGCATTTAGTATTTATGCAAAGTTGTTTATCTAGGAGGAAAAAAAAGGATTAGAAGCTCTAACAATCTAATGCCTGAATACCAACTGTTGAAAGGTCTTTAACTAATCAGCAAACAAAGATGAAATCCATCCAGAGGAAGTTTCAAAAATGTAATAAAGAATTCAGACTTCTCAGATTACTCCACGAGTCGAACATATTTAAGCATAGACAGCAACAACTCTTAAATTAAAGAAAAGGGAAAAACCTTGAAGACTCTGTTTTACACTAAGGAGAATTCTTATTATTTAAGGCCTATCAGAACTCTTTAGTAACAGTCCTGCTCAAAAGAAACAGCAAGGAATAAAATACACTAACTGAAACTTCTTTCTATCATTCAAGGGGATGAAATAATATCTGCAGCTCAATTGTCCCTGCTGTTAGCAAAATCTTTTTCCACTTACCTTGAGAAGAGCCATCTTCTTCATCATCCAGTGTAAGGTCAATGACACCTCCTGAATCGCTTCCTGTGACTTTCCCGCTCTGAAAGACAAAACTCCTTTGTTTTGCAAAAGCAAATCCAGGGAACACAGATGGAAAAAGGATACGAATTGCACACTGAGTAGGCAAGGTCTCAGGATTGAAGTATCTATTAGAAAGGAACTGATAAACTGAGCAGTAGGAGGAGATTTTGGAAAAATGCTCCTGGACTTGGGAAAACAGACAAAAGCCAAATGCTTGGACTGCAGTATCAAGTACTGAAGTATCTTTTAACTTGATGACCAGTACTATATTATTATTTTGCAGGTAAATAAATTAATAAAATGGTATTATAGAGTATCTGTCAGTTACGACCCTTTTAATATTTTAATCCAATTGTAGTCTGTGCTTTCCTTTAAGGTGGTACAACCCTTTGACACAACCAGTCAATGTATTTTGACAGCCAACTTTGTCACCAGTACAATGTATTACTCATCTTGAGATAGTATGGCCTACATCCCTACGGTGACACCAACTTCACAGTAACAAAATCTCTTATGCAGCCCGTATGCTGATAAAACATGTCATCGAAAGCCATCAGAGAACTCCCAACGGTTTCCAGCTTTTAACTGCACTGTTGTATTTTATCCATCACCACAAATGTCAGCATTCTGTTATCCTATATATGAAGCCATTTGCAACCATCTCTTTAAAGAAGATAAAGTTAACACGTGAAGGCTAAATGTTATAAAAACGCAGCAGGCCGTCAAACAAGATTCATCTTCTGGATCAATGGCTGTCCCTTGATTGTTGAGCTGATGGAATAAGTAACAGAGGAAGGTCCTATATATGTCTGTGTTTTTAAATACGCTTTCTAGAGCAAATGTTGAATGATGTGAATATGAGATTCCTTAAACTTGATGCAAAACTTCAAGTTTCTTTGGTTTTGTAGAAGAGATGATCATTTATTGCTGGACTGAAACTGATTTGTGGATTACGGTAAACCAGGTTCCTTGGGACAGACAGGGGTTTAGGAAAACCACATAATTATCAAAATCACTGAATCATTAACATGAAAAATAGTGTAAGTTATCAGCTACACACGGCCAGCATGACAAAGCCCAGGAAGGTTCACATGTTACTGTGTAGTCTAATAGGGACAGATGCAAAAAGCCCAAGCACTGAGATCATCTGCTCTATGAGCTTTAACTAGGGTAAAGCAAAGCCTTTAAGGAAGTCTTAAAGACAATTCTAATACAGGCAAGGCTTTGAAGAGAGAGAAAAGAGGCATCATACTAAATACAAATGAAAGCTGTCTCTGAATTACTGGTCACTGGACTTGGAGGGCCTGACACGAATGATCTCTTCATTATGAATTTGAACTGTAACTCAATTTCTGCTAAAGTTCCAATGCTGCCACTGATCAAATTCTGCTCATAACGTGTCATGATTAAAAATTTGAAGAAATAGCTAAGTACTTATGTTCCAAGGCAACAGAAGTGACCTCTGTAGGGACTTGATCCACGCTCTACATAAATATCTTTCAGATCTATTAATCATGGAATTCTTCTGTTGAGTGATTTCTACTTCAAAGACCTTCCAGCTTCAGTTTCCTTCATATGACAAGCCGATTTAACCACTTGAAGCTTATGATAAATGCCACATTCAAATAACCAATGCCTACTTGATTAGCATCAAGTCAAGAGGAATTTCATTCCAACTTGATAATCTTCCCAGTCAATGATGTCTATTTTAAACGATGGCTCTCCTTGCCAGGAGAAAGGAGACTGAAAAATGGGAGGAAGATTTATGATGAACCGGAGAAAGATGAAACTAACACTAGTCTATTCATTTTTCCTCCACTATAAAATCTATTAGACTGAAGTAATTTCCTTCAATTCTTCGTCCACAAGGAAATCTAAATTCCTAGAGAAAAATACTCTGTATGAAATTGTTTTGAAGTCCTACTTAACCATTCAAGTCAAAAAAGTTCTTTGAATTTCCAAGTCCGCATGTAGCTTTGATTTTGGTTGTCTCGAAGGCCAGAATCTCGCGTTATGCAATGCTCAATGAATAATCCCATCGGCCAATTATGTCTCAAAAATGCACTTTTCAAAAGAAAAGACCTTTGAGTTTGCCACACTATTGAAGATTTTCTATGGGAACAACCCTGTCAGCAATCTCCTCAGTAGGAAACATCCGTAAGTAGTCACGTTCTTTCCATAACCTGTACTAGAAGTTGTGGACCTGCAGGGCACTTTTGTATGGTGCTCTGTGGTGCAACCCCCACTGTCACTTCCAGGGCATGCACTACAGCTACTCCAAGAGGAAGTCGTACTCCATACACACCACAATTAAGTTTTCAATCCCTGCCATGGTTTGAGCCGGCAGGCCAGAAAACACCACACAGCCTTTTGCTCACCCCCCTTCTCCTCCCAGCTGGGATGGGGGAGAGAATCGAGGAAAAAAAAGGTAGAACTCATGGGTTGAGATAAAACTATTTACTACCAGAAAAGGAAAATAGAATAAGATAACAGTAACGATAATTATATACAAAACAAGTGATTGTACAAAGCAATCGCTCACCCCCCACGACCAATGCTATGCCAATCCCCAAGCAAATGAGCCCTCCCAGCTAACTCTCCTTCCTTATATTACATGATGTCATATGGTATGGAATATCCCTTTGGTCAGTTTGGGTCAGCTGCCCTGTTCTTGACCCCTCTCAGCTCTCTGTCCCCCCCCACCCCAGCCCTTTCACTGGTAGAGACACAAGGAACTGAGAATGAAAATGTCCTTGGCTCTGTTCAATGCTGCCGGGTGTTATCAGCCTTGTTTTTCTTCTAGAACCAAAACACAGCTTTGTAGCAGACACTAAGAGAGAAAGTTTCAGCTAGAAACTAAGACAATCCCTAACTACATTCCCATAGTTAACCTGCCATGCATCTCCTGTTAATGAAATTTAGGGGTACGGGAAAATTTTAAAGTAACTTGAAATGCTGAAAACAGCCCACATTGCGTCTCCTACCAAAAACATGTAGAAGGGTACGGTGTTGTCAAGGTATTCCCTCACAGAACAGACTGCTGATTATGCCTGCCATAAAGGTCAGGATTTTGACTACTCAAAGTATCAGAAAACAACTAAGATGAGGAGCAGGGTCCATTTCTACACTCTGTAGCACTGGCACAGTTTTCAGATTCTTGTAGATGTCTCAAATCCAGGGAAGAGAATGGTAAGAGATTTGGGAAGAACTGGTAATTAGAGATTGGAAAACTAGTTGACAATTTCTCATGGGGAAGTTAGGCATCTCCACAATCTGACAGAGAAGCTGTATACCAGGTGTTTCAGGAGCGTGGCTGCTTACCACCTGAATGGTTAAGACCTAGAAATGGAACCAACTTGGAATCATCCCTGTCAGAAGCAAGCAATAAATGGTTTTCAGAACGTCCTCTGCCCAACTCTTCAAGGTCAGGAATTATCTCGGGGAATTTTTTTTTTTCCCCTATAAGGACTCACTAAAACTTGGTAACAGAACTGTTTTTGCAGAAAGGCTAGAAAGAAAGAACTGCTAAACTGCTATTACTTCTGTAAAATGAAAGGATGGAGATTTCAAGAAAAGGACCACCCTGCTGCACATCAGAACAAGAGAGCTGGACAAGCTGCTCAGAGCAAAACCATAAACCAGCTTAAGGAGGCTTGTGGCCCTGGTGAAGTGGAAGGGACGTGTAACATTGGATTTCCACACATATATGAACAACCTTCTCATTTATGCCAAAAACTGAAATAAGAGAAAATGTTTTTTAGCTCCTAATATTAGAGTTCAGCAAGCATTTGAAACTATTAACATAGAAAAGCAAATCTTGGCATTCTGGTCTGCTGTGAGTTTTCAGCTTTCTCCAAACACAGGAACGTCAAGAACACCTGCTCCAGCTGATCTCAACAGAAGAACAAGATGATGCAACTACAACGCTTTAGCACAATCACACCACTAGTGGAACAGTTAAAATCATTTCATGAGAACCCAAAACTTATGCGTGGTGCCTTATTTCACATATTGCCTAGCAAGTCTGAGTAACAGAAGAGTCAGTGGCCTAGAATATCAAGTAAACTGGAACTGAAACAAAATAACCGAAGTAATATGAAGTGATCTGTATCTATTTCAGGAACACATTTATAAAACAATTTTATTTTTTAAAGCAAACAAAACCACAACCGACAAAAAACAAAACCTCTAAAACCACCTTTTCTCATCTGTCAAAAGAGCATCAGTCTCCAAAGTGACCAAAGTGGCACAGAAATTTGTTTACAATAGCACCTGTGTAATTTCTAGTGATCACAGCATAAAAGGTTTACACTGAGATTTAAAATAAACTTAAATTGCCGTACTGTGTTTTCCATCATAACAGCTTACGTAATACATACCATATGTATTAACATACATAACAGCTTATATATGTTAATACATACGCCTTTAAGCTACAGATAAGGGTAGGACAGCTCCAACAGGCTGTCATTCACGTTTCTGTTTTGGACTTGTTTAACCCAGAGCTGAAAAAGTATAACCACAAAGGGGCAAGAGCAAGACCTGAGCCATCCAGTTAAGCACAACCATACCTGACCTGCCTTAGTTTGAATCTTTTTCTGCTTACACATTACCAGCCAGAAGTGCAACAATTTTACACAAAGCAACACAAAGACATACACCTCAAGAAAACAGAAATGTGAATTCTATGTGCCTGCTATCAGGATAGCGAAGAGCTGCAAGACCAATGCTGACCAAGTTCTCGTCCGTTTCTGGAGACAACAAAACAGGAACAAACATTTAACAAAATGCAGAAGAACAGCTGGTACAAATAAGCAGGTGCTTGCAGGCATCACATTAAAAAATTAAAACTGAACAAGAATTAGCCACAGAAATTTGTTGGGACTCATATGTTCCAAAGGTGCAAACATGGTTTTCACACTTAAAAATGAAAATAGAAATTAACTAATAATAGCATTTGTATCTACCTAAAATCAGATTTTGTATGACCTGCAACAAATCTGTATCAAGCACTTGTTTTCTGCTTAGGTTTAAAATATAAATATATATATATATTTTCTGCAGTTATCTTTCTGCAATGAAAAGACAGAATTCATTCTAAAAATGTAAATAGAAAGTTAATAGAATTTTCATTTTTTAAAAACATTCTTCCAACAATTTATAAATTATTCTTGGTGGGGTGGGGCGAAGGGTGGAGAATGAGGAAATCCTGCTGTGAAATATCACATTTCAGAGATAAATCTGACAAAAAATTTTAGGAAGACAAGAAGAAAAATAAGAGACTTCATCTCTTACTGACTTTGTAATTTTAATATAGTTACATCTTTATTCTTCACCTCGTCAGTGAACTTTTGTTTGCAATTAAGATGTTTTGCATAAAAGCAATGTATCGTGTAACCAAACATTTCATAGATCAGTACAATGTAGATCTGCCCAAGAAGATTCACGCAAATTGGAGTTCAAAAGAAAAACACAAGGTGAAATGGCTGAAGAGGACTGCAAGGCATAATTAAAAGCAGAAACAAAGGTGAAAAAAGAAAGAAGAGAGAAAAGACAGGAAAAGAGAATTATAAGCCAAGGAGCAGCTAACCCTGCACCACTCCAAGTACATGAGGATTGCATGAGCGTTTTGTAATGCTCCTTCACTATTCTCGTTCAGCGTTGTGCCTTCTTCCGCAAAAAGCCAGCCAAAGAGAAGGAACCTCACACTTACAATCTCAATCTCTTTCGAAAAGTGTACTCTAAAAAGAAAATCTTGTCAAATTCCATGTCCTCTGCTGTGCTTTCTTCAATTCACAGTGTTATGTCTACACCTACAGCACTTAACACAGAATTACCTTAAGCTTTGTTTGTATGCCAAATCATCCGTCCAAGCATCTAATTTGGCAGGGGTGGAGGAAAAGTATTTTAACACTGAGCAGCTCTTCCACACAACTTGTGAAAGCAAAAGATCTGAGAAGAGGGGCAAAAGCAAGAGAGTGAATTTTCACCTCTTTCAAACATCTGAGTGAAACCTTCTAAATCCTGAATCAGAGACTGTCGTACCTCTCAACACCACTTAACTAGTTAAGGTTAAACTGCTTTATGGTGCCTACAGAAGATAAAATAATGAAAAGCATATATAAAATGAATGCAACTGTTCAGATTTGTGCATTTTTCTTGCTTAAATTTACAATAGAAATAGGTATTTCTAGATGTTCTTCTAACTGTAGAACTTTTAATGAAAAGTGGTCTATACCACTGATTCTTCAGAGTGATACTTTCACTTTTATAATATGAAAACTACTGGGGGGGGAGGGAAGGGGTGGAAGTGAGCGAACAGCTGTGTGGTGCTGAGCTGCTGCTGGGTTAAACCACAACAGTCCTTCTGGCACCCAACGTGGAGCCTCAAAGCGTTGAGATAAGAGCAGATCTGACCAAAGCATCTTAAAACAAAACTGTTATAAACTTCATAGTAGTTTAATAATTGCTACTCACAATGTTACTACCTTGTCATTTTCAGAGATGTTTCAGAGTTTTTTCTTGGAACTATACCATTTAGCACCTTACTTGCTATCTATGTTCCCTGTTGTGCAGTTTATCATCTCTGGGCGCTGGAGTAAAGCTATCATTTTGCTGTACCATGTAACACTGGCTTATGATATGATAAAATTACTGGTTGGGAAACGAATCTGGTATCAGGAAGGAAAAAAAGTCCTACTAAGATGAGGATGGAGAAGATGAGGATGAAGCAGAGTCATCACAAGAAGGGGAGGAGGAAGACGGTTGGACTAAATGATCTTGGAGTTCTTTTACAACCTCAGTAACTCTATGATTCTATGAAGATGTGGAACTTACAAAGAAGGCAATAACTATCTGACTTCTGCCTACAAGGGAGCTGGAAGATACGTGAAAATACTTCAGCTATCATCCAGCTGAAGTGAATACGTGAACACATATTCACCTGGCTGCTCCAATGCTGGGATAATAGTGCCAGTTACCTGGACTTAGTGGGCAGTGAAGCCAGCCAGCTGTGATCCCTTTCTAGTGAAGGGACATTGACAAAGCAACTGGAAAAGGGACACAAGCCTTCATCCTATGGAGAAGACTTATCAACCATGAAAGAAAGATATCTCTTCATGGAATAGGTGGTATGTTACCCAGGCAAGTGGAACACCACGGAGAAAGGTATCCAGTACCTGAGAGAATTAGCTGGGCTGGAGATGATATATAATATTGAACTGGACAACAATCAGTTATCCCAAGATCCAGATGATGTCAAGAGCCTGCAACCTATGGGACGGGAATTTGTACAGAGTGCACCATCACTGTATGCCAACACACTGGCAGCAATGACTTGGAAAGATTATGAAAACCCAACGGTGGATGAACTGGTTAGATTACTTCAATAATACGAAGAAATTTTCCCTTCCTTCCTGTGGGCTTGTTTTTCAGCTGTGAAGAAACTGTCCTGCGAGCTCCAGCAATTCAAAGACATTACGTCCTACACCCCACCTGTACGGACTGGTATCTCAGCTACTACAAGTAAGCGTTCCTCTGCTCGACAGAGAGGAGACAGTGGGTACACACCACATGCCACTGGAGGCCAAAGTGAGCATAATTCGGAATGAGTGGCAAAAGCACCCCACTGTGACTGGCCCAGAGGCACCATGCCATGGTGTTAATTAGTTGGTATTAATTACTTCAGGAGAGGGTACTTCAAGGACCCAAAAGGGTACTGGTGAGCTTCTGGTACAGCTGCCTTGGAGAAAGAGGACATTAAGTAGCTGTCTACCTTGCCTGGTCTCTTAGAGGATCCGTCTGTTGTGGGCTTGTTGACTAGAACAGCAGGTGCACTAGCAGCAATATCGCACCGAGACTCTCTGTTTCCCATCCATAAGCTGATTTGTCAATCGAAAAGCCAAGGAGTAAACAGCAAGAGTTACTTGCCCTTTAATAGTCCCATAGCCAGTGCGAAAGTCCAATGGAGAGTGGAGGCTAACAAAGGCTATCATGGTCTGAGTGAAGTCATGTCACTCCTGAGCGCTACCATGCTGGACATACTAGAACTTCAATACAAACTGAATTCAAAGGCAGTCAAGTGGTACGCCACAAGTGACATTGCCAGCATGCTTTCCTCACTTCCTTTGGAAGCAGAGGGCAGGCCACACTACATATTAGTTATCATTGCTATCAATTTTTCTTTTGTCTCTTCCTTTTCTGCCTTAGTAAACAGCTTCTATCTCAACCCACAAGTTCTATTTTTACTTTTCCTTCCCAAATCTCTCCTTCGTCCCACTGGGTGGGAGTGAGCAAGTGGCTGTGTAGTCCTTAGCTGCCTGCCAGCTTAAACCACAAGAAGAGGAAAGAGAAAGAAAAAAAGTTATTCCATGAAGAAAAGAAATACAAGAAAGGAGTCTGAATATAAAGACCAAAGCACATATTGCAGATGATGTTGAGAAAAGAATGGAACGTCTTCCACCATAACTAGAATTGTAAAATTTAACTTAAATAGAAGTGATTAAAACATCACAGCACACATACCAGCAGCAAATTACAAAAAAAACAGGGAAAGAAATACCTGAACAGAGAATCTAAACAGAAAATGTTATCTGTTACATCATTTCATATAACAACACCCATACACACGCAAACATGTCCATACCAAAATCTACATTTTGGTATTGCAAAGAATTTTCTGAATATGAACTTCTCTATTCAAATATGGTATACATGATATATATTTTTTAATTTTGGTATTATATAACGCCATGGTTGAATTAATCACATTGAAATAACTACGCTGTTCATTGTAATGCCACCTGCTTTTCACAAAGGAACATTTCAGTAAGTAAAAGTGGAAGATGGAGAAAAAATATCAAACAAAAAACACAGTACAAAACTGAAATTAATTCCAGGGTAGTAACGATCAAAATCCTGAAGAGATTATTTATGACACACTGAAACGGTGCATACAACTTTATCATTAATACCTTCTACATCAACAAAAGAGAAAAAAAATTCTGGGGGTTGTGAAACAGACATTCCATGAAGCATCACACCACCATAGTCATACATGACGCACCAAGGCGTTATATAATAGCAAAATCCATTTGAAATCACAGAGAGTGACGTTAAGAATATGCTCTGGGAATGGTGTGCGTGTGGTGGTGCTACTGTGTTTGTATGGACAAATACAAAGCTCATCATGTTTTTGTCATCCATGCACGAACCTACAGATTTCAAGCATAAGCTAAGTAGCTATGGAAAACATTTTTAGTATATTTTTGAGTATACTTCTGTCACAGACTGCTTCAAATTTACTGCTTCTTAACACTTATCAATTCCAGTGCAGTAACTCCCACAAAATTCATTATTCCAGCCTTGCAAAGCTGTCGTGAAAATTTATTTGACCAAGTACCAAATGCATTTGTCATCTCTTACCACAACAAAAAATATAAGCCATAATGCAATAAGATAGCAGTTTACCTAGTTTGTGTTTTGACAAACAAAATTTCACAGGACTGCAATACTTGTTTTGATACTGTGTGGTTGCTTACTTGTACAGAACTGGAATACTCTCAGCAGACATTTTATGTATTTATTGCAATTACCAGACTGTTCCCCTTACCCTCATTCAGTACCGTGCAATATTTTCTACAGAACAATGCAAGCATGGAAAAAACGAGTAACCAGTCTTAGTAACCTCTATATATTATATACTGTCTCACTCTTTTGTTGCAAAGAACAGACATTAGCTCTGCTACCTCTATCAATAAGAAACATAAATCAAGAAATCTATCTGAAAGACTGATAGAAAGGCTCTTCTTAATAGCAATTCTAATTCCAAATAAAAACTGCAAAGGAACCTTTGATATGATGCCTAAAGCATTTCTGTACTGCTGCGATTTTGTTTTTCTTACAGAAGGAGTTAAAAGGGTATATAGCAAGCACATAGGTGCACACATGTATCCCTTCACTGGCTCTTAACTCTTTTAAGGTGAAACATCTACCTTCTTACCCCAGTGCTCACTGAAAGTTTCAAAACAGTATCATGTGGGATGGCCACCTTGGACAATGACCACGTTACTGATCAGTAAAGGCATTTTCATTATAGCATGTTTCACATGAGTTTAATATATTCTATGTGTATGGTATAATGACATCATCAGTTAAACTGTTTCAATAAACTTCTTGATTTTTTTTGGCCAAATGGACAAATCAGAGCCTATAAAACACAAGTTTAAGTCCTTATTGAAAGCTGCTCTCAGTAACTGGGGGTTGGTTTAAATAACACGTGTACAGTTTCACGGTAAGGCAACCACTGTAAAAATGAATTTAAAAAAACACCTGAAAGATTCCCAACAGGACATCATGTAACTGAATTGGGTGACTGTTCTAAGGAAAAAAATCCAAGCGATTTCATTCTTGAATGATCTTTCTACTGCTGACGCTTTAAGAATTTAGAGTTCAAATTAGTCTCAGGTAAAGGTTCCACCTTATAGATGAGAGCTAGTTGCATTTTAAACAGCACAAACATAATCCCAGATTCAGTGACAAAAATCAACTATCCCATTTTACATATATCATTATGCATATTTATTTTCAGTGACGAAACTATGAAATGCAAGGAAACATTTTCATCAATAATGGTTCAATAATAGAGAATTAATAGCTGCTCACACCTTTTAAGCTGATATGACCACTTTGTTTACATTGTTTCCCAACAGACATTCACAAAGTTTGATACATGTTGCAAATAAAGGGGAACAAGTTATAAATGTACTTTATTAACATTTTACCAGATATATTTCCAACAGTCAGCAAAATAGCTTAAATTAAACTGTAGAGAACCAAACAAATCAAGGCATGTCAGAACAGATGGGAAATGGATTGGACACTGGTGGATTTTTTAATTTATTTATTTGTAACTAATGTTAGCTGAAAAGGTGAAATGCACAGATGGAATTTACGCTGAAAAAAGTTTTACTCCATGAAAGGATACAGTGCACAGAGAGTATGGAACAGGGACGAAAAGACTGTTTGCCTGACTTGGTGGTTTGATAAATATAACATACTCATTCTTGAACAGATTGATTCTATGTTCACCATTTTTAACATATCCAACAATCAAGTTTGCTCAATGTAATAAATCTCTTCAATATAGATTCCATCCACATGTGGCTATACATTATATATAATATTTATAATTCCTTTATCTATTACTGGGATTCATAATAAAATACTTTAAAACCATTATAAAGATTTGTTATATAATTAAATAATTTCTTATATAATTAAAAATCCTTTTGCTCCTGTAACAATAACATGGACTGTAATACAATTAAAAGTGCTTGTCGTGTCTTCAGAAATACAATTCTAGGACCTGAGGCATTGGAACGGCCATGGGCGAGATGACTGGGAATGAATAGCAACCTTTGAATTTCTATGTAAACAGGAAAAAGTTGAAGTTGAGAGACTAACACAAACACAGGAAGATGCCCCCTCCTACACCCCTGTGGCCATTCCTTTTGGAGCAATATGCAGAGGAAGGCTGAAAATGGAGAAGTAGCACTACAGCTAAACTGCACATCCAGGCTGCTTTGAATACACCAGCACAGGTGGTATGCAACTACTGACATGCTGCACAGTTCAGGATAACCAAAGAGATGTACCAGACTGAAACCACAAAGCTTAGAAAGCTTTCAATTTCTAAGTATCCTTCCAATGCCTTCAGATATTTGACATTCTGCACAACTAAGCTCTTAAGGAGGCATGGGAAAAGTGCATATAGCGAAGAACATTTACTTTTTACATCTTCCACACTGCAGATCACAATACCTTACAGCAGGGATTCATCACTTACATAGCAGTAAAAGAAAAACAGAAAACACAGTAAGATGCTGTGCTAACATCATAGAAATAAAAATGATGGTACTCCTTTGAAGTAACAGCAGAGATTTCCAAACTTACAAGAAAAACAACAACAAAAGTTCCAGATTCACGGCACGTGTACTGAAGGTTCATTATGAAAATGAGATGTAAAATTAAAATATATATTATAAAAGGTCACAGTCATTTCTCCACTGTTTTCAGAATCAGCTCCAATACGGAAAATGGAATTTAATCACTGACATGGCAGCCCTTGTTGAAAAAACAAGTTTAGTTGACTTGGTTAAGGCCAAGTACAGTTTTTCTGCAACTGAAATGAAACAAATTTGACAAGAACATCTAACTGGAAAAGTCAAGAATGACAGCTGATAAGTTTATTTCAATGTATATTTGCTAGACTCAGTTTTTTAAAGTGAAATTTAAATGATGATTAACAATTCTATATTAAGTTTAGAACCAATTGTGCCTTATAAAGCATGATGAATAAATTGTACTTAACCTGTTGGTTCACCAACATGCTCCACGTGTCCATATAATATAAAGGGAAAAACTAAAAAATTTATTATCTTGCTGTTTGAGATTTTGCTGATACTGCCACTGAGGAGTCCAATTCCTATCAACTTTGACAGTTTTCATGATCACAGTGCACAGTCTGTACTGTAATAAATGGGATTGATTTGAAGTTTTCTCAGAGGAAAAGGAAAGGACTCCTTCCCTCATGTTACTATACAGGTGGCCCGAGCTGACTTTACAGAGGCAGCCAAACATGCATTCTCTTTACCTACTTCAGCTTTTTGAGAAATGAAATACATGCAGGGAAGATCTATACAACATTTTGGATGGGAGGAGAAACAGGGAAGATTTTTCAATTGCACAACACTAGAAATGTATTCTATTAGTTAGAATTAATTCTGTTAAGCTTTCCACTAATATTTAATGCTGACTCCACCTCTCTTAAAGCAATCCTTCTTCTAAGCCCAAACCAGGAGTGCTTTTTCTCATTTTCAAAAAAAAAATCTCTCATACAAAAATCAAGACCTAGTAATACTGCAGTCAGCAGTAGCTTAGAAGTATCAGGTTCGAACTGAAGGTGGTGTGAAGACTGAATATAGATGATGTCAATAAAATTACAATTTAACAAATAACAAAAATATCTACTTAGCAGCCAACAGAACAGAAGCCAAATTAGAACTCAAAGTCAAAAAAAAAAAACAACAACCAGGCACGTCCAGCTTTGCCACAAGAGTCCTTTTTTCAATTTCAACTGCCATCTACATTAGTGTTGAGGAATGAAACTATGAGCAATATGCTGGTACAGTAAATTACACAGATGTAGCTAGGACCAGAGCAGGGCATGTGGTTGGTATGACGACAGTATGCAGCAAGAGGGAACAAAAAAGAATGACCTCGTGGCAACACACTTTTCTTGTTTCTGCAGGATAGATGGCCAACTCTAATGTGCCAGAACAAAGAATTATCCGAGACAACAACAGGAATTTTTTGAGGGGAAAAAAGGGGGAATGGTAGAAAACAATACATAATCCATCTTGGTGAAAGTTTACAGCAAGACTCTTTGAATAAGAAATGAGATTTGCCAGTCTAGCTGAATTATGAATTCTACGAAGACCTGAAGTTTGTAAACTCATGTTATGCTAAAAAATCCTAGAAAACATTCCTGTCCTCTGTTTCTTTGCGTTTTCATTTCTAGCCACTAGAAAGGATTACTCTGCCATTTCTGTTTGATTTACTCTATGACATGATAATCCTGGATCTGTGATTTCCTTCCCATATTCAGTGAAGTCACACGTTAATGGTGCAACTAAGCAAATACAGCATTGTGTGGCAGAAGTAGTTTTTATATTACAAATGACACCCAATCAACTCCTTTATCTTTATATGAAAAGTGGTTATAAACAGCATGTAAGATGTATACAGCAATTTCAAAACCTCTTAATTGCTAAAACAATTCATCAGAAAATAGAACACTGTGATCTAGACTATGGAGAAATGATGCAGTAAGTGTAACTAGTCTAACTCAGGATTGCAAAGGTAATCATCATCAGCCAAGATACAAACTCCATATTTCAGGCATCAAGCCAAAGAATCTTAGAACTGCTGGAATTGGAAGGGACCTTTAAAGGCCAGCCAGTCCAGCTCCTCTGCAATGAACAGGGACAACTACAGCTAGATCAGGTTGCTCAGAGTCCCATCCAGCCTCAGCCTGAACGTGTCCAGAGAAAACACTTCAACTCTAATTACTCACCTTTTAAGCAACAAACCTGCAAGCAACTCTTTTGAGAGAATTTTCCTCATTTCATGCACAATGGAAGAGATAGCTATTTAGCTATTTTAGGTACTATTTGCATAAAACAGTGCCTTTGGAGACCAGACTGACTGCAATCTTAGCCAAAAACATGAAAGAGGAAAATGAAACACCTGCAGCAGAAATTTGTAGTGCTCAGATGAATTTTGTAGTAAGTTTAAAAAACAAAACAAAACACACACATACACACACAACAAAACAGCAAAGAAATAAAAACCCAACCAGCATAATCCTCTGGCAAGTCTGGTAACAATTTGAACAAAGAAGGTGACAGTGTTCAGGCAATTCCAGCTGTTTTCATGCATACCTATCTATGAGTAGTGTATCTGTGTTGTACTTTTCTCCGTGATCTCCAGTGACCACGTTATTTGACTACTAAGATGCTACAGTAGTGCCAGCAGGCACAGAGTGGCGTAATAAACACACTCTTCAGAAAACATAAAAGCCATGCACTTAGTGTAGAAAGCACCGCTCTTCAGCTAAGTGGAAATCCACATCCCCCTTTTTTTTTATTCAAATACTTCTGCCCAGTCACTGTGAGTCCCAGTTGCTACATCAAGTCATACAAACTCCAAGCCCTGCTCTGTTTCATGCTTCGGCTCCAAAGCTCCCTTCAGGAGTGTGAACAGGATATTTCTTGCTGAACTAGACCGTAAGAAGTTTCCTCAGTAAACCAAGTGAAAAAACAAATTTGAAATTTTTTTTTTCTGTTTTTGTAATTTGAAATCAGTTCTGTTACAGATGCATCAAGTCATCCGTTCCTGTTTTATCACGTGCTTTATGAAGGCTCATTACAACAGCCTCGAAGAGGACTGGCAGTTAGGTTCACACTGGCTACGTCTGTGGGGAGAAACACCTTGGAAGAACTGCGGTTCAGTACAATGGGCTTTTGGATTTGACAGCAGTATGTCCCTCAGGGACTAAAGTCACAAAACTAGTGCCAGGTGGCACGCTAGATTTCTTAGGAAAGAAAACTTTGCTTTGCTCTGCAACAACATGGTTTATGGAAGAGGTGGAGAGGCACCAGATGGTGATTCTTTAATGACTTCATTTGGGATCTTGCTATATAGGTAACGGGGGGTGTTATTCTCCGTTATATCTGACCAAGCCCTGTAGTGAACTCCTGCAGCTCCCCAGCAGTGCCCAATAGCGGACTCAGAGCGATGGCCTGCCACTGCCATTATTTTCTCTAGGCCCCAGTCCTGCTTCACACAGTAGCTGGATGGTGGTAGTTCGGAGAGAATGATTGGTATATCGCTGAGAGAGCCTGGCTGCCACACTTATCCTGGGCATCATCGCACCCAAGTAGTTCACACCCATTGGTTCTCTTTTGTACCACACAGGCTGTTCTTGCATTTGCTCTGCTGTTAGCTTTAGAGGATGCAGGTAAAAGGCAGGGGGCTCCGGAGGCAACTTAGACAAATAAAGCTCCAAGGAAAAAACAGGACAGTTTGGGTCCCCTGGCATATCATACATTTTACCCATTTTATGAGGATCTTCTCCATTTTTTCCTTTGCCAGGATACCTAAACATAGCGTAACGACGCCCGTTCTTGTCCTTCTCAACAACAAAAGCATCTGGAGCCAGATCTCTTAAAATTTCCCTCCCTCGTTTGGTAAAATGCAACTGCAAATCAAACCACACCTTGTTGACGAGTGCCACAGGACTGTGCAATCCCAGCACACCAGACTGTTTAATCTTACGCAAGTCCTCAGCAGCTATAGGAGGATGGTGGTGAGTCTCATCCTTTCCCTGGATGCGCAGCATCCGCAGCATACTCACAAATACCATATTTGCACTAGCAAACTCTTTGTCCTTCATTAAGCAAATCTGACGATTGTAAGGTGGCATTTTGAGATGCCGGTTTAAGCCAGCACGCATTGACTTGTAGCTTGCCACACTGTAGGTATTTCCATCATGATTCCTTATTTTGCAATAAAACTCTCTTAAAATATCATTGAGTTCACTTACTGGAACCAACTCAAAGCTAGGGTCCTTGCCATTTTTGGCCAGCCATTGTTTTAATAGGTTAGCTGCCCAGCCAGTCTGCTTGTGGGTGTTTTTGATGCTCTTAGCATCCTCTTCCTCTTCCTCCAAGCCAAAGAGGACATCCTCAGGGAAGTTAAAATTCATCTGTGTTGCTTCTACTCCTTTATTTTCTGATGAAGTCTCTTCCTGTTTCAATTGCTTTTCCAAACAATTGATCAAAGTTGTACCATCAAATATGCCACAGGTATACGGAACACAGCGAACTACTTTTTGTTGTGAGAGCTGTGAAGTGCAGAGTAATACATAATATTTTGGATGTTACATAACAAAAAGCAGGTGGCATTAACTGGATTTTGCAAATGACATGGCATGTCAGTTTCAAATCTCACTAGCCAATTAAATCGCACCTGGTCCTTCTGTATTAACCATGGCATTACACATGCTTTAACTGATTCAACTGAAAGAAAACCGAGAGACATAGACTATAACAAAAGACTGAAAACCGGAAAGCATCTTGTATCTTATTTCCCTCCTCCTCTGCTCACCTTCCATTGCTAAATAACACTCTCTCACACAGTCTTTTTTGCAAAAATCTTTTCCGGGTTTCAGGCTCTACCAAAAATGAAAAATTCCAAATATACATCTTTTAGTGAAAATTAAAGCTTAAAAGCATAAATCTCTCAGCCATTCTGGTACTGCATTTCCTACATATCAAGCACTGACAAATGTTTATAGCTATAATCCACAGGTATCTTTTAAAAATGACAACTGTTCTTTATGAAATGCTTTAATAACAAGGTAGGGTGAGGCATGGCCACTGGTCATCTTTGCTACACTACTTGTGCAACAGGTGAAAAACAGAATGTTGGCCAGTATATTTTCTTCTTGCTTTGAAATACAATTCAGATTTATCTGTACCTTGGAACACCATTTGAAGTGGAAATTTTGGCTAGAATAAATTAATTTTATTTCCCTTAGTAAAACGACTTCCAGTTAACAGTAATGTAAGTATGAGGTGCTTTGTGAAATATCAATATACAGAAAGAAACATAATTACAAATAATTTTAAATAGCTTAAATCAAACCTTAAAAGTTTCAAAGCAAATTCAATAAATTTTAGAAGAATCCAGAAGTACTGCAAGTTCTCCTTTATAATGAAGTAGTTATTTCTGAAGAAAGTTTTTTTTTTTTTCCTTTTTTTTTAGATGACATATGGCAATGAAATATAACTCCATTTCTTAATAACTTCTGGATTAACGTGGAAACGAGAGAGTTGCAATAATTTACAAAGTACTTATAGCTTTAACTTGAAGGCCTTTAGACAAAGACTGAGTAGGATTTTCTTTCATATGTTTGCTCTGTTGTATCAGGCATGTTTTTAGTGTTCTCCAAAATTAACTCATCTACTTCCACAAACTACATTGGAAAACTTCTGAAAACATTACCAGAAGCTCATGCTCCCAGTAATACTCTGGATCAGAAGAAGAAAAATACAAATGGGCAGAAACTAGAAAGAATGACATTAAAAAAAAAAAAAAAGGAACCACGACAAAAAAAACCCACCCACACCCTGAAGTTGTTTCATTATGAGCAATAAGGGTAAAGAACTTATCTCCTGTGGATTGTAACTTGAGAAGTTTATATAGAAACATAATCAACAACCTACCTGTATTGTTCCCTCTGATGTTCTCTTGTTTGCTGAAGTATCTGTTGGTGGCCTGCTTGTCTGGTTTTCTGAGGGGTCAAGAAATTGTTCATTTGCAGTTTCTCATCAATACTAAATACTGCTAATCCACTCTACAAATTTGGAGGCAACATTTGAAGTTGTCTGATGCTAAACATTCGCTATGTGGTACATTTAGTATTTTTCAGCCCTGATTTTCAACTGCAAGTATTCAAACTTGATCACTATCATTTTTTTCAGAGGGAACAGAAGTCATCAAAAAGCAAAACAGCACTTTTCAGCCTAGAAGTAATACTCATTCCCTTCCTTAAAAGTGTGTCAGTGTATTCAAAACATTTTGTGAGCAATTCCCTTGGTTATCTGAGGACAAAAATTCCCTTGGTTACCTCTTCTCTGTTTACATGCAAACTAAAAAAATTAAGTTATGCAATATTTCTACACAAAACCTGAATAAACATGGATGGTTAGACTACAAAATACCTAACTGAGGCAAGCTGTGCAGGGAGAGTATTTTTGTTTGCTCAACTGAACGTGTACCTACGTTAGCAACTTAAGCAGAAGTCGCTTGAACATTTGACAAACACTTAAATCAAAATTCTTCCTTCTTACTCCCTTTCATCTTAATCAGAGCTTAGCAGCAACACTGCTGGCCAAAAGCAGGTTTTTTAATTCTGCTGAGAAAACTACTGAGGTATAGACCAAGGCAATGTGAAATGCAGAAAAAAAAGACAAATTTGTGGGCACATAGACCGTTCCTTTGGTCGCTATGTCTGACCTGTCACAACCTTTTTTCTGATGCGTTATATCATTATACTAGCACTAGAGATAAAAAATAAATGGAAAGCGTGTAACTGTCACTTTGATGGAAGACATATTCTAACAGTTTTATTTCATTTTCTCACCTCTAAGACACCTATTCCTGATGCCAAGCTTTGCTTGAGTTAATCCTAGTATTACTTTGTGCCAACTAGAAACTCTTGGCTATGATTTCTACTCCCTCAAGATCGCTTGGAAAATCTTGAGGACCACTTAAGAAAAAATTTCAAGCTATGCAGTATCAGAAAAGCAGAGAATCGTCATGACATGGCAAAAGATGGGGAGAAAGCATTTTAAAGTAGCTCAACTAGACAGCATATTTTAACTTTCCTTGTACTTAAGAGACTTTAAATACAATAAATGTAGTTCTTTGGAATTAGGTTAATATTCAGTTGTGGTTTTTTTCCCCCCCATTTTGTTTACTTTTAAGTGTTGTGAAAATTAAATCAATGAATATATTTTCTTTTCTGTATGTCTTAGGAAAGGCAACCAGATTATTTCTGGAGGCTACATTAAAAGCTGTTAATGGTAAGACAGAAGTTTATGATTTCATGCTAGGAATAATATAAACCAAGTTCTAAATAAAACAAAGCTTACAGAGCCACACTGTTCACTCCTTCCAATGAGACGTGGATTTTCAACAACGGCTAAAACATTTGTGACAGATTTTGATCTTGACAATTCCAACAGAAAGGCCACCCAGAAGACATATCTCAGTAAAATACACTAGCAAAATTTCCACAGGACTAGAGTTTTATGTTTCCCTTTGACAGCTATATTCTCTTCCTTTCCCAGTGGTCAATATTCAAGGATAACTTACCAACTCTGGGCGCAGTAACGGTGGGTGGTTCAGTAGGAGCTGTACTACTAAATGCAGAGAGGGGAATCTTCATCTGTAGCGGACCTCGACTGCTGGTAGAATTATGAAGTCCTGAAGTACCCACTGTGGGCAAAGAAGTCCTTGTGGCTTGTGCAACAGGATGCGCAGTTGAAACTGCCTGTACTGCTAATGTTGTCCGTACAGACCCAGCACTGGCTGGAGAGTTTCTCTGAACACCAGGACTGGGCACAGGTGGGCTGTTATTTGGTTTAGTTGTGTTAGTTGATGCCAAAGATACTGTAGTTTTGGTAAGGCTACCAACTGCAGATGAGCTTTGCACGGATATAAATTCAACGTTGCCTGACTGCTGGTTAGTTACCAAAGTTCCTGTGTGGCCTTGAAGGAGTTGAGGCTGGGATGACACTGCAACAGGCACGTGCAAGATTACAGGCAACGACTGCAATGAGACAGACATTGGCTGAGTGCTGCCACTGGGCACTTGGCTTGTGCCTACAACTGTAGCTGTGTTAGCCGTGGAAATAACAGTTGTTGTCAAAGGGCTAGAAGTCACTGGAGTCTGAGGCTTAGGGTGTCCACTGGCAGGTGTCTGAGTAGCAGGGAGACTGGAAGCTGGTACTACACACAAACACACACACACACAAAAACAGTATTTGAACCAAGGGGGAAAAGTCGCTCCAGCGCAACAAATGAGAAAACGTGGCATATGATTACCTTTTTGTGAAGAAAGGCTACATATACTCTTTTTCTGTTGTACACTGTGACAGTCAATGGCCTAAAGACAGTCACTACTGTATTTCTGTTTGCAAGAACTATATAAAAATGACAAAAATTACAAAGAATTATGACACAAGGGCTTAAGGGAAGCTCTGAGATTTAAATGATAAAAATACACGAAAAATAGTACTTTCAACACTTGTTACACAAATGGCAGAACAACTGGTCCTTCAGAAAACACGAGAAAAGCTAAATCAGCTGACAAATTTGCTTTGCATATCCAGGACGTTATATTCAGAAGATTCTACTGAAATCAAGGATTAATGTGCCAGAAAATGTATTTAATTTTATGCAACAAAATTTCAGAATGAAATCTGAAGATCAGGATTATAATGCGCTATATATAGCCATTATATTCCCACTATGCAATGGTTCTGAAGAAAAAAAAAAAGTGTTCAGTAGAAGTAGATAGAATTTTACATGTGAAGATGGTGTTGCTACATGAAGATAATTAATGGTGGTTTTAATTCTGCATTCCCTATAAAATTCTAATAAAGGAATTTCATTTGTCAACAGGATTCCTTTAAGAAACGAGGCTTATGACTTCCCTTAGTTCCTAACTCAAACTTTTATAGTCATTAGTCAGAGAGTATGATAATCAGCATCCTATCACAATCAAGTACAAAAAAAATGACCTGAGAGTCACGTGTTTCACTTCTCAGCAGCAGAGAAACTTCATGTTTTGCTGCCTTAGTCAGGCAAGCAGTCTGCAGAAGCATTTAATATGCCCACATGTTCTGGCTGGCCAAGTCAATGCATTTTTTGCCTTGCCTGGTAAACAAGTTACATGAATGTAAACACAACATAAACGCTCTCCAGAGGAGGGCGAAGATGGTGAAAAAGGCTGGAAGGCATGCCTTACAAGGAGAGGCTGAGGACACCTGGGTTGTCTAGTCTGGAGAAGGCTAAGAGGTGATCTCATTGCTCTCTAAGACTTCCTGAGGAGAGGAAGTGAAGAGGGAGGTGCCAGTCTCTTCTTCATGGTAACGGAGGACAAGACATATGGGAATGGCATAAAGCTGTGCCAGGGGAGGTTCAGGCTACACATAAGGAAAAATGTTTTTACCGTGAAGGTGGTCAAACACTAGAATAGGCTTCCTAGAAAGGCGGTTGATGTCCCTTGCCTGTCAAAGAAATGTTCGGACAATGCCCTCAATAATATGCTTTATAACTTCTGGTTAGCCCTCAAGAGATCAGAGAATTGGCTTGGATGATTTTTCAAGATCCTTTCCAACTGAACTATTTCATTCCATTCTGAACTGGAATGTGGCAGGCAGCTAGGACTAACGATGTCAGGAAAAAAAAAAGTCATAAGAAACAGCTCTGCTCTGTTCAGTTACCTAACTGAAAGCAATAAAACTTTTAAGAAGTTAGTTTATAAAGTCCATGGGCTGCTTCTCACCTGCATTTGTCGGGGATTGAAAAGTTGCTGGTTTGCTGTCTCCTACATTCCTCTTCGACTCCAGCATCTGCCTTACTGTGGTAATATTTCTATAGAAAGAAGATTCAGTTAGCACTTCTAAATATGCCGCAACAGGTATAACGATAAATAGTACAATGGTGGGGAAAAATATTTTATAGTGTTTAAGTTTCATTAGTATTTTCTAATCCTACTTATCTCCGCCCTTCCACCCCCCATGCAAATCATCTTTGCATATTTCTCTGCTAAAAAATAAAAACAAAGAAACAAAATGTCACAGAATTATTTATTTGTAAATTTTCAAATGCTTGCATTGAGCCTGCCTTTTGTCAAGAGAATTTTCCCTTCCTTAAAGTTGGACTTCTGTTTTTATCTATTATTTTCACCTGCTAAAACAACCCACAGTTTACCTAGGAATGGATTCAATACTGCCCATTTGTGAATTCTGTGAATTTTCTGTGAATCGAACTTTATATCTGAACAGCAATGAAGAAAAAGGAAGAGCACTTTGATTAAAATACAAACAAACCAGGGACGGTCACCCACTACACTAGGTACTTCAAGTGTCCTACTCAAAATTTTAACATAGTTGTAGGGAAATGCTTTGCTTACCGGTATGTTAAATTGTTTGTGTTTGCAGTGCTACTTGCTACTTTCCCTGAAGAGAGAGGTGGGTTTGATGTATTCTACAAAAGAAACAAATACAAACAAAAAAACCCAACTAGATCAGCTTGCAAACTTACGGTTTAACTGAGTTTCATGAGATTCAACAACAAAGCCAAGTGCAAGGTCTTGCATCTGGGATGTGGCAACCCCCACTATCAGTACAAACTGGGAATGAAAGGATTGAGCACAGCCTTCCTGAAAAGGACTCAGGGACACTGGTGGATGGCAAGCTGGACATGAGCCAGCAACGCGTCCTCGCAGCCCAGAAAGCCAACCATATCCTGGGTTGCATCAAAAGAAGCATGGCCACTAGGTGGAGGGAGGTGATCCTGCCTCTCTACTCTGCACTGGTGAGACCTCACCCAGAGTACTGCATCCAGACCTGGAGTCCTCAGAGTACAGGAGAGGCATGGACCTGCTGGAGTGTGTCCAGAGGAGGACCACAAAAATGATCCAAGGTATGGAACACCTCTCCTGTGAGGAGAGGCTGAGAGAGCTGGGACTTTTCAGCCTGGAGAAGGCTCTGGGGAGACCTGATAGTGGCCTTTCATTATCTAAAGGGGACTCTTTAGAAGGGTCTGTCGTGATAGGGGAAATGGTTTCAAACTCAAAGAGGGGAGAGTTAGAACTGGATATAAGGAGAAAGTTTTTTATGATAACGGTAGTAAAGCACTGGAACCCGCTGCCCAGAGATTCTGGCTCCTGTCCCTGGAGACATTCAGGGTCAGGCTGGACTGGGCTCTGAGCAACCTGATCTAGCTGTAGCTGTCCCTATTCATTGCAGGGGAGTTGGACTGCATAGATGACCTTTAAAGGTCCCTTCCAACTCTCAATGATTCTATGAACTGTATTGCATATTCATTCCTTTCTGAATGAGGTACATGTTTTCAGGAGCCAAAATCGTAAGGGAACTTGACAGGTTTTACAAATACTCAAAGCCCATTCGATCCTATCTGCCTCCCTCCTACATATTCCCTCTTCATAAGTCTCTTGTCTACAGGTTTTTATAGCATGATAATCAAATTTCTTTTTGAACTGTCTTGGATTTTTAACTTCCACTTCTTCATAGTGATTAATCCAAAATATTTATTCTAGACTCAGAGAAATGCTTTTATTTGTATTCACTCCTCTCCTCCCTCCACCCCTAAAATCTGAGATTCACCCTGTACTCTTCATATTTAAGTAAATTACATTTGCTTACACATAAAGTGCTTCCAAACTAACAGTGTATAAAGGACCTTCTACGCAAATGAGAATTATATAACAGATGTTAAAGACTCTAGTCATACATATCACTGACTCTTAGTTGAATAAGACAAATATATTTACGAACACCATTGAACAAAGTCACATCTTTGAACCAGGCCACATCTTTCTGCATATAATATTTCTTCAATACAAGTCTTACGTCAGCACTGAAAAACAAACACAACAAATGCACTTCCTACCTCCTGTCTTTTCTTCATGTCCTCCTTGGCGGCTCCAAACCGCTTTGTCAGTCTGGTGATCTTAGCCTAAATGGAAAGAAGAGGAAAACAAGCAAACAAAACCATAAATACAAGAACCATTAAAGAAATTACATAAATCAAAAGTTACACAACTGAGACATCCATACAAAAACTATTATAGCATCAGCATGAAACACAATATTACTGTATGACTACAGAGCAGCAGAAAGATGCTGATGTGTATCACAATCTTATCTGATGCATGAATTTTTGCTGCTATTCACAAATGCACGCAATTAATGAATCTGTTCACTTTTCCCCCCACCTCCTCTCTTCTCTCTGTGGAATCAAATGAGCTTCCCTAACAACAACTACAGGAAACTTAATAATAAACGCTGAGGAACCTACTTTTTAAATTTGTCTCTAGGATGCAGTTCAATACACACTCACCTGGAGTTCACTAAGCACAGTTTTATGCCGCTTGTTACATTCTACTTTCTCTATTCGCATTTTCAAGTCTGCCAGAGTCTTGTCAAATACAGCACACCGTAAAGCAGCGAGTTTTTCTTCCAACACTCTCTGGATAACCTGCCAAATTGTTATTTAAATTAAAAAAAAAAAATTAATATAATCTCAAAATTTGGGTGAATGTCTATAAAAATATTCTCAACTCAAAAAACAATTTTGCCACAAACAGAACAATGACAATGGTTGTGCCCTGTCAAGCAAATACATTGATCATAGTCAACGATAAGAATGTTGTTGCATAGCTAAGCAAGGTTTCTACATCTATTTTGGCAAATAGATGTGCCCCCTCTCTGCCATTAATTCAAGAAATTAATTTTATTGCAGTATGATTAGTATATATGGCTTTGTTACTGATAAAAAGAACCTTAACAGAAGATATTTTAACCTGTGTAAAAACAATAGTATTAATTTTCCCTTTCTTTTCCACTCTTGAGAGGGACAATGACATTTGAAGAACAAAGACTATGTTCAATGAAACTTAACTTTTTGATACACACTTCCCCTAACCAGAAATGCCCTGTGTTGCTTCAGTTGCAAAAGATAAAAATGGAAAGAGACTTATTTCTGCAAAGACTACGTATTACATTTCTCTTTTCCCCTTCGGCTCCTAAATCATGACTATTGCTGAGTAAGAAATCTTCATTAGAAAAACAAACAGGAAATAAAAGTGGTTAAGCTTTCTGGATCCTACACTGCAGTTACAATATGAACTAGATAGATGATTCATAGCTCTACAAAAAAGCTCTAAAACACTATCCTGATTACACTCTTATTTTGAGACAGACTTTCTTTAAAGCTGGGTAGAAAAAGCACACCACATATAAACCTTTATCACACTAAAATGCCACCTTCACCGACATTTGTTTGTTCTCCATCTACGGTCACATGAAACTTAAGAATTTAAATGCTTAACACATTTCAAACATAAAGTTCTTGTGATGTAGTTTCCAAATGATATCTGGTCTCTTAAAAAGAGCTATATAGGATTTTATAAATAAAACCACTGTTGTTATTATAATTATGTGCGATTTTAATCAAAACAACAACAACAACAAAAAAGAAAGTGTGTAGGGGAGCAGTGAGTGTGTGGGAAAAGACAAGTAATTCCTAAGTGGTGAGAGAAGAGACAGATGTGGTTTTGTCATCTTCATTCTGCACTTCCACTCTACCTGTTGTAACTTCTGGTCAACATCCCTTCTGGCTGTAATTTTCACTTGGAGTTCTGCTTCATAATCTTCATCTCCCACATAGCGCCGTCGTTTAGAATGTATGCTGTCCATGTCCTCAGATTTTGAACGCTTTCTCCTAGACAATTCACCTGAAACAATTACATACAACTGCTGGTAAGGAACCGTTTAGAAAAAAAAGCAGAAAGCCCCACAAACAACCAAAAAAACCCACTCCAAACAGTTATCTACAGAATGGCATGATTATTATGAAGTTTCATTTTTTAACCATAGGCATTTTTCATTCTAGAACAGTAAGAATGCATTTAGGGAAACGTGTTCGACCACATCAAGAGAACAACAGTTCCTTTGGTCTCCATACACTGCTGCCCTGAGTTCTGCTTTGTGATTCACCAAACAACTACCTCAAATGCAAGACCACACTAGTGCCACCACTACCTCCAGCTACACCAAAGGACAGAGCCTGAGCTTGTCCAGTTGCGAAAACAGAGACTCCAACAATGATGAAGGCAGGAAGCACCAGGACAGTGGCTCCCACTCTAACTGCAGGTGTGCAGGGCAACATTAGATTTGGTTCAGCATTGCCACTGTGGACGGCTGGCAGCTCTGTCCAGGGAAATGTCTGAAATGTCTGAGCCCGAGCCATTCAGTAGCACCAGGCAGAAAACGTGAGCAATAACAGCAGACGATTCCCTACGTGCAGGGAACAGAGATTGCCATCCGCTAGGAACAGGTGACTTGGGAAAAATGTAAAAGCATGAAGTGTGCAGGGATGGGGTTAAGAAAGCCATAGGCCACCTACAGCTCAGTCTGGTGAGGGACATGAAGGGCAACAAGAATGGCTTTCTACCAGCACATTAGCAGCATAAGGGAAACCAGCATAAACATGCCTCCAATTGCTGACAGTGGAACAAGTGACAAAGCAGGAAGAAAATGTCTCCAATGCCTACTTTGTCTCAGACTTCGATGAGAAGATCTTCCTCCAGCGACGCAGGTCCCTTGTAACCTCTCAGTGATTGTGTTTCTAATACATGCCATCAGTAAAGCACGACAGTTTTAACATTACATACCCCTCTCTGTGTGTTTTTCTTCTTCTTTGTGGGCCTCTTCTCTTTCTTTGTCTTCTTCCTCACTTTTTCTCCCCTCCTTCATCTCCTCTTCTACAAACACGAGAAAAAACCCATGCATTACTTATCATGACCTACAGAAAGTTGCACAGAGCTCTCTTTTGACCTGTGAGCTTAGAATAGTACTTACAAAACAATGGGGAAGAGAAAGAAGTATGGCAGAGGGAGACGTATGCAGAGATGGGGAAAAAAAAAAATCAAGAAGATATCTTCAGAGCAAAAAATCTGGACTACTGTACAACACAGATCCACTTCTGGATTTGCTCAGCTTTAAAACCAACACAATGCCTCAAAGTTACCTCTGAAAGTTACATGTAAGGAAGAAAGTATAAAAATCCAGTAAGAAAATACTAACATTTACATTTGGCAAATTCAACCATAATCTTCATGGCAGAAAAAGTCAAGATTCTTTTTTCTTAGTACTAATTTTCATTTAAAGTTTCTTACTAAGAAAAACCATCCTAATTTACATCTAATCATTTACTCTTGCCTGTGACAGGGAGGTTAGAACTAGATGGTCTTTAAGGTCCCTTCCAACCCAAGTTATTCAATTCATTTAAAATCTTCATTTTAGAAAGTTCTTTAAGCAAACAATCAAAAAAATCAACCACACCTCAAATCCACACATCTTACAAGGAAATACTTCCTGAAAGCTGCATAAAGTGAGAAATTTCATAAACTTTTGCTGTATGTTCCACGGACCTTTTGCTGTGTTTCATACAGGCTGCATTGCTTGCTAGATACAACACTACTGAGTTGCATTAACTATTAGCATTACATAAAAAAAATAAATCCAGACTGTAACACAACAGGTCAACGCTGTTATACAACACTTGATTGCTACACTTCTCCAACTTCTATTTTTGTTATCACAGCAGAGTTTAAGCAGGGTTTTTTAGAGGAAGTTGTGGCTGCAAAGATATACTGATGGTCTCTTAACACTGAATGTTACTCCTATTACGAACACTATTCGAATGATTTAAAACAAAGTTACATATTAAATCAGCAAAAAGAGCCAGAAAACCACAAGCTGAAATTATGAGATCTTTTCATGTCATTAATCTATGTAAGAAATAAAGATTAAAGCTGCACAAATTTCTCAATTTGATTTATTTTTAAAGTAATGAAACGTCACAGTGCCAGTGCCACTTACTTCTTAAAGATCAATAGATAAGTTTTGTGCGTTTAATTGTTACCTATAAGACAGGAATCATTTACTATACTAAAGAATCTAAAGGAGACTCCTGAAGTTCAAGAGTACTTTTCCCACAACTTTCAGATCTTGATATTCAACCAAAAAATGCAGATATTCCATGGAAAGATGCACATACCTAGCGTGTCTTTAATATACCAAGCTTCAAAGGTGAGGGTTTTTTTTTTTGTGCATGTAGGTTTTGTTTGCTTACAGATTTCCATCACACTCTCTATGCACAGAAGTTAACTTGTTTATTTAAAAGTAGTTTAAACACCAACCTCAGCTAAACCTTTATAGTTAGGGATCATAATATGGGCAATTTTAAAATCAGATAATGTTTTTTCGCTGATAAGCTGTGCTTTCATCATCCTGATTCTAGACAGGTAGAGGTAATTAATTCAATCCTTAAAAAACCCAAATAATTTGATAATATCATTAAGCTATCACTGTATTTTTCACAGTCTTCTTAAGAACTGGCATTATTTGTTGTGGCACTGAACACCATGGCTTTAGGGTTTTTTTTTCCTGCCTGCATGTTTTCCTGTCACTGAACAGCTGAAAATACCTTCCAATGACTCCTCGAGCTGCAAGCACTCAGAGCTCCTTAGCAACTAACAGAATGCACATTTGGATGCCAGTTCTGCCAACATGTATAAAAAGGGAAATAAAAATAATGAATAAGCTTAAGCTTAGGCAAACACTTAGCATCTGCAAATACTCTGCACTGCACAGTAACACTCTCACAATGCCATAATCCGGTAACCACAACGTTCTCCTTGTAGATGGGCTGTAACTGATGTGTTCAGACAATAACCACAAGAAACGACAAACATCTAGCTCTTGTAAGGAGTGATAATCCTTGATCAAACCCTATCAAAAAGTTTTTACACAACGGAAATACTGATTTAAATGGTGTTCTACTTATTAAATGCTACATACTTCTACTAACTAGTACGATACATTTGCAGAACAGCACTTTTCACACTCAAGTACTTGCCTTAAAACAGTAATTTGCATGCTATCTAGGACATGATAAATACCCACTACTTCCACACTTCTGCAAATGGCCAGTCTCCCCCAAGTATTTTCTATACATATAATTGCTTATGAATTACCAGAACACACAGTTTTTGAACAGGATGCCAAAAGACAGTTACCTGGCCATAACGTTAAATACATACTTTTACCAACATGTCTAAACTGGTATTTCTGAAGCACATACTTCATGAATTCAACTCTATCACATCTTTCAGATTTTTCATTTAGATTTATGAACTCCAGAGAGAAGCCAGAACCATGCTGCTGTGGACCTAACAGGTCTGCATGGAAGCTCACCAACTCAGGGAGGATATCTACAAGGGTGCACGGACAGCAGCGTTGTAAAGCTGGTGAAGGTAACTACACTATGTGCCTTCAGTAAATTACAGAGCTTAACATAATATTTATTTCTAAAACCTGCTAAAGATCACACCTTTAAAAAAATAAAAAGGCAACAGACTACTTCATGCAGGTTACTGGAATGACTGTTCATTCTGGAGCAGAAACTCTTGGAAATGACTGCAAGTTATATTTTGCTGGTTGGAATAAAAAGATGATAATCCAGTCTCCTCCAAGGTCTTACTAACACACAACCTGTATCTTCTTCAAAGTGACAATGAATCTAAAAGTTAACAACATACCTATGGTATTCAACAAGAACACAGTTCTGCACCTGGGAAGGGAGAATCCTTGCAATGACATACAAGGGCTGCAGCTCTGCCTTGAGGATCTGCATAGGCAGCAAGCCAAGCACGAGCCAGCAGCACACCAGCAGAAAAGGAAGCCAACAGCATCCTGAGCTGCATTCATAGAAACAGCGTTGTGGTTTAACCTGGCAGGCAGTGAAGTACCATGCAGTCATTTGCTCACTCCCCTCTCTCTCCCAGGAGGATGGTGGAGAGCATCAGGGGGGAAAAAAACCAACCAAAGTAGAACTTGTGGGTTTAGATAAAACACCATTTACTAAGACAGAAAAGGAAGAGAAAAAGAAAATAATAATATTAATGATAACAATGTAATATATATTTACAAAACAAGTGATACACGATGGAATTGCTCACCACTCACCAACTGACACCCAGCCAGTCCCCAAGCAGCAGCAGCTCCTCTGGCCAACTCCCTGCAGTTTTAAAAGCTTTTTCGCATGATGTCCTATGGTATGGAATATCCCCCTATCCAATTTAGGTCAGCTGTCCTGGCTGTGTCCCCTCCCAGCTCCTTGTGTCCCCGCAGCCCCCCCTCGCTGGCAGGGCAGTATGAGAAGCTGAGATGGCCTTGGCTCTGTGCAGCTACTGTTCAGCAACAACTAAAGCATCCACGTGTTATCAACATTGTTTCTCTCCCAAAACCAAAACATAGCATCATAACAGACACTGTGAACAAAAAAATAAACTCTGTCTCAGCTGAGACCAGGACACACAAGCAGCGTGTCATGGGAAGTGGTTATTATCCTTCACTTTGCACTCCCTATGCCATCACTCTCAGCAAAGGGCAACAGGTGGTTAAGGGGCTGAGGCCTATGAAGGAAGCTGAGGGAGCTGGGCTTGCTCAGCATGGAGAAGACAAAGCTCAATGGAGACATGACAGCTTTTCAGTACCTGTAAGGTGGCTATGGAGAAAATAGAGTCAGACTCATCATAAAGGTTCATGGCAAAGGATGAGACAACATGTGCAAGCAGAAAGATATTCCAAGTGATAGCAGAAAATGATTTCCCAATGTGTAGACAATCATTAGAGCAGGTTGTCCAGAGAGGTGAACACTGGGTGACCTAACTGGGTCAAGTCCTGAGCAGCCTGATCCAAACTCACAGCTGACTTTAAGCAGGAGTTTTTAAACTCAAAACCTATGAGGTCCTTTCCAAAAAAATCTCTGCTATTATTTGGTCACTCCTTCTCCTGCACAAAAGAAATCTATCAAGTGATTCCAACATAATGCCCAATATTCTCTTATTTAGTTATAACCACATTTTTAATTGGAAAAGAATCCAAAAAGGATTTAAAGATTACAACTGATGAATCCAACATCCCTGAACCAGTCCTCCCAGTCGGTCAGACAGAAGTATATCTCATCTCCAGTTTGCAAAATTCCCATGGATCAAAGACTCAGCAGTTGTGCCTTTTGTCTGTCACACTGAAGAAATTTCTTTGCACTACTGTTGTGCAAAAGCACCAGCACTTCTGAATATGGTTTGCCAATCCTGAAGAAAGTACATGGAGGTGAGTCAATATTCATCCATTTAATGAAGAGGTACCCATGTTACCGGCTGTGGCTGGCCAGCAGTGTTCACACTACCCCTAGCCCAAGGGCCACAGATATCATTGACATAACAAAGGTACAGATGCAGAGCAGCTTCTCAACATTCACATACTTAGTTACAGCTGTAGAGCACCTTCTCCTGAACATGTTTCCTAAGCACAGGTGGAGGCAATCTGTGTTCCCAAGATCACACGCTTCCCCTATCAGGTACTACTTGCAAGTTCAGGCCATTATCTGTATTTTCCCACACAAGCACGTATTCAGCTCCACTCTGCAGATACTACAGAGCTCCTGAATCTTCTATTGGATGAGCAAAACTCATGTTCTCTTAAGCTTTGCAGTATTATATTTTTCAAATGCTAAATTATTTTGCACCAGCTCTCTGAAAGCCCTCCATTAACCCTTTTAGAATTAGACACCAGAACTGAAAAAAACAGGGTGTGTGTGTCTGTCTGTCTGTGTCTGAATGGTTTCACCATTGCTTCCAATGCAAAACTTACTCTCCTGTTTCTTGAGAAACAGGAACTCAAGAATTTTGAGAGCTATATTATAATAGAGGAACAAAAGATCACGTTTAGCTGTTTATCTGCACTCACATGCTCCAAAGTCTTCTTCAAACACCACTTTCTAGAAGACAAGCTGTATTCTTCTAAATGTTAACTGCACTCTTTATTCTTAACAGGCTGTACTCGGGCGTCCTGCTTGACTTCAGACTCCGATAACATAGATAAAAGTGAGAAAGCTCTCTTTCTAACTAGCCCTGGAGGGCATGAAACAGCACTGCTGTAGACAAGACTCAAGTCAATGTGTCTAGAAAGTAGTCAGTGATAGTCATTTTGAGAAAGACTTCAGGCCTCCTTTAGTGAACATCCTTATCTGCTCAAACTTGCGAGTCTAGAGATAAGGTAAGAGAAACACCAACAAGACCACGTGCAAGGTATTGCGCACTTGGGTCAGGGCAATCCCAGATAGACTTACAGACTGGGAGAAGAACTCATTGAAGGCAGCCCTGCTGAAAAGAACTTGTCCTAGCAGATGAAAAACTTAACATGAACCAGCAGTGTGTGCTTGCGGCCCGGAAGGCCAATGGTATCCTGGGCTGCATCAGAAGGGGGGGGGCCAGCAGGGGCAGGGAGGTGACTGTCCTCCTCTAGTCTGCCCTCGTGAGGCCCCACCTGGAGTACCACGTCCAAGCCTGGGGCCCCCAGCACAAGAAAGATGTGGAACTTTTGCAGTGGGTACAGAGGAGAGCCATGAAGATGACCACAGGGCTGGAGCACCTCTTCTACAACGACAGGCTGAGGGAGCTGGGCTTGTTCAGCCTGGAGAAGAGAAGGCTCCAGGGAGACCTCACTGTGGCCTTTCAATACTTAAAGTGAGCTTATAAACAGGAGGAAAGTCAACTTTTTACATGGGTAAGAGCAGATGGTGATAGCAGAAGGGGAAACAGTTTTCAAGTAGAAGAGATTTAGATCAGATATGGGGGGAAATTTTTCACTCAGTGGGTGGGGAGGTGCTGGCACAGGCTGCCCAGAGAGGTTGTGTATGCCCCATCCCTGAAGGCATTCAGGGCCAGGCTGGATGGAGCCCTGGGCAACCTTACTTAGTACCTGATTTAGCGGTTGGCAACACTGCCCACAGCAGGGGGTTGGAACTAGATGATCCTTGAGGTCCCTTCAACCCAAGCCATTCCATGATTCTAATAGCTGTGCTAAGTACAACAGTTCACCTAGCCCGGAATGCTACCTCTGACAGTCTCCCGACAACAGCAGTTGAGTGAGTAGGGAAGAATGTAAGGAGGAAAGAAGAACGTAGTTGCAAAGTCCCAGAAAGCTCCCTTATGTTTGAAAAATTGCTGCTGGAAGACCTCCAGATCTTCAGGCTTTTCTTTGATAGCCCTCAAAAAAAAAGTAAACTTTTAGCAGTCACAATGCTGCTAGCAGAAAGCTCCACAGTTCTCCAAGCTAAGTCTCTTCCATGCTTTGATCCTGTTCCTTACATTTTTCCCTTCTTCTGTTTTATATATAAAATTCTTTTGGAGAAAAAGGCAGCAAATACTACCCATACTATTTATGATTTCACATATCTTTGTCACAGCCTTCCTCCATCTCTTCTTTCAGGCTGAAAAATCCCACTCTATTATACAGTTCATCCTTTTCCAGAAGTCGTCTCTCTGATCTGCCACTAGTCAGAGAGCAGATAAGCTGTAGAAAGATGAGTTGACTGTGCAGAATGGACAGAGGGGATACACTGGGACTCCACAGAGACAAAACTCCAAGCCTCAGTGAAACAAAATACTTACAGCTAGAGGCTATATTCAAAGCAGTAATTAATACAGATTTTCAAAATGGAAGAAGACAGAAACCTGTGACTTCCACAAGAGAATGAAGACTCCCTCTCCACCTGCGTATCTGCAGTTACTGAGCAGCTACAGTACCTTGGGAACACACAAAGAAAGAGGAATATGCTGTATCAAGGACTGTGCCAGAGGCAGGTGAGTTTGAAACAACTACATGCATAAAGGAAAGGCTGATGATAGTCATCAGGAGCTCCCTCCTCCAGGAGGCACCCACCTAGCAACTGTCCTGATAATTACAGGCCCAAGGACTCACAGATGTATTTTTAAATGGAACAGCTGTAAGATTTGCCACAATCCAGGTGGTTTCTGGAGTATGCTGAAGACAATTGCTGAGATAACCAGAGGAGATGCTCTGCTAGGTTTGTAGTTCACAAACAAGGAAGAATTGGTCCAAGACACCAACATCAACAATAAGTTCAGGTGCAAGAACCACCTGACTGTGAAATTTAAAATCTTGGAAGAAGTCAGCAGAAGAATGAACAGTTTAGCCTATGCCTTCAGGAGAACAGTTTTCACCTTGTTTAGGCTCTGCTTGCAGCATCCAGTGGGAGACTGCCCTGGAGAGAAAAGGGGCCCAGGAGAGCTACCTGTTCTTCAAGGACAGCCACCTCAGTGCATGCAGTCAATTTCAAGGTGCAGAATGTAGAACCAGTATGGAAGAACACCAGCTTGGGTCAACGTGGATCTCCCAACAGCTCCAATGTAAAAATAATTGAACATGGCTAAGAAAGAATACAGGGACATTACCTAGCCACAAACAATATAAAAGCTTGGTGTTTTCCTCAATTTCTTGATTTATTCCCAGCATTCTTCATTTGCTTTCGTCAACTTCTACCAGACCAATGTTTTCACAAAACTACCTACTATAATACTGAAAATCACTCGTGAGTGGTTAGTCCTTTGTATCAAGTTTGAACCTTTTTCTACCCACATCTCACTTTGTAGTCAACCACAGCGAGCTTCAGCAGCCATTTCTGTATCGCAGTTACTCAGCATTCCTCTGCAGCTTTTCATAATATCAAACTGCCACTTCAACAGTCCCCCTTCATTCTCAATATATTATGAGCTCTGTTGCACAGGACAGTCTTGAGAATAGATCGCTGTGGATTAACTTTCCATCCTTCAACAGATTATTTCCTCCATGACGGACTCCATCTTATCCCAAAACAGTTCACCTTCTCGAAGTTTTTGGCAAGAAATCATTGTGTTTGGATATCTGAAATAATTCAAACACTTCAGATCTTCCTTGTCAGGTATTTCTTTTCTCAGTTAAAACACTCCAAGGTTTTCTAAGGTATGACCTCCCATTACAGAAATCTTAAGTATCAATACATCCATTATATATACTAATTCTACTTGAAAAACAAGTGCTATTAATCTTTCCATTTAAGGAAAGATTCTAGCACCATTCTTTACATTGTTTATTCAAGCTCCTTTTCTTCTACACTTTTTTGAAGCTTTACATACTAATCAAACAGTTTGCACCTGTGTCCAAGATGGTACTCTTAAATAATTTCTACACCATCACCACAGACTTAACTCTAGCAGACTCTCTCCAAAAGTTAGTACCTATATTCCAAGATAATTTGTTACTTATTTTATCTGTCTGGTTTCTCATACAATATTGTTTCTTGTCTCAACAGCCTGATATTTGTTATTGAAATATTAAAATTGGTAAAAGGACTGCTGAATTTTTGTATTAAAACCAATGTTATCTTTAGTACAAAAATGGGACCCCAAAAGATTTCCTTGATTTATTTCATGCAGAATGCACTATTTGGAAAAATTTACCCTCCCTTCTCTCTAGCTTAATTGGTAAGCTTTAATAAGCTTAGAATGCAGAAATTAACACATGACCACAAGTTAAGGACAGAATACACTTCAGTGGTCAATTTTCTTTTTATGAACACTCACAGTTATATCCGTGCAACTGTAAAGTCACAAACTGTTATAAAACTACAAGTCAGTAATTTATTCTGTCACTGAAATAGCAAAATAATTCGCTAGATACAATAATTTTAGGCTTCTGCAAATTGTAGCCAACACTCAATTTTTACTTAAAGCCTTTTGCTTCAGAGCTAGATTTCTCTGTGACCATAGTGCTTCTTCCTGATTGAGTAAGATGACAAAAAAGCCACCCTGATATCCTAATTTCATTCACACTCAATAAAAGAAGCCTTATACAGTGTTAAGAACAAGGCTTACCAATGTATCTGAAACGTACATTTTAAAGAAGGGACTCAATACACTACTACTTCAGCAGAAGTACACACATAGTTCTCTTCCCTTTGCCATCCCTCCCCCCCAAATAGCTTCTGGAAGATCTTTCTTACACAATAGTATGACTTCTGCAATTCCAGAGAAACACGGATTTTAATACCCAAATAAAATTCTCCGAAGAGACTATGGAACCCAACTTTTCTCCATTTAATTTGCATAAATTCAAAAGTTAACACCAAAAAAGGAAGAGTCTGAAACATGGCTGAAAGACATATTCTCATCTCCCTGTCTCCAGTTGTTTACCCAAGACTCAAAATGCTATTACAAGTTAGTGAAAGACAGTTCCATCATGAGTGAAACGGAGGTAAGAAATCATGAGTGGTAACTTCCGAGAGACAAAGACACCTCTATCTTGATAAATCTACTGAAATCCTACTCAGTCAAGCAAGAATAAGCACATTTGGCTTAGTATGGACATTGTTTCATAAAAAGTTAGCAAAGCAGTGCTGAAACAACAGCTTTCTTTAATCACAAATAAAGAACAGGGTCAATATCTGTAAATCGGTCATGCTTTGTTTTTCAGAAGTGAGAAAGTATGACAGAGTGCCCCATGTCCAAAAAATACTTACGCATACAAGACTGTGTGACAGTAACAAGTGTACTAAGAACATTGGTTTAACATCAAGAATCCATCTGCTGGTTCTGCTAACTACACGAAAAGACTGAAGCACCAGTTTCCTATACTTAAACCTTTCAAATGCCAAGCAGTTGCCACAGTCACCAGATAGAAGTCAGATAAAAAAAACATCTTCAGCTGAATGTCATGAAAATCATACATACAATTTGTGTTTTTTGTGAAACGTTTCTCACAGTATCATCATTTGGTGAAAGAAATTTGAAACGAATGGGAGTTATGGCACGTCTGTATTACCAGCGTGTTTTCCTTCTTACTATTTACGTGCACGCTAGAGAAAGCTGAAATTCTTTCTTCTACTCAAGAATAATAGAATGGTACATTTCTTTTGCAACAAATCCTGCGCCATCTCTGGCAGTTACTCACCTTTTCTATTCTTCCATCCCCCACATCAGTTTAAAAAGAGTGAGGGGGGGACTGTGAGGGGAGCAAAGATCTCTAGGATGACAATTTTTGGCGTTAATTTCAGTCTTTCTAGGCCTCAAATTCCATCCCCCAAAATGCAAGACTACATAAAAACTGGTGGGTAAGACTTTCTCTTGTTAGACTTTTGAACATGCTTAAATGAGCACGCAACAGAGCAAGGACTGGTGAATTGGTTCATCTTTTTCCTGCAATTACTTGGGAGTGGGAGCTACAGAAAGAACAAGAATGATTTAAGGATATAAAAACGCTGTTTTATCTGCAAATGTCAATATACTTAAACTCTGGATACAGAGTTTGGAATTTTTCCACATTCAGAATATGCCTGACTTAAAATCACTGCAGTAATAAACACTGCCGGATTAGAATCCTTAAATAAAATGAGTTATGCAAAAAAACAAGAGAGAGAGAAGGCTATCATCTGGAATACTGATAGCTTTATTTAATACCTGCGTGTGACAGCAGTAAACTTTTAACCTCTTCTTCCTTCTTTTCAGGAATGGCAACAGGTAAGAAAAATACCATTAACATGGCAAAAATTAATGCTGATCCTAACTCAGGTCAGGGTGATATGTTACTAATAGTGCTGGCTGGACCTCTCACTGCTGCTGTGAAGAGTTCATCTATAATAAAGTATCATTTTAATGCCTTTCTTTATTTGCTGCTCACAATGCTAGTTCAAGAACAAATGCTCACACCAGCAATGTTACAGAATATTGATAAAAATTAAAAAGCTCGTTACTTCACTAAATATGGTTTGCCACCATCAATTACAAGATACTGATATGAATTTCACATGCTCCTAAAATTTATTACTTCAAAGCTGTTCTTTGGAGGAAACACCTGCATCATCCCTCTGTAGAGACCCGAAACACTGAAATTCTTAGCTATTGATTTAGTAACATGTCAAACGTGTGTCATTTCAATAAATGAACAAATTGTCAGACTTGAATCAAAACTACCAACTTAGGAAATTCTTACCTGGAAGACTTGAATTATTTGATAGTAGCGGCTCAGCATGCTCCTTCTCATCACAATGATCCTCTTCTTCAGACAGTACTAAAAAAGCCTCTTTTGGCAGACTTTCATTGCTTTCCTGCTTCAATGGTGAACCCAAACAGTTGTCCATTTTCTCTTCTAAATCATGGACTGTGTCATCCACTGGAAGCAGAGAACTTTTAGAAAAACAGCTCATCTCATCTTCAGCAGGGGCTAGTTTTTCCAAAATTGGAATAATTTCATCTGTTTCCATAGAGTCAGTATTCTCCAAGATATTTTCACTCGACTCATCTACTGCCTTCTCAGCTGCGGCTTCTGAAAGACCAGCAGTGCCATCTTGTTCATATTTTGGTTCCTGGTCAGCTTCCATACTGCTAGAGATAGCCTCTTCTCCAATAGAATCGTCAGTAACTACCTCTCCAGTCCTCTTTTCCTCTTCAACGGGTGAATTAGAAATAACAGTTAAGTCATTCATTTCTCCTTTCTCCTCAGAAGAGTCACTGTTATCACAGCTTGGTTTACTTTCACCTTCGGACGGTGTGTCACTCTCTCTTTGGTCCAAATGATCTTTTATGTTATTTTCTTCACGGAAGTTAACTTTATTGCTACCAAGCACTCTGTTTTCAGCCTCACAAACTAATACAATATCAGTATCTTGTTCGGGAGTAACATTTTCTGGAGAGAGAGGTTTAGGTTCTAGATCACTGACTACACTCCCTGCCCTGCTTTCGGGGCTTTTGATTTCACTGATTTCATCCGAATCCACTAAGCCATTAACTTCCCTCTTGTCCTCCGTACAGTCTGTATTGCTTAAAGGAGAATTTAAATCACAATCTCCATTCTCATGCTTTCCATTTAACAGTTTAACTTCAGCTGTCTTCAACAGGTCCTCCTTAGCCTTATAGACAGCCTCAAGTTGTTGTCGATCACTTACTCTCATTGTTTTTCGTGCTTTGAAGACTTTTTTCTGAGGTTCATCTGTGCTATCCATCTTGACCCTTAAAAAGAAAAAGTTCTGTAAGAATTGTGAAGGTAATTATTAACGCACTATTACATGTGTTTCAAGGAAAGACTGTAGCTGGAAGTTGCTTTTAGCACATTTTAAAGTGAATTGGTTTAACCATCTAGAAAAAAAAACAGAAGAGATGACAAAACACGTCGATTTTGTTTGTCCTCATAAAAAGCAAGTGCAGGTTTCTATGTATGCTACACAAATACACACATGTAAAGATCACATCATTACTGTAATGACATTATGTAGCAATACTACAACCATAAATTTTAGACTAATCAACTCACAGAATTATTACAGTACAGCTAATCAAGGTTCTAGCTAGAAGGGGTATTGGGCTAATGTAAAAGCAAGCACCTCATCTTCTAAAAAAGACATTGTCTTGCTCTATCAGTTGATAATTATCATACCTTTCTAAATCTATGCAGTATCAGGAGTTTCAGACAAATTTAAATTAAAAACAAAACCAAACACAACTGTAGTAAATGACAAAGACCTTTCCATCAAATAACCATGAAAACTTCAATATATTGAAAGAACTTATGATGGAATAGAGTAGTCCAGTTGGATGGGACCTTCAAAGATCGTCTAGTCCACCATTTCAGCTATGAGAATCAAGGACTTACTGGTTTGGGTCAGATTAAGCTGCATCAGCCGGGATAGGCATCAACATCTATTTCCATTGCGGCTAATATCTCACTCTATATAATGCTTAAGCATTAGTTGATTTATCTACTCTCAAGCTGTTCCTAATTTTGGAAAGTGGATGGGTGGAACAGTACACACATAGCTCAACAAGGCAGCTGGCCTAGAGGCAACACCTTCAATGTACTACCAAAAGCTCATCAACGTTTAAAGTATTTTGCCCACAGAGGAAACCTTTGCCACAGAATGAGCTCCGTGAAGTTTGGAGCCACACTCTGCAGCAGTGACAACGCATCTTTGTGATATCTCATAGCATTTTTCAGAAGCCCCAACCTCCATTGTCACGGATACCAGCTCAACCTGCTCATCGTTGAGAGTAGTAGCAGGAGTTTACTAATGCTGTCATTAAAGGATCTAAGAGAACAAGTTGTTTTATTTCAAAGCAGACCTGATATATCTTTGGTGGGGAAGGGGGAAACTGAAAAAGGACAGTTTCCCTTAGAATTCTGAGCAATTTCCCAGAAAGATCGAGAAAGGAAAACTGCAGGATATTATTGTTCTATATGGCTACACTTTAGTTATTTACAAGAATCAAAAATTCACAGAAATAGTGGTCCAAAGAGACCTCTGGAGGTCACTCTACTCAACATCCCACTCAGAGCAGGACTACTGCCAATGTAACATCAGATCAGCTATGGCTTTGTACAACCAAGTCATAAAATTCACAAAGCGGAGATTCTGCAACTTCTAAGCAACCTGTTTCAGCACTGCACTAATCCCTCTTGGGGAATTTTTTCCAGCCTCAATCTACCACAACTCTTGGCTACTGCACCTCAGTGCCATCCTACACCACTGCAGCAACAGTTTGGCTCCACTCTGCCTATAAGCAGGCTTTCCTGCAAGTATTAAATGGCTGTAGGACTGCCCCTTAGCCTTCTCTTCAATAGACTGATGTTGTCAAGCTCTGTCAGCATCTCTTCGCGGGTGCTTTAGGCATCTGTCTTTTCGGTAGTCCTTTGCTGGATCCTTCCTAGTTTACACCAAATGGCTTCTTTATGAAGGAAATTGTTCAGGATCTTTGTGTTGCTACACGACGATAATTTAAGAGGTAAGATCCACATATAGTCTAAGGCACAACATGAGCTCAACTGTCAAGATAAAACTCTATATTGTACAACCACGACATACTGTTCTATACAAACAGGTCTTCCATCATCCTTAGCTACCATAACCTGTAAAAAAGCATAGGCAAAAATGTAAAGAGATACGATAAAAGTTTTTTATTTTTTATTTCTTTTTTCATTTTCCACTTATTGAGATTTCCTCTCACTTTATTTCAATTTTCTTGACAATCTAGAATCCTCCTATTCATGTAACTGATGGTGCTTAAATAACACATGTATTCACACCTTGGGAACAGATGCAACAGACCTTCACAACAAATTTTAGCTGCTTATAGACTCACAATAATACCATTAAGACAGGCATTTCTGCCAGTCTGAACGAGTTTCCAGCCACTACTGTCCATTACTGCATTGCCACTAGAGGGAGCAAAATGCAACGCTTACAGAAACACTGGTTTGAAAAATCAGCTTACTCATTTTTCGAAAACATTCTCATCCCCAAACCACTTCCTGTCAGATGAAATAAACTCCAGATAAGTTAATAACCTTTCAAGGCTGTCTACGTGCTAATACAGTATATTTATATTCCTCTAAAAGAGAATACGTATAATACTGAAATTTAACACAGTCCTGAAGTTAGGAGAAGCATATAAAAACCTATTTCACATGCATGCATGCTTCAGAAGCATGAAATTTCTGTAAGCATATACCTTCCTTCTTCCCAAGAATGCTAAAAGGAGGCTTCATTCACGTCACTATGAAAGCACATATCAGGCTGTCACATGACAGAGCTCTGATCATTACGTGCACGGCTCCATGAGTGTAATCCCCTACAACACACGCTGTTACAGCTACATGTCTTCTACAGCCTATCTGGGGGGAAAAAAATTCCAGGCTTGGTTAACCTTGAACTGTTCTTAGGGCTCATGATAGCTGGACTGGCTAGTAAGTTTTCTGTTAATCCAGTACAAAGATACAGGGCCTCTAAATAAAAATCAGGAGAGAGTAATAGTTCGATATCCCTGACTGCAATGCTTTCTTTTACAAGCATTGCACAGAACTCAAAAGTCTTTAAAAGTTCGTACACCACAAAATTCACGATCTTAATTTCACTGTGACCAAATGGTATTTTAACAGATTCGTAAAAATTTTCAAAAGAAAATTAAAATCAAATTCTTAAGTGGATCGCTTGTATAACCATGAAACATAAAGCAATGCAATATTTGTATACGCCACTTTCCTTAATTATCTAAAGTCTTTCATTCATATTTTTAATGTAACATAAAATGTTAAATAAAATGAAGTGCGCTTCCTCTTTCAGTTTGCCAAAAATAACAGTCTTAAAAACAAAACATCAGAATACCTTTTCATACTGATGCATCTTCACTTTTTTTCTTAGAACATAAAAATACTGAAGGAATAAGCTAAAGTTTCTAACACATTTCAAAAAAAGCTGTTTTCTTTACATCTAACAATACTATCCAGAAAGACAAAGATCTTGTATGGTTTTACAGCGAACCCGTAAACAACAGAAAAGGAGCCTTGTAAAATTCCATTGTTAGATGGTTACTGAAATAACTCATGCACATTTTCAGCTCAATCCCCTCATCTCCTGCAACCAAAGAACACCCAGCAAAAGCTACAAAATTACAAACACAGATGAGATTAAAAGATGGAAACTAAAGGCAGGTTAAGTACCACGTATCACTGCAGACCAGACTTAAAATGCTTCCAGCCATCCCCACAAGGGAGCACACTGCAGCCAAGTAACAGATCTCAGGTGAGAGCTGAGTGAAGCAAGAAACAAATAAATCAGCAACCAGTTCAGACAGGTTTGGTTGTATATGTGCAAGCCAATGAGCAATCATCTTATAAATACCTGCCTTCCAGTCTTTCCAACTGGTAAAGAGGTTCCCTTTCAGAGCGGAACTGTAGAGCAGGTGATGTGAACGCAGTCTTGCACAAACACATGGCTGTCAGTGTTTTAAAAATTAATGTATTTAGATAACTTTCCTTTTAAACTCAACATAGAAAGTTTAGCTATGTTTGCTCTGTGCTTTCTTCACAGGATGCTTGGGTTGTTTCAGTTTTTACTCATCACATTTCTTTGCTGTGACTTTGTCTTGAGGACACAGGCACCAAGCCAATGAAGGGGTATCTTTTGTTTCAAGGAAAGGCATTAATATAGAGCAGAACAAAATGAGTTCTGCATGTAGAGCTTAGCGCGTAAGGGTTAAATTCTATAAATAGGTTGATAGGCTCTGAGGTTTTCTTTTTTAAATAATGTTCTCCAAAACAATAATCAATTTTTTAAACACCAACAAACACTGTCAATATTAGTTTAGGTATAATTTGTAAGAATTCTTCATTTTAATCTTGAAAGTCACATTTAGTTCACAATGACAGACAAACACGCCAGCGGGCACCTCCCTCCAATAACAAACCTGCAAATATTTCCCATTACCAAATCTGTGACACATGGCAACGCCAAAATGTGCCATTGCAGTTAATACAAGAAGGGCTTCTCTTTCAGCTGATTAGAAAGTTTTCCTTCCTCTTCCTTTGCTACACATTATTACCAATCTGCAGAGGGATGGCAGCTCTGAAGCAACAAAGGCAGGTAGGAGCTGGGCGGCTCCGGGCCCGCCCACAACCGCGTGCTGATTGGAGCAGCCCCGCGGCAGCGCTCCCTCAGCCAATCAGCGAGCGGCTGCCCGCACCCTGCCTGGCAACAGGCGGCGGACGCAGGGAAGGTCATGGAAACACCCTGGGGGGAAAACGCTGGCACGTCTGCAACCCTGCGCTGATGGGTTTTGCATAACGTCGGCAGTCTAGAACAGCATTTGCACAGGATTCCTAGGGTGTATGTGATGCTGGCCAAAACTACTGCAACCATAACACATTTGCAAAAACGCAATAACTATATGGAGGGCGTGAAAAACCTTTAACCAGGAAAACCAGTGCCCAAATACGTAACTCTACTTAAAACGTAGCATAGCCAAATCAACAAAATGGGGACAGCTAATGGTCTGCAATGTTCTAGATAGAGTCCCGGAGAATTAAAGCAATGAGCAGAACCTGCCTCTTAAATAACAATGCATAAAAAGCGTTCTCAACTGAAATCACCTCTAGCAATGCAACTTAATGCAAGTTGTCATAAATCCAAAAACTGTTTTCCAAAAAGAAAAAAATCAGTTTGTGACCTGTTTTTCCAGAACACACGCTGAAATGCTGTGCCAGCGATGTGTTCCCCTGCCGCTGCCGCCCACCTGTCAGACCGCGTGTACAAGAGGTGCCACCCGCGTGCCAAGAGCCATACCGGACCATGTCTCACCATGTCAAAAATGTGATAAACGTGGCTGACGACAGACGGTAAGGGGAAATGGTATTTATTCCAGCACACCGCAGGTGATCAGTTCTCCTCCCTGTTTGGCTAATATTACACGAGTGTCGCCAGAACAGCGCCGAAGAAGAATGTGCCGTTTTCTGAGAAAAATTACATCACCCCGTGTCCTGTTACACCTACGGTACATACAGCAAAACGAGGCTCGCTCTGATTAAGCCTCTAGCTCATTTCGTCGCCGCGTTGCCCAGTACTCAGAGAGGGGGCTGGCAGCTGGCTGTCCCACACAGGAGCAGCGCTCCCCCGCCGACGCCTGCCTTTGGGCCCAGGCACCACAGACAGAGCGGGACAGCGGCGCTCCCGCCCTCGCGTCCCGCGCCAGCACCAGGCGGCAGCCTCAGCCCGCCCCGGGGAGCGCAAGCCCCTGATTGGCTGGATGGGGCAGCAGTGCGGCAGCCAATCAGACAGCGGGGCCTTGAATTCTACCCAGCAACAAAACCCCATGAGGCCGTTGGCGAGAACTGCTCGGGGGTACAAAGCGGAGCCGGGGCGCAGTGAGCGGCTGGGGCGTGCGCTGAAGTAACCGGCGAGCTGGTACGCGACGTCGGACAGAAGGAAGCTAAGGGGTTTCTGCTTAAGAGAGAGGGAATCTTTAACGTGTAAGAGCTTTTATTCAAAGACTAACTCTACAAGCAGAGCTAACGTTGTGTTAGGTGTCAGTTATAAGCGCAGTATCCTTTAGGCAGGGCCGTCCTGCAGCCAGGGAGCCTTGAGCAGGACAGGGAGTGGGATGCTCTGCTTTGAGGAGGCTGCTGACTTGGCAAGAATACTCAAGGTCCGTGTACCCTGAGCTGAAGTACCTTCATTATAGTATATAGGGACCAATATAGTATATAGGAACCCTATAGTATATAGGGACCAAGCACAGCAGTTTTTATCCCCTCCTCCCTTACTAGGCAGAACCTGTGCTTTTCTGGGATTCCAACAAAAGCATCAAAA
>WBMW01002489.1:546827-560510 GCA_013396635.1 Penelope pileata | reverse complement strand
CCCCCCCCCCCCCCCCCCCCTCTGATGAGGAATGTGAGCTCTGCCTTGAAAGCAGAGGTGGTTCCCCAACACTCTTGCGCTCTGCCCTTTGAAAAACTGGTTCAGTAGACCATGAAGTCCACGTGGATCTATGTTTACTCAGAAACTAACGCTCAATCATGGCTACAGGCTTGGTAAACCAGAGGAAATTCGTAGTATAGTTTCAGAAGAGTTGAGTGGTCTCATGTACTTAACTATCAACAGCTTCATACGCAAGCTTCAATTACATTCTCATCACTTTGGTGCCGTAATGAAGGACACAACTGTCCTGTGCCACTCTTTACCTCCAAGAGGCTGACACCACCTCTGACTTCAGCTCATCAGCTCATTTCTCATCTTAATAGAGCAATTTTAGAGCTCTTTTCCTACTAGGCATGGCAGCCACTCCCTCGTAGGTCCATTTACACAATTAAAATGTCAACTGCTGGTGGTTTGTCAGAATTGTCCTCATGCTGTTCGTCAGTTTATGCATATTACACACTAACAATATACTTTTGATAATGGAAAAAAAGAAAAACAAGATCATTTCCTGCTCAACTTTTAGTTAAGTATTCCAGTTAGCCTCATACAAATAACTTTGCCACATTACAGTCGCTACCCTTTAAGCTCTGAACCTTGTTCGCCAAGAAGAGAGTAGAGCTTTGTTGTCTCCTCTAAACTAACTTTAACAGCCGTTTTGATCCCTAAGAGAGTAAATATTTGCTTCAGTGAAACTTGGCCAAAGAAACAGTGGTAGCTACTGTCTGTCTCCTTACCACAAATGTTAGAAATTTCAACTTTTATCAACTCAAAACATAAGCTTTCAATTCAGCTGTGAGATCCCAAAATGCTAAACAAATACTATTTCAATTTCTGTAACAGCAAAATTCAACATTCTGAATGTTTTAGTCTGTGCTAAAAATCAGTTATGTTTCTTTCTCCAAGAACTTAAGTTTTATATTAAGTTTAATTTGTGTACTTTAACATAAATTTCTGAAATATTTTCATTTATATCACAGAACATCCTGAGTTGGAAGGGACCCACAAGGATCATTGAGTCAAATTCCTGACTCCACGCTGCAGTTACATCTTTGGCACAGGACGAACAATTACATTATCCTCAATACAAGGCAGAGCTAATAATTCCACAGAAGTGACACTAACTTCCATGGCATATCTACAACTTTAAATTTATCCAGCTTCTGATAGTGCAAAATGAAATCCTGAACAACCTGGGTTAATTATTCATATAGATGCAGATGAAAAAAAATCTGAGAAAATTGTGTATAAAAGTAAAGCAAAACGCTCCACTCGTGTAGGTTTTTCTACACATCATAAAATTCAGTATTTTGTCCTTTCACAGATGAATTTTCAAGTGATAATTTGACAGCCTAAGGCTGAAGGAAAGTATTACCAATGTTTGTAGAACTGCATCCTTTTAAGGTCCCTCTTTACAAGTCTTGTTAGAAGTAACGACGTGAAATAATATATTCACCATTAACATTATGTAGTGTCTTTTCTAAACCAGTTCCTTTATTGGCTGTGCAACCAGCTCTCACACACTTGCGACTTGACATCAGACAACTCACACCTCTGAAGTCAGGGGATCACTGTTACGTGACATCAAAGATCACTTACCAGCTGCTAGAAGACGACTAGCAACAACAAAGGTGATGCTGATTTTAAAAGTTACTAGATGCTTGCCATGCATACAGACACTTTCGAGAAGTTCTTTGCCAAGACTGTATTTTCTCAGTGGCAGAAAGCAAGAATGTAAAATACAACTCAAACACCAGCTGATTGGTTCTCTGTGGGAACTTGCTGGTTTATGAAGTATTATCTCTATTTCCTCTAGGAAAGTTATCATTTCTGAGGAGTGGAAGCACAGCTGCTGCCTTTTTCTTTTTTTTTGTGTTTGCTCATTGGACTTGTCCAAATGAGTTCTCCCACAGACAGATGTTGCTGCTGAACTCTCAAATTCATCACACCTAACTGAGGGTAGGAAGTCTCCACTATGCGAAGGAACCAGCTGTTTTGTAATGCCAGCTAATGAAAACGTGGTAGGGACTTCAGATCTGGGGGGCTGGAAGGCTGCTTGCTCATTTTCAGACGGAATGACGATGGATGATGGATGTCTTTTAGTCAATAGCGAAGCACCCTAAGAGAAGCCACGCACCGGCTCCCCGGGGACCAGCGGCTTCGCTGCCGCAGGCGGCTGGCAGATGACGGCGGGAAATTTGCATACTCGCTCGGGATTGGCTGCGGAAGAGTCGCTTTGCATCAGCCAATCGGTAAGCGCGAGGCTGAGCCACCGGCAGGCGGCCTGCGCAGATCTGCCCGGCAACCGGCTAAAAATAGAGCGGCTTGTGACGCCGTGCACGTGGACACAGCGCGCGGGGCGCCTCGCGCCGCAGCCCTGAACTGCGACGCTGCCGCTGTCAGGGAGAGACTGATACACAGCTCTTCTGCGGGCACGAGAAATAACAGAGGCAGCCTGCAGATTTTGTGTCGAAGTAGAAGCATTAGGTTGGTGTGGGTATGGTACACTTTTAGGTTTGTGTGGCTTGTTTTTTGGTTTTGAACAGGAAACGTTTTAGAAGCACCGCAGTCGTTATCTTTACAAATCAAAACAAATTATTACAATCTGCATGTTTTAAGCAAGCACACACAGAAACTATCATTCTTACTCGTTCTGGTTTATATGCCATGTCGCTTTGGTGACATGAATGGAAACTGAGTCATCCACTCCACTGCGTTGGATGTGTCTGAATCTTCATTAAGTGTGGCCTCTTACACCTGAAGTGAGACCTTTGGGGCTCCTGTATGGTCCCTTAGTAAGGCACATGTCACAGCAGATAGACCACAAGAATCTCTGCACTCCAACTGACCACAGGACTGGACTTGGAAAGGTGAGAAGGCTGAACCAAGGAATGAAACTGTAACTAGGCAGGTCATCTTGACAGGAAGAATGCAACACAGAACTGGGTAAGTAAAGCACACAATTGAAAAACACTATTGAAATACATGTCCTATTACAAGCAACTTCAACAATGAGCAACATGTAAAGCATGTTACCATTTTCAACTTACGAAACAGGTATCATCTGCACAACTTCAGTTTTCAGCACAACTGAGCTCTAAGCATAAACTCTTCTGCCTGCTGCTAGCAGAAGCAAGTGAAGAGGTTTCTGAATCGTCCTATCCACCGCATCTCCCCGCAGGGTTCTGTTTCATGGAACTGGTTGCTGGCAGGTCAAACCCAACATATTGGAAAGGATGAGAACAACACCCAATGCAAACACAACCGTCTCATCGGTGTCCTCTGCAGCCTGAAAAACACCATCTGACCACATCTGGTACATTAAAACATTTGTATTTTCTACAAGGCTGCAGCAGTTAAATTAGGAGACATGAAAGAAAGGTGGCCAATGCAGACAGTCACAGTGACCACTGATAACAGCTGACAGCTTTCGAATGACTCAACAAAAGAGAATCACAAAATTAATGAGAAGTCACAGGAGGAAGAGAAATAGAAGAAATCTTCAAAATATCAGAAGAAAAAGAAAGGGGGAAAGAAACAATTTTCTTGTAAAAGCTGCAAGTTACAGAAACTATACTACCCTTATGTTAGAACAGTTAGAAGTGTTTGTCACAAGCATCCTTCTTTAAGGAAAGGTAGCTCCGCTCCATAGATGTTCCTTGGCCTCTGTGAATAATACTGACAGCCATGACCACACAAGTTATTCATTTATCTGCAGAAGCTAAATGTTTGCCAAGAGAAGCTAATGCTAGTGAGTGATAGGGACTGAAAAATAACCTGTCAACCTCATACTCCATTCATTACTAGATTCAAGAGAGAAAAAAACCACGTCTTTAGTGCTGGTAACCCAGTGTATTAATATGCTAAGAACACTAGGTAATGCAAGTTTCTACAACAAGCAGTCACAGAAGTTTCTATGGCAGTCAATTTCTTATTATAACAAACATATGACAGAGTAAGATTTATAGTAAAAGTGTATAGCAGTTGATTAAATTCTGTTTGGTCGATGGGCAGACAACTGTTTTTCTGTATTTGCTGCTAGGCAGAGATTTGTCCCATGGCTGAAACCGTATGGGTTTGTAAGAAAAATTACCCAAGCTATTACCCAAACAGCACTTTAAATGTTTTATAATCAAACATGTAAGTGGCCATAGCACTGATGATTCTTCAGCTCAACTCAGAACAAGCTCTGCAGAGGCAAACAGATTGCCAGACTTTAATTAATTATTTGCTAAACTGACCAAGGAACAGAAAGCGGAAAGCAGACAAACACAGGATGGTTTATGTAATTCCAGAAATGGAAACAGAGGTCAAGAACAATACAACTACTTCCAGGAAGGTTCTTAATGGCAGAAAGTATCCTGAAATAGCAGTGATTCTAGCTGCATCCTCCTTTTCTAGAGCCTCCAAGCCATGCCCCTCTTTTCTCACCACACTTGCTGCATCGTCAGTAGCCTTACAAACTCACCATACACCATCTGCCAGAGTTCTTTCAAGTCCAAACAGTACCTTAGATTTAATTCTTACAATATAGAAAAATCTGTTCTCATAGTACTGTCTTCTTGAAAGAACAAAATCAATGCAAGTACATATAAGTTTTGAAATAACATTGGCTGTTAGTGGCAAAATTGTGTGCATAAGTTTTGAAATATGTTGGTTGTAAGCGGCAAAATTGTATGCATCTGTGTGGGCAGCGCCTTAATAAAAAAAAAAAAAGCACAACATGCCCTATTGATTTCTGAGGTGCTGACTTAGATGTAATGCTAGTATGCTGCTATGAAGTCATTTATATACTCTGAGAAATAAAGACTTGATCCAAAGCAGAAGAGGATCAGAAGAACGCCCTTGAAAGTGATTGCTCACAGTTGGGGGAAAATCATTTTGGATTTGTTTCTTTAAAGATATACATATATTTTTTATTCTTCCTATCAATATTATTGACTTAACTGAATTAGATCCACTCCACATAAACTGTGTTATTATATTATGCAGTATACACAAACACAACCTGTGTTTGCATATGAAGGATGAAATGAAGCAAGAGTATGATGCAAGCACTTACGAAGTTGCATATGAAGTCAGATCAGGGATTTGAGGCACATTAAGGCTAAGCTTGTTGATGCTAGTTTAACCCACTGAATACAGAACAATCCAACACGTGAAAAAAGCTTTAGCCCAAATCAATTGTCTGATGCTATTCACCATGAGGCTACTCGTAACACTTAAGCCGTTACAAGACAGGGTAGAAGTAGGAACAGGACAGACTGTAGCTGACCTTGTTGCATACCAGCCTTTGAATAGCAAAGTTACATTACTTGTACAAATAGAGCAGTGAGCTAGATCTGGGAGCGTAACATCCAGATATGCATTTAGGAGGATCAGTGCTTCATTAAACTTGAAATCTTGAACTGGCTAACAAAACAAGCACAGGAACACCAGAGCTGCCAAACTGGACCATGCAACAGCACAGCCTTGGGTTTTCTGGGTGGAGATGTGTGAGCCAAGGATTACTGTGATGGACAAGGAGACCTTCCAGAGGTTGAAAAGGCACTACAGCTGTCCCATGAAGCCACATTCATCTGATGGTGCATTCTAAGGGCATTGCAAAGAGGCTGTTCCCATACAGAAATATATTTGATATGTTCATGTAGATGTTGTCTTAATTATTTTTAAATGCTTATAACTATGCCTCTGATGTAAAAGCAATGTGTGCAATATTAATTACATATAATATGTAGTTATTTCTTGAAAGCTTCAAAAATACAGTGCTGTAGATAAAGATCTGATTTAACTTCAGGTTTTGGACTGTGCCAAATTTTTACAGCAGAAGGACCCTGAAACCTAACAACAGCTTTCACAATGATTATTAAAAAGGAAGAGAAAATTTGCCTCTGGTCTATTCACAACACCAAGCTCCTAATGTGGAATTTTACTTAAGTATTTCCAGATTTACGTACTCAATTACAGATACCAAATGTTGACTACACTCAGTATTATGAGTTCAATACTGTGATTATTATTACATAAAATATGGAAATCTGTACTATCCTATTTGTTTAAAAATATGTCAGTGAGTATCCTGCACTATGCACAAACATTTTATTCTCTATTTATTTTCTGTTTAGAAAAGAATTATTTTTGGTAACTCATAAATATACACACCGACTAAGCTCTTTGCCAGCTGACCTAATAGTAGTCAAATGTGTTTTTACTGAACGCATTACTCAGGCGCTTTAAACTGAGTGACAGGCTTTATTCCAGAACATTCTTTTTCTGTGGAAATTCTCTACTCACTCGTCTGCTTGGATCAGCCATTAATTTAGTGACTTGGTATCTATTTTAAACACACCAGGAAAAATGTACTAAGGAAGAGTACATTTATAGCCCACAGCAGGTTTGGATGGTTCTACTTAATATTCAGTTATCCCAAACAAGCATGAGGTGTCATCATCACAAAGCTGAGTATTGCATCAACAAAAAAGGTCAGACTGCTGAGAGAAAGCCATGTCTAGTGTGCCAGTGTATCCTTAAGGGAATGCAACTACGAAGCTTGAAAAGGCTTAGCTGAAAACTAATTACATCTAACATAAACAGGATTTGGAAGATTCATGTTATCTGCATTTGATAATCAAAGAAAACAGTAATTTGTGACAAGGACCAACAGGGAGAAGTAGCCCCTTAGAGTCAATTTATCCCCCAACCCTACAGACGTAGTATCAATTCAGGGATTAAAATCACTTCTACAGTTTATAACTTCCAAGATAATTTGAAAATGCACAGGAAAACAAACAAGCCAACCTAAAGTGCACCAGCAAGGACTGTGTTTCGCTACAGTCCCGTGCCACTTTTTGATTTGCAAACATTTGTGAGGTTGTAGCTGCATGTAATAGATGGCTAATGAACATCTTTTGAATCTTGAAATCTTATGTCCTTACAGTTTAGGCTTTTTTTTTTTCTTCTTTTTTTTTTTTTTGAGCCTAGATCCTAGACTACCCTACAATGATCAAAGACTCGTAGTTATTCTACATGACAATTGGTAACATTAACAAGCCAAATAGGTTTGTTTACATTTGCAACTCTTTCAGAAAGATCAAGCTGATAACTTGCTCCTGAAGGGAAAACCAGCACCCCACCACACTACACTAAATGCATAAATACAAAAAGATCAATAATGTGATTATCAGTACCCCTTCAAACACGTTTCTCAGAGTGAAACCTGTAGTAGAAAGAACTTGAAGGACTGATCTCCATTTTTTCCCATGATATGCCCAGATCAGTGAGTCTTTTCTCCTTCAAACTAAGTTTGTATTTAGCACAACACAAAGAAATCTGTGCAAGTGCGGCCCATGAACACTCCGATTTGATTTTCCCTTCTGAACAGCATCCTCTCTGGGACAGTGCTAAGTAGTTCCAAAGAGGAGCAGTATGAAGATGACCTCTGAAGTCCTCTACATATTTTATAAACTTTTATACATATGTATGTTTTGTACATTTGCTGTTTAACATCTTTGTCGGTGACATGGACAGTGGGATCGAATGCACCCTCAGCAAGTTTGCAGATGATGCCAAGCTGTGTGGTGCAGTCGACACGCCAGAGGGAAGGGATGCCATCCAGAGGGACCTGGACAGGCTTGAGAGGTGGGCCCATGCCAACCTCATGAAATTCAACAAAGCCAAGTGCAAGGTCCTGCACCTGGGTCGGAGCAATCCCAAGTACACATACAGGCTGGGCGGAGAATGGCTTGAGAGTAGCCCTGAGGGGAGGGACTTGGGGGTGTGTGTTGACGAGAAACTCAACATGAGCCGGCAGTGTGCGCTTGCAGCCCAGAAGGCCAACCGCATCCTGGGCTGCATCAAGAGAAGTGTGGCCAGCAGGTCGAGGGAGGTGATTCTGCCCCTCTACTCTGCTCTCGTGAGACCTCACCTGGAGTATTGTGTCCAGTTCTGGGGCCCCCAACACAAGAAGGATGTGGAGCTGTTGGAGCGGGTCCAGAGGAGGGCCACGAGGATGATCAGAGGGCTGGAGCACCTCCCCTACGAGGACAGGCTGAGAGAGTTGGGACTCTTCAGCCTGGAGAAGAGAAGGCTGCGGGGGGACCTGATAGCAGCCTTCCAGTACCTGAAGGGGCCTACAGGAAAGCTGGGGAGGGGCTTTTTACAAGGATAGATCATGACAGAACAAGGGGTAATGGTTATAAACTGGAAGAGGGTAGATTTAGACTGGATATAAGGAAGAAATTCTTCACTGTGAGGGTGGTGAGACACTGGAACAGGTTGCCCAGGGAAGTCGTTGATGCTCCCTCCCTGGAAGTATTCAAAGCCAGGCTGGATGGGGCTTTGGGCAACCTGGTCTAGTGGGAGGTGTCCTTGCCCATGGCAGGGGGGTTGGAACAAGATGATCTCTAAGGTCCCTTCCAACCTGAACCATTCTATGATTCTATGTATGCACGTATCATATAAAGTATACTTGTATTTTTTTAATGTCTTTTGTATTTATATATGCTTGGAGAAAGTGCGATCAACTAGCTTACTATTTTTTCTGATTGTAACAATTAAATTGTGAACTTATGGAAGAAGTTTCATTTTCATAGTGTTTTAAATGCAGTTCTTGTCTGTGGAAGTTGAAAAATACATACATGCACTAGAAGATCAAACTGAGATAAAGCTTATCTTTAGTCACCTTCCTTCTGGGAAAAGAAAGTCTGCTTCTTTGGCATCTCTATTCAGATACGCTAAAAAAACCCATACACCTGAAGTAAGACTCTATTTCTGAGATGTAAGACAGAGACTTCTATCAGACCTGATGTGTACATTCCAACTATCTGACTTGCACTTCTGTTGTGGTTTAACCCAGCAGATAGCAAAGTACCACACAGTCATTTGCTCACTCCCCTCTGCAGTAGAATGGGTGAGAGAACTAGGAGAAAATACAGCAGAGCTCATGGGTTGAGATGAAAACTGTTTACTAACACAGAGAAGGAAATAAAAGAAATAACAGTAATGATAAGTATATAGATATATACAAAAACAAGTGATATGCAAAGCAACTGCTCACCACCCACTGACCGATGCCCAGCCAGTCCCTGAGCAGCAGCCTCTTCCCAGTTAACTCCCCTCTGTATATATATATTTTTTTTAATCACATGATGTCATATGGTATGGAATATCCCTTTGGCCAGTTTAGGTCAGCTGTCCTGGTCCTGTCCCCTCCCAGCTCCTCGTGCCCCCCCAGCCTCCCTGCTGGTAGGGCCGTACAGGAAGCTGAGCAACCACAAAGTCCTTGGCTTTGTACTGCGCTGCCCAGCAACAACTAAAAACATCAGTGTGTTATCAGCATTGTTTTTCCCCTAAAACCAAAACATAGCATCATACCAGACGCTATGAAGAAAAACAGCTTCTGTCCCAGCTGAAACTAGGACAACTTCTTTAATCAACCAATAAGATTAAAGCTTCAATGTACATCATCATCTTGAGTTCGGTTTTTGACTGTTTACCATTCTGACATGGTGAGATAATTCATTCAGTGAATGCTGTGGATAAAATAAAAATATAGGGAAATAAACTTGAAGACACTGCAAGGAACGTTACATTTAACAGGATCTTAAATTCTACAAGTTGTCTGATGTACTTCAGATGCAAATAAATACAGTAATTTAAAACTGTAATTGTGAAACAGAAGTAATGAAAAGACAGGGTTTGCTGTAGAATTTAGTTAGGAATATCCTACGTGATCTAGACAACTAGGATGCCAAATAAACTTGCCATGTAAGGTAGCAAGAACAGAAAGAAGAGACTTTGAGAGTAGAAGCACAAATTCAAACCACAGAATAGTTACCTTATTTGTTAGTTGTACTAACTAGGGGTGGGCTCGTGGGATGAGAACAACGAATAGCTATACTTTTATGAATACTTAGCAAGTGAAATCAGGTATCCACTACAAGCAGCAGCTCTTCAAATTGTAGCTAAAAATTGATCAGGGACAGAACAAGTGCTTAGGTAACAGATTTGAAGTGGAAGATGGTTGACCTGAAAAATGTTGCACGTCTCAAGGATGCAGAGTAATTAACAGTGAATCTACCAAACATGAAGGCATACAGCTGTCAAACACTCCATGCTATTCTTCTGTACTGTTTCCATGAAAAAAATGAAAATTCTGGATCTTCACACATTTTGGAATCTGTCTTAAAAGGCAAAAGTAGGAATCAGCACTCCCCCATATGGTAACACCTGGAAAAATAATGAAATAAACATTTATTGGCTGTCCTTGCTTGCTCCTTACAAGGTGAAGAAAGTACGAGGGATAACAAGGAATGTTGGCTTGCAGGCAAATGACTAAAATGACTACAAACCTCACAATTTTTTGGCAAGACTGATCGGTAAGATCATAGGTAATAGCCTGGTGTACTAGAGAAATATATCTAGATATGTGTTCCTCTTAGAATCCACGCCTTTCTTACTCAGAAAGAACGGGTCTAGAGCCATCTTCAATGCCAGCATTGTATACATCAGGGAGATGGATGGAAGCAAACAGAAGCAAAACACATTTTGTCCAGTAATTGGGTCATTGTTTTGCATGCTACTGCAGATCTTTAAAAATAAAGACAACATTATAAATTCATGAAGTACTGAGAGCCTGCATAAAACACCAAGCTAGAATTCACAGTACTGTACGATACCAGAAAAGCAGCTGCACTTTTAGTTTGCAAATTCCTTGAGTACTCCAGACTCTGAATGTGCCAATGTTGTTAAAATCTTTCCGTTTATGAGAAAATGGATAAGAAAACACCACTTTCAAGCTGTGACATTTTAATTAAAAAAAAGACTTCAAAAACAAAGCTATCCAAAAGGATGGCATGAATGTATCAACCTGTAACACTGCCAACCTCCTAAAATACTTACAGTATTTTTTCCTCTAGTGGTAATGACAATAAACTGGTGTTCAGTCGACTATAAATAATGAGGACTTTTTCCTGACTCTGAGCCCAGATTAACATTTAAGATTTTTACTGCCGTCTAGCTGGATCACTAATCTATGCTAGTATAGGGCCAATAAATGAAGTGGTTATAAATAGTAAAAGTGGCTGCAATAGTGTAAAGCACAGCCAACCACAGGAAGGAGAAAAAAGACAGGAAACCACAATTTTCTTATTCTGTTCACATGTTAGTTTGGCAATAAGCATTATTCCTGTGTCAGCCTATCAACGTGACAGAGGGATAAAGAGTATTATTTTGAATCAACAGTATAGTTATTCTGTATAGTTATGTATTATACTTATACTATGTATATTATAATCACTAGCAGCCTTTTAGTTTTGCCTGGAAGAAGCCTTCAGCCTAACTGTGTTTTTGTTCTAAAAAGAGTGATCCTAACATACTAACTACACAAGGATTCTAACTCAGATGTGGTAGGGATTTTTTAGGGTTTTTTTGTTGTTGTTGTTTTTTAAAAGGCATTTCCATATGGCACAGTTTTTGTTTTGTTAGATACTGCACAGTTATGGGGGTGAGAGGGAAGAAGACACACCTGTCAGGAGAGGGGTGTTTTCCCTCTCTCTTTTCTCTCTAGAACTGTATCAAAAATGGCAGGTAGATATGCTTCCTGATGGACAGTATAGGATATTCTCTCCAGAACGTTAATCAAGAGAAAAAGAGTTTGCTTAACATGCTTTAGCAATATTCTCACATGACAATGACAAAACTGTTTCCTCTGCTTCTTCCTTCCATGAGTTTCAAAGAGAACCTTCACGGATTTTTTTCACTCTTCATCTCAGAGTCGGTCAAGAGAGGGACAATCCAGTTATGTATCCCTTATGGTAGGGATGCATATCTTTTTTTAATCACTCAAGATCGAAATTTCATCTTTCCTGATTCTTCTTAACATGCAGAGCAAAATTTGTGTCAGAAATCCCTGTACGGCAGGATTCTGGGTTTATTCCTCCAAGCAGGTGTTTACTTGAGAGTTTATGCATGTTCAAAATACTGGCTTCACAAGGGTTTCCTACACACTTCTGCTTTGTTCGCTGGAGGTCCTCTGTCACAGTCAGAGTGTATTCAACCAGACTCTAAACCAGGCATGTCCAACCCGTGGCCTAGGGGCTGCATGTGGCCTGTCCCCTGCTGCCTGGCCCCCATCAGTCAGCAACTAGCGCTGTCTGAGCTGCAGCCAGGACACGGGGAGGGTGCAGTGCCGTGCTAACTCAAATTATGGGAATAATTTTATGATACGTTGGCTAAACAGAGTCTTGTGAGCAGTGAAAAATAGGCAGCCTTGCTTCCTGTTTTGATAAAGGAATTTGAGAATAGGATTCAAGATTGTGGAAAAATGATAGATTTTTTGGTATATTTGTGACTATTTTCAGTTGACATAAACACATTGCCTGCAAATTTTCAAACAGAATGCACAGAGTTGCAGTCAGACATTCAACTCAAAGAAAAATTTGATCGTGTCTCTCTACTAGACTTTTAGAAGACCTGTCTTACCAGAGAAAAATATCCCTCGCTTCACAGTCATGCCTTATTCATGTCATTTCTTTTTGGCAGTACGTACATTTGTGAACAAATATTTTCAAGGGTGAAGTACAGGAAGAGTAAAATTTCATCAAAAATCTCTGACAAACACCTCAAGTACTCACTAAGAATTGCAGCCACTTCCATTGAACCAGACTGATGCATTAGTTTCACAAAAACAAGGTCAAATATCCCACTAGTTTTATGTTTTTGTTGCCTTTTTTATGTTTCAATAAAAATATAAAAAATAAAATAAGTTATTTATATACATTAACTACATATTTTATATGCAGCCCAATACAGTTAGTTCCTCTTCACTCAGTGCAGCCCAGGCAAGCCAAAAGGTTGGACACCCATGCTCTAGACCATGAAATCTAAAATCAGCCAGCAGATTTCCTTCTTAACTGGGCTGACACTGCTGACATGGCACAGCTCTAGTTCACTTTGAAAGGACACAAAGACGGTGAAGGCTGATAAGGAACAGTGAGCAATGAACCCTTACTAGATCCTCTTACTCTGTCTCCGCACTCTGTTCGCATCATGTCACTGCCATGGTGGCTTCAAGAGAAGAGATGAGCAACTTGCAGGGAATACGTTCAATGGCACAAACGGTGGAATGGAGTGGAGACTGCAGCCAGGTTCTGTGATTCATAATAGTTCCCTAGGCAACCCTAGGTGTTAGCAACATCAGAAGAATTTATGTACTGACTTGAAGAAGATCAACGCCGGGATGGGAACTTTGTGCTACTAAGCTGCATATTTGCTGGGCCAAGAGTCTGTCATTTTTATTTATTTATTTATTTTTGACAAGATTGCATTCTTTGGGTGAACTTTGCTCCTTATGCACTTGTTATAATACCAAATCACACCTCCATCCCAAATGCTACCCACCTCCACCCCTCACTGAGCACACATTCTGAATTTTTTAGCTTATACCTTTTAAAAGCAAAAGAAGAGAATTTTCCACCGATCATAAACAAAGGTATGTAAGACTACAGTCCCTCAGGCTCCGCTGGTAAGGTAAGAAATAGCATAAAAATGGCTTAAGAGAGGGAGGAGTGTCAGGAAAGGTACTATTGCAGAGAAGTCAAGAGAACATTTCTGACTTCTGCCTCTCTT
>WBMW01002489.1:519188-538113 GCA_013396635.1 Penelope pileata | reverse complement strand
TTTTTTTTTTTTAAAGCAGTCTTCTAGATCTGAGTCGTTGAGGTGGGGTCACACCTCAGGTGTGAAGTATTTTCAGCCAATTATTTTAGAACTCCTGGGTGCAGATTACAAAGACCTGTTCACAGTTTTTGTTTAGAAAAGTCTGTCAAGGACTCTCTGGCATCATCCTTGTAACTTCTGGATTAAGTACCTTAATTACCTGCAAGATATCATCTCGCTTCTACCTAAAAACCAAAGAAAATATTTCCTGTAATAATCTGCCTTTTCTATTTCAGTACAAATCATGCTACCGTTGTCACCTACATGACTGTTAAAAATGGAGAATGAATCCTAGCAATCTCATCTTTGTTATCTTTTGCCCTCTAAGTCACAGTTTTCTTCTCAGGTAATCAATTTTTCATGTCCCATTCAATGCCATTTCTCTCTACTATCCTCACACATATGCTTTACAGAAAATGAGGGAAGGCCCCTGAATCGCTTCTTTAACATTGCAATGAAAGTCAGACATGTTTTAACAGAATTTACCCTTCATGGACAACCTCAATAATAGTTAACTGCGATTGCTAATGTAATTTATTTGGGAAAATTCACCACTTTTTTTTTTCCTCTCTCTAAAAAATGGTTATTAATGGTTTCAAATGAAATGAGATACAAGGAAAAAACCATTTGGCCCAAGTTGTTGGCCTTAATTCAGAGTCCATTTCAGAACAGCTCTAGCAGTTTTAGTCTCCATCATCTCCTCATTTTAAGCTCAAACAGTCTGCCTGCCTACTTTGCCCCTCTACCTTTTTGTTTTCACTCTCCTTGTGCGAAATAATTTTTCAATTGTTGGAAACAGGATATCTGATGAAGCACTTTCAATTCACAATTGCAATGGTGGGTGTCCTGAAAACAGGAGCACACTTGTGGAAACAATACACAACCTTTTATACCCTACTTTTCCTGACTCCCTGTCCTGTTTCCCCATTGGCTGAGTACTTCAAGCGTACAATCCATCTGATGGGAGCTACTATTACGGAATATTGCTGTTGCTAACTTGCTGGTTCTTTAGAAGTTTCTGTACCTTCCCATTGTATTGTGTTACTGATATTTCTCAAGAACCTCCCTATCTTATCAGTATATCTGGAACAAGCAAGCAGAAAGGAGACTTTTCATGCAGTCTTGTGTTGGAGCAAGCAAGCAGTAAGGGGACATGTAGTGCAATTATTTCAGCATATGGTTTTGTGCCAGCATACAATAAGCTCCAGCTACTCCATTCTAAAACTTTCCACTTCTCACAAAACCACAAAGCTTTAACTCGTACATCTTTAATTAATCATAGTTTCCCCTCTGGATCAGCCCCCTGTCTACTGCCACTTTATCTGTATCTTGAGCTGCCATCTACCTTTACATGAGCGACTCTTTCCATGTTTTCCTTGGCCTGTTCATGCATCTCCAATGCATCTTCTTTAGCTCAGAGACTTTCCAGTTTATTTTCTTTAATCTTCTCCTCTTTCCTGTCTCCCACCCTGTCCAGTTTTTGAATTGTAAAATGGCGACAATGCAAATGCATTTGTGCAGAACTAGCACATCTGCTCAACACAGCCCGTTCACGCACTGCATGTGTTACTACAGCACAGTACATTATGAAATTAGGAGTAGTGTCATTTTGTTAAGATTTGCTGCTTTAACACAAGCTTTTTGTCTTCTGAGTTACCATTTGAGGGATCGGATCAGATAAATATGTTTTGATCAGTTTCCTGTTTACAAATACATCTTTGTAAAATTCACATAAAAGCACGCATGAATGTGCATTTATACTTAAAGACACATGTCAGATCAGCGTCCTAATCAGCTCTGCCACCTCAAAAACATGATAATTTAAACCACAATCAGAATAATGAAGTTTTTTCATAATACCACAAAGCCAAAAATCTCCAAAGAAAGAAACAAAAAAACCCACATCACTGGTACATTGAATTCAACCTCGTTAATTCTGCACCCTTTTAGAGGTAGGATCATGCTAGTGCTATGGCTCCGTGTGCATCAACTGGTGTCACTACAGAGACAAAATGGGTGCAAGACAGTAGGGGTTGGAACCAATCAAACACCAGTAACATCAACAGCAAAAAGTACATACCAGAATTTTAAATATTTTTTTTTAAAAGTCTTCAATTTAACTTATGCAAACATTTTGCAATAATTGCTAGTTAACATTTCCTCTACTGACAATGACCTCAAAATAATTACACCAAGAACAAGTGACTTCCAGGCTTCCCAGAAAATGCCTCACATTTTAATCGAATAAAACTGGCATTTAGCCAATGTGGGGGATGGGCACCTAAGTGGAGAAATAACTTCAAAGGTTTCTGAAACATGAATGCAAAAAATGAGTTGCTCCTCTTACCTGCTGAGACCTTGACACGTGCAAAATGAACTTCCTCCTCTGAGCAAGCCACTGACACTTAGCTCATTTGCATAAGCAAGAGCTACAAGTAGACTTCCAGGTCAGCCATCTTGATACTAAGATCTTGTTCTGTTTACATTGCAGCAGGAGTAGTATTTTCTATCCAGGCTGAGCTATGCTATTGTACCCTGTAAAAGCCTGCGGGAACTGCCACTTATCCAGGCAAGGGAATCAATGTATCACTGGCAGTATCACTGCAGCTGACATGCCACAGTTTCCAAGTGAATGTTGCAACTGCAAGAGTCCCCAGCCGGAACTCTTTGTGCTGCCTTCTGTGCTGCCAACTATTAGCACTGCAGCAACTATGTGCAGCGAGGTACCTCCCACATACCACACAGTGGTACCAACAGGCATAAATATATTACAGCTCAGCATAAGACAGCATGCTTAAAATAAAGAAGCAAGCAGAAAAACTCCTCGATGTTTTCACACGCTAGCAATCCAACGACCCCCAGGTTCCCTTGTACACCTATTTGAATTCACCAGCATGCCTCTGTGCTCAGAAACCAGGATGCTCCCGCAGTCCACGCAAAGGGAAAGTCCATGACACATGTTACTTGCTGCCAAAGCTGAGCCAGACTGCAGTTACAGCTAGCTGGCGCCAGTAAAAATTTACATAAAGGGGGCCTCATTTCCAGAGAAATTGCAGCAGAAAATTGCCAAGCAAAGCTCCCCACCCCCACCCCGAGACAATTACCAGTTCTAGAATATACAGCTACCTATCTGCTTAGTAATAATCCAGATCCATGTCAGAAGTCAAGTGTGGCTCTTACTGTTGATGTACATTAGAACTGACAACAGTCTCTGCCAGAGGAACGCCACTTTGAAGCAGGAAGGCTGAACGCTGCATTGTTCAGCATGACTTTGGTGAGCATTTTGTAGTACCTTAAGTAAGGCGGAATAAACGTGTATGCTCCAAGCTCTCACAATCAGCAATTGCATAACTGATATCCCCACTACTTCACAGCCTACCAGCACCCAACAACCATCCGCTCCAAAGTAGAGCGCATCCATTTTTAACCTGCTGGTGACAGGTAACACGTCTGGCCATTTTGTTTTCTTTACTTTTTATTTTTCCCCCTCCTCCTCCCTTTCCTCATGGGTCAGGTGGAGCTGTGTGCTTTATCTTTTCAAGTACGTCAAAGGGCACAGTGACAGGTAGAGAGAGCAACTCAGAGTTTTGCCTCACTCTGACTTCAAATAGTTAATTTCTTCATTCTTGCATTTTTTTCTTCCAGTCAAAGCCCTAATGTATTAACAAATACATGATATTTTACAAATGCCTACTTTAATAGTCATTGTATTTTTTTTTGGGAAAAAAATAAACCAGGCAGCGCTGCTTGCCAGCTCCAGTCCGGCAGAGGCAGAGCCATCTCAGGACCAGAGAAGTCTGCTTTGCAGGCCTGGCCTCTTCTAGTTCCCCCCACTGCTTCCCTTTAGAACGTGAACACTATCAGGGCTATATACAGCCAGGTTACTTCTGATGTCCCCCTTGCACTGCAAAAGGGTGACGTTCTGGATGGCTGGTTCTAGGTTGTCTGAACATAATGCAGTTTGCTTATTGCAGGGCCACAAAGATACCGATCTGGGGTCTGAAAGGATTCAGTAATGCAAATTCTTCTTCATTGGTTGTTACAGTTCAAGCTCAGATGTTGTATCCCCAAGCCTGAAGAGACGTGCAAGGCAAATGCTCGTGCAAGGCAAATGCTATTATTTTTCCAGAATGATTGTCGCAACCATTAACCATGTAAGTGATCTGATATTACTGCTCCATTATTTCACATACATCTTTTGATGTATGTTACTTGCAGACAGATTTGTGTACATTGGCACACTGAAGCACCGTGCAGAATACATCTTTCAGTGATGCTTTTGTCATGTGCAGAATGAGTCATCAGATGAACAAGCTCAGAACTTGGAAATAAAGGACACCAATTCTGTTTTAAAAAAAAAGAAAACCACACACACAAAACCCCCCTTTGCCTTACTTACTGTCCCCCTCCTTCCACCCCAGCTGTACAGCCTCACACACCAACATCAGCGTAACAGTGCACTCCTCAGCACACTCAGAGGTGCTATAAAAACAAGCTCCGTTTCTGCAGGGAAATCCAGGCCGGAGCTTGCAGGCAGCGCCGAGGATGAGCTCTCCAGCTGCTGGCTGGGGGAGGCACCACCCCGCTTCCAGAACGTTCGCAGCAAAGGCAGCCACACTCCCTGGGCTGCAGCGTCTCTTCCGCTCCTTGTTACACGTCATAGTGTGCGCAGCTAGCTAGGACAGAGCTAGTTCTCAAATGCTAAATGTTTTCATGGAGGGGAGGAGCAGTTGGTTTAGTATTCAGAAACACAGCGACTGAATTACAAGGAGCACAGGGGGCTGCCTCCACGACAGAGGTAATCTGAAGGAAGGAGAGGGCTCGCTGAGCCCCGGATCAGCTGCAGCAACATCTGTGCACTGCAGCCAAAGCAGAAAGACCCATCCTGAGAACTAGCAGCGACCGTTTTGTTGTTGTTTGTTTTTATGTGGAAGAGTAACATTGGGAAAAAACAAACAAAAAATCCACTAACATTCCCTTCTAATCTCCAGGAATTAGCATTACAAGGAAAAAAAATTTCTGGAATGGCTGCCTTTATTTCCTACACTCAGTACAGCCAGGTAAAAACAAACAGACCCAAGCAAAACAACTGCTCCTGAGCTCTCACTTTCTGTTCTCCAAGCCAGTTACCTGGGCATTTCCTTCAAACATGCACACAGTTTTCTAGTCTGATCAGAAATGACCTCAAAGAACAGATGTTACAGTCAAGGGTAATGAGGCCAGCTGGGTTCAACATAATTGCTACTAGCTGTAAGGTTTCTATTGGTACATAGGGTAGATAATATCCTCAAACTTTAAGCGTCACAGTTTCATTTCAGAATAGAAAGGAACAGAAAAATCTGCTGCAGAATAATTTGCATAAGCATTTCATCTGCAAAATTTGTCTTTAAAAAAAGTAAAAACATCACGAGGAAACCTGTCTTTAGTAGCTCAAAAGAAAAACAAAAAGTGGTGAAAAAAATAAAAAATAAAAAACAAAGAAAATGATATGTCCCTGGGCCCTCTTTAGGCAATACACATACATACAGTGCAAAACATCTCCTTCCCCTCTGACTTTGCCTCTCTTCCAAAGCATGAAACACAACAAATAATTCATGCAACAGCCAGAAGCTTGGTAGCTCTCTAGTTTTTCCTGCGTTAGTCTTCAAAAAGCACAGAAGTTTATGCTCATATCAGTAACAGCGAACTGTCTGTCAGATCCTACTCTTATCTTAGCCAGTACAGTTTACTTCAAAATATTTTACAGCAGAAACCTATGGCAACAGGAGGAGGAGGGAAGGCAGGGCTAACGCGAGTTGTGTCTGCTTTTCTACTATAGAAAAGGAGAGGGAAAGCATCTAAAGCAAGCAGTTAGAGGCGGCAGCGCAGTAAAAAATTGTGCTCCCTTTCTTCTAAGAAAGACGAAACACTGGTTGATTCCTTACTAACCACACATAAAGGTTTTGCTCACTTAAAGCTTACATGATGAATTTATTTAGTAAACAAATACTTAAAAATGGATGGACCTAAACCTGTGAGCCAAAATGATCCAGGAAGGAAATTAACTTGCTTTACTGATAACTCCTTTGAAGATACTGTGTTCTTGAGGAAACCATTGTAAAGTTTACAGCTAAAAATAAAGGTAAAATTTCACTTCCAAAATAGTCATACTGCGATTAAGTATTTAAGATTCAAAACAGTTTTAAGTGCTTCATAATCATTTTGTTTTACTCCTTAAGGAGCCAATCAATTCAGCTGTATGAATGCAATTTGCATGGACTAGAGTATTGCATTAATTGAGCAATCCATTCCAGTTTGGTTTGAATCCTGCCTGAAATTGCTTTCTCCCAGTGGATCTTCTGGGATAGAAGATGCAGCTGTGCAGATTGAGACAATTCTGAGTTTTAAGAAAAACAAAAATAATCAAACCATGGTAGAATGGTTCCAGTCATTTACAGTTCAGTGATGAACAAATGTACGAACATTTTCACAAAGCACAAGTAAGAAGTAGAATAGTTGTCTTGAATACAAAAGGAAAAACTGAACGTGTACACTACTTCAGAGTGAATTATTGTTGGGCATTTCCCTCAGACATTCACACCTATGCAATACTGCTGCCTTATTAGGTATTCATGTACTTCTGAAAGCCTACCCTTTGCAGTCATGCATCAGCAGTACACAACTAATCTTTCTAGAATGCAGCAAGTCTCAAAGGTGAAGAAAAATGCAGACAAGAACACAGAACAGTCTGACAGTCCATCCGTCTCACATGAAAAACATACAGCAGTCAGTTCAGTTGAAGTTGATAATTCATGATACAGAACTATTTCTAACTCAGGTCATGCACATCTAATTTATATATTTAATAAAAGCATCTCTTTGCATCTGTTAGAGTGCTGTGTTCCCATGCAGGTAGATCAATGTTTTGCATTTGTTCTTTAGTAGTTAAAAAGGAAAATGTTAACAACATGGGAGAGAGGGAAGAAAAGTCATTGTGTCAGCTATCAGCATCACTGTACATCAATCATTACTGCATACTTGGACTTCTGGAAGCAGGGATATCTCCTATCATAACACAGATATCAAGACCTACCATACGTTATGCATTCCAATGTCCACTTTAAGGAAGAAAAACATCCAAGCAAAAACCAGCCTATTATAAAGTAAACTGAAGAACAAAGGAAAGGGCAAACACCAGAGACAAGGAGAGCTTTCCTCTGAACCCTGGCAATCTCTCTGTGCATCATGCTTTATCTGTAAAATGGGAGTAAACGTATGTAGCAACAAAGAGCTTTGGTTCTTGGATGCCAAAAATGGCACAAAAAAGACTAGCATGTAAGACCTGGTGTCAATGTGCACTGTTGTACTTAAATCTAACACATGCAAAAAACCACTTCTTAAAATGAATGTCAAAAAATACGCTGCTTTCCCTTTCATGTTCCCATGAAAGAGGACTTAACCAAAAAAAAAAAAAAAAGGCAAAAACCCACAAAAACAAAACCAAACAGCAGAAAACAACCAATACTGCTTGATAATTTTCATGTATATGCATAGGAAAGCCTGGCTTGGACAAAATTTCATCCCCTTCATGATTACAAAGTAGAATTCATTCTTTATGGTAACAGAATTCCTTTCTCCTTGCTTCAAAGAGTTATTAACATCTGGAGTTAATCAGCAACAATAACTAACTAAAACCACACAAACAGAAACCTCAGTAATCATTTATAAAACGGGTGAGGATGACATGACTCAGTATCTTATTGGAAATCAGAAAGATTGTCAGGGGGATGGGAAGAAGAAAGTCCTGTTACATGATTAATATCCATTAAATACGGCACATTTTAGCGAGATAAAATATATTTAAGTAGAATTTATTATCAAAGTTCTCAGATGTTTGGAAGTGCCCAAATGGTTTTGAGTATTTTAACTACCTTATCCAACCACAAAAAACTACTAATCTAAAAACTTCTTTAAGTCAAAAATCTCTGAACAAAAGTCCACTAGTGATAAAACAAGTAACAGGCTACCTGCCTGCATTTCAGCATCACCTGTGATCATACATTTCCATTATTCCCATCACTGACTTGTTACTCTAAAACAGGAAAATCCTATGACAACTTACAGATTTACAGTTAGCTGAAGTCTACAATCAATCCGGCCTTAAATTCCTGTGTTTCAGTGATTTTTTTTTAATTACATTCTTTTTATGCCAGATGCCAACTGAGAACCTGACATGCACTATCTGCTCAAGATTATTTGTTTCTTCAAAGCAGTGTACTGCCATTAACACTACAAGATCATTTATGGGAACAAGTATTTCAGAACTTAATTTAACGACCAAGGGCTTTGTTCCAGAATATCCTCAAAGCCCCAGTCAACATGCAAAAACATTGAAAGAGTAGACTTTCAAGTATTTAGTATGGACTTCCACAACCTTAGCACTAAGTTCACCTTCAGACAGGAGAATACTATGACCCATATCCTGATAAGTTATTCAGCTCTTCTGCTGCTCCTGATGTTTCCTGAGAACTTTAAATAACTCCTCATTTAATTACTCTAAAATTAACTAACAAATTAAGACCCCACAAAGACCTTGAATAGGTATCTGAGACAGACACAAAACAGGAGAATAAGTGAGTTGATGAAAAGTGTCTTCTCTCTCACACTCCTTCACTGTTCTCCCCCCCACCTCCATAATGGGGGAAAAAAAAAAAAAAAACAGCACTGCTTTTCTCCCACCTTGATGCCCAACCCTTGACACCAATCCCTACCAACAACCTCTAAATGAGTTTCAAGCAGGACAGATACCCAGGCCGCCTTGAAGCAGTAACACGCACAGGAAACTCCTAGGTCACGTGAAGCCATGAGCACTTTGAAACTCACATTTTACATAAGAAACAAGAACAATTCACCTTGCATCTTTCATTGTATCATTTGTAGCAGTTCTGCAGGATTTATTCTACTATTATTCTTGAATAGCAAATAACTACTACCTGCAAAATAATTAATATTTACACGATCGTTGCTGTTCCAATTTATTTACGCAGGTTTTGCGGTTTTCATTTAACATTGAGAAAAATTAATATGTTGAAAATATATCAAATGTAAATCCAAATGTAAATCGATTATAAAAATGTAATGAAGATTATAAAGAGTTTCTTTTATATGTTAGTTAAAACACACAGCAAGGTTTTGAAAAAGGGGCAGCATGAAGTAAGAGCTCATCCGGCCTGGGGAGGAAGCGCGCCACAATTAAACCATTTGTTAAGCAAGACATGTGGGTGTGACCTTTGACCTTGTCTGTCCCACCCAATCTACCCTGTCACTGAGAAAGGACAGAGGTCTATGAATTAATTCAGCAAGAGAAGAGGGAAAAAAAAAAGCCACAACCTCTCCTGCTGCCAAAAAAAAAAAAAAAATTACAATACTTCAAAGTATTTTATACAGGTTAGAATTCTATAATTTTGCCTGATCAAAATTTGAAATTGTTTCTGAGCAAAGCAGAGCTGGTGCTTACCTCCAAGGTCTGAAGCATGTGATGCCAGCAGCTCTGCTCATTTGCATACAGTCAAGCTAAGCTGCTGCAATGAACACTGCGTCAGCCATTTTGCAACTGCACTGTCTCAGCTGCTCTGAGAACGTGGTTAAGATGGCTGCAGCGTGCACTCAAGACCTGCCATTCTGCGACAACTCAGCAGTGGATAAAACATTTATACAGCAGAGCACCTCCCTCCTTGCCACACTGCAACAAACAGCACAGGCAGAGGGGGGCCAGAGAAATGGTTTCTTTGGCAGACAAAAAATGGTTAACGCACGGCTGCAACATGACCAGTGGTGCTCTGAGTGGCTGCAAAGAGAAAACAAAAATAAACCAAGACCCACTGGATATTAAGAGAGGCAGCCTTGCTAGGTCTACGATCCAGGATTTGTGTCGCATACTTCAAATTCTCCCCGACTCCAGGCAGTTCAGAATCCATGTCACATATTAACAGCCACAGCAGAGCCAAATCACGCCTAGAACTGACAGATTAGGGAATAATTTTCAAGAGTAGCCTCATTTCATTCAATCTTTTTCCTCAATTTTTTTTTTTAAATAAAAAATTAAGAACAAACCTGTACATTTTTACAGTAGCATCTGTTTTGAAACATTTTGAAATATTAGCTGTCCAATAAAACAGTTTGTCTTGGAGGGAGAAAAGGAAGATAGCTTTAGAAATAAGGAAGCTAACAAAAACCCCCACAACTCGAGAACACTCCAGAAGCTCAGTCACCACAGAAGTCACATACCTAATTCTTAGGTAATGTATTGCATCACCTTTAGAGGTTTTTTTTTTCTCCCCCCTCCCCAGAGACACGTCTAGAATCCCTTCAGCAATTCTGCTAGTTCTGCTGTTGTTTTGGTTTTTAAGTCGTTTGCTCCTGAAGAGCTGATCTGGGAATTGGGGGAGGGGGAACGATGGGGGAGGTGAGGGAAGGGAGTGTTAAAACCAACACATGATTTTAATGCAAGTAGAAGATAATACACGTTCCCTTTTAAGATCTGTTCATTAACACCAATCACCTGCTCTCAACCAGGCAACAGTGCATGAGATCTGGAGGGAGCACTGCCCTATCTGCCTGGCTTCATCATGCAACCCTTCTAGAAAATCCAAACAACTGTTTAAAAATAACTGCAAGAACACGTGGGGTTATTGTGAAAGATATTAATGTTGAATTATTCCTAACCTTTACCAAAAAAGTCGAGCATGCCCTCCGTCCATTCTTTTATGAAAGTATCTAAGCTGATGGAACTGTGCATGCATCTGCTACCAGCTGGAGCTGGTTGTATCAGGACTGATTAATCATGCCAGCAGTAGTTGTTCAGCGTGCTCATCAGCGCTAGTATTGGAAATTTAAGTGTCTAAATGCACTACCTGGGTAACGCAAGGACAAAGAAAAAAACCTGGCTTACTGCGCAAGGGAAAGAACATTCATACACCTGTAACTAGCTACATCAATTACTATACTCAAAAGATTACATTAAAATATGCTTGAAGTTCAAATGCCCAAAAGACAAGTCTCTGAAGCAAATTTTGGAGGAGAACGACTTCATTACATGCCAGATGCTTTAAAAGGGTTACTTGCTGCTCTGAAGCTTTTCTTTGTGAAGATTTGTTACACTGAAATCAACTGTACGACAAATTCAGAAGATACGTTTTTGGATAACCAATTATAACCCCATGTTGCTTACTTTCAGCTTCATATATAAAACAACTTGAGCTTCCAGGGATTTACAGTAACTTGTAACATTCCAAAACTCAACTATTTTATCTATGACAACTATATGTTCACTTTGATTTCCACAGTAACAATACTTTAAATAAAAGGTTCTATATTTACCACACGTACAAAGTTCCTAGATCACAACCTGAATTGGGATCTCCAGAAGTTCAACATTAACCTAGAGGGTGGGTTATGTTGGGTTCTAACTGGAACCCAAGAGTTGCACTTGCTCAGTACTGTGTACATTTGGTCCTGGAGCTCTACAGATGGAAACTCGGTAACTTAAATAGGTGTAAGTAGTTGGTTAAGAACAACAAGAACAACAAAAAAAAACAGTAAAGATCACTTCCACTGACCCCAGAGAAAACAGGAACCACATCACACTGACTGCTGCAGTCAGTCAGCCCGTCAGAAGGCTTCGGGAACACAGAGGTGCTGACCTGTTCAGACAGACAGCTGGTCTGAAATCTGAGCGCCACGACACCATGGGCAACTACTTGGACTTCGGTGTACTCAACTACACAGCTGTGCTAATAATTTTAAAATATTAACCAAATTGAATATTAAAATTAACCAGATGTTTAATGAAACACAAAGCTGGGATTTAAATAACACCTGTGAATACTTTGGTCCAGGAACCATTAAAGTGAGCCCATATTAATGCAGAATTAGTATATTAGCATGGCATTGCTACTCCAAGTAGCAATAAAAACAGCATCTATAGAGGTTCTCCAAAATTCAGAAATACAGAAAATCAAACATTTTTTAAAAGGATACAAAATCAAATTTAAACTTAACTAGACACACACAATAAAAATTCCCAGCAACCTTAACTCTGCCCTCTTTTGATGACAAGCCAACCCACTGTGGCACCATTTCAGCGAGTTCAGCTGTTCTAGTCACAAGTTAAAAACAGAGCTTCTCTTTCCCAGCCTTCTCATGAACATCAAACAAGAAACTCAGAACTGTACCCTGTAATTTCTCTAACTGCTTCCTTGTTTCCCCACAGACGTACTATCAGTGGACACCCTCCCAAATGTCATTTAAGCGGGGTCAGATTTTATAAGTACTATGGCTCTCACCCTAAACAAAAAATGAAAAAAATAAAGTAAAATCAAGAGGAGGCAGAAATTTTTTGAATTTTCAGACAAGGTTTTAAGTAATTTCACATCGCAACAGCAATATAAAGGAGCCAAAGCATAAACCATTTCTTTTGTTGTACACCTAGAGATGAACCTACCGCGTATCACCCACACTTCTTTGTGCTCCAAACTGATGCTGGGTTTCTCATTTACCCTCTTCTCTTGAGCAGTATGTTGATTAACATTAAGTAAACAAAGCAATTCTTACACTTGATGAAATTCATGAGAGAATACTTGTATGAATCTGATTTCAAGTTTCAACAGAAGTCTATGGAATACTTCCTTTACTCCCATGGGCTCGTAGACTAACTTGAAGAAATACCTCACACATAGAACTGTGAGAACTTGTTAGGTAAAAATTACTTAAGCTATGAAGAAGTGGGGGAAAAAAATCTATGAGAACCATGCAGCAAGGAACTCTAGAGTCAAGGAAGTCAAAATTGTGAGTTCTTCCTCCAAGTCCTGATGGTAGGACCAACAAAGGGAAACTTTCAACATTTTCCCTGAAGTCAGCAAGCACGTATGCTGATGTGCCTGTTTGCTGCTAAAAGCACTCTGACATACTGTTGAAAAAATGAATATGCAACATTTAGGTAAAATGGCCTTCTGGAAACTGCGCTAGGTTGGAGACAATCACGGAAGGAACTTTCTGTCATGTCAGGCATCTTTTTTTTTTAAATTTAACTTTTCCTTACAGTATTGTGAAATTGAGGATAATGCACAGGACAGCACAAAATGACAGAGCATTGCAAATATGCAATTTGTTGTAACAGCTAGATGAAAGATTTGCATTCGTACCATTCATAAACCTCTGCTCTAAGGTTTGTGGATTAAAACCATTTTCAAAAATTGGATTTAGGGTTTTTTTCTATATTTAAAGTATCTAGATTACACATGTGAACTGTATTACTTCACCTAAGTATCTTAAATAAGTTATTAAAAAAATATTTTCCGACAGCCATCTAATTTAATTAGATCTCCTGTAACTGGATATTTGTTCCTGGAACAACTAAGAGCTTGTAACTCAGAAGTATGGTTTTTAGTCATTTATAACATGCACAGCTCAAAATCAAACATCTTAAACTCACCCACAATCAATTGGTAAGTTATTAATAAATCCCTAAGGAATACACAGGGCATTTATAGGAACACACACACACAGTGTTCTGAACCGCCTCAGAGTGACATGATGGAAGCTTACCAACAGGAAGCTGAAGATGAGGTATTGATTTAACACCCCATGGTTACTATTACACCTTCAGCTATAACACCAAAGAATCATTACTAAGAAAGAGGAGGGACGGAATGGGAGAGACAAACTTGCTGTTAAATACACTGACAACTTTTGAAGCACACCTCAGTGGTACCAAGCAAGGTAATGAGCGAGCAATACAAGTAACAGAGCTACAATTCCTGCAAATAAACAGCCTTGTTACTTTATGTCAGAGTAACCCCAGGTTATCATGGGTGCCTTACCACTCTGGGCAAGCCCCTGTAAGCTAGGGTGACTGTCAGTGCCCCTGTCCTGCCTGACCGGCCCGTTATCTCATCAAACAACGCGTTACCGTCAGATTCTCTGCGCCTCTTTCCTCAATGGGGATAACGACCATCTCCCCTCACCCCAGCTGCTTATTCGCACAACATTTTCAGGAATTGTCATCGAGACTTACTGCTGTCAGATGTACTGAAAATACACGTCTCTCAAGGTTTTTTGAGAAAGACCAACTGACGGCAGTCCAATTGTATGCAATCGTTGCCACCGTAGAAGTGAGCAGGTTTCTGATAGAACTTGCGGGGTTGTAAAGCAATTAGAACGTTCCGTCATGCACTGTATTGCAATTTTATATTGAAGATGAATGTCTAACACGTTCTTATTAGTGGCATATCACAAGCGTCATTTAATAACCTTATTAAATGTCCTTTATGTGCTTTTAGAAATTTCATACAAGCATTCATTTTTTACTTACAGCATTTTGGTTTTTAAGTGTCTGATGTAACCTCAAATGAAAACAGAAAACAAAGACACATAAAACTCAAGTGTAACTGCAGTTCTGCTGGCCATGGATGTTACAGTTTTACTGCATGCGCACAAAAGATGACTGATGTTCTGCTTTGACTAATCAGAAATAAAACCAACATTCACTAAAGACAAAATATGCAACTGAAGATAAACCAGACATTTCCAAATCCCAATCCCGTTGTTTACACAATTTCTTTCTTGTTTACAAAGAAAGAACTCATTGGTCTTGTTCAACCCTACCAGTCTAAAGTAAATTGATGCATTTGGTCGATACAGTTTCTGTATCAAGACTTTGCATCTCTGAAATGGATCACACACGTTTTTATGTTTTGATCTGCAGACAGAAATGAACTTGAATAATTAGATGCTTCCAAAGACTTAAACATCCAGCACAAAGTCAAGGATTTCCTAACTCCCATTGCTACAGAAATGGGAAGGGAGGAAAACCAAGCAAATAAGAAGGGTAAAGCACCTGAACACATTATGATAACAAAAATCTGTAATGAAAATTAAGACCCCAGAACGTTACGGAAAATTTTGCCTTTGAAAGGTACGCACAATGTTCAGGCTGACAAAAACAGACGCTCCAGGTTGTCCTGACTGAAAGCTCAAAGCTAAAATATTATAGTTACCTTCCCTGGGATCAGCCACAAAGCTTTAACATCCAAACGAAGAATGAGCTGCAGGAATTTGAAATATGAAGTATCACGCAATTCTCTTCTAAACTTTATTCAGAGATTAAGTCACTCAATAACTGTCCAGTTTAACTCCAGCCACTTGTATCCAGAGATAGGTCTTCCCTGAAAGCAATCTCTGCGCTTCTTAATGAGCTATCAAACAATAAATCAGGATTTAAAAAAAGAAAAAAGAAAAATCCCACATAACAACCACCACTCTATCCAAAAAGCAGATTGAGAGAGAGGTAAGTCTCCGCAGCTACAAACAATGCTTCTTCCGAAATCAAGGCAGCATTTTTTTCATATACTACAGGACACAGTGCAGTAAGAATAGATCACATTCCTGACTTACAGGTAAACAGAGCGAAAGTGCCATTTGTGCTGACCAGTTCGCAACAGCCACGTACACGTAGGTAAGTCTCTCACAGTAATGTCACAAACTGAATAGAAGCAAATAGCCCAGCCACAGCTGTAACTCACAACGTAAGAACACACTGGGCAAAGAAAAACATCACGTATTTTAATAGTTTTACAACTTGCAACTCATTTTCCTCATTTAATACCTCTTGGGAAAACCGTAATTTACATCTGTATCACTGAAGTAATTTCTAAAATAAATTCATAATATGAAAATGTAACCAGCACACAATATAAAAAAATACTAAGTAGAGAGCAAATGACAAAAATGCACTACTGCAAACTATTTAAGAGCAGCACATTAATCAAGTATCTTTTGGCCTTACTCTCTACATTCCATAAATAACTGAGATTTTTTACATAGATATAATTCCTGACAGGAAGTGCAGCTAAGCCTAATTAATGTTTACTATTAAAAAAAAATCTAGATTTGGGGAAATGGATATTTTCTTGTTTTGGGAGGATAATATAACATCTGGTTTAGTCAACTGCCTTTTGGCTTGGAAGTATCTTCTACTTATTACAAAAACAAAAGTCTTCTCCCAAAAATCACAGTCAAGCATGCCGAAAATGAGGAGTTAGTTACTAAGCAGAAATTAGTTACTAAAACGGTTTTAAAAATTGTTTTACATTTTAAACCATTAGCTAAACGTTCTGCAAAATCTATGTTTAAAATAATTTTTATTCATGTGTTGCTCCAGCTCTTGGCTAGCAAGATCACCTTCCCAGGTTGGGCGGAAAGCATTTGTCTATATGAGACTTTGCTGGCTGTCCTTGCATCCCAAATTTTGGAAGCATTACCAAAGGACATGTTATAGGAAACACATCATACTACAATTGATGCTGAGCTTCTACGTATGTGAAGTGGGCATAACAATGCTAGCTAAAGCAGGAGGTATCAGCAAACAAGGTATGCATGCATGTCTGTTGGGATTAGCATCTTACTGAAAACAGATTTTGTAATGGATGAGAAATGAGATTTAACAAGTCCCTCAATAATAGCATCAAAATGATTACTTGAATTCATCTATATAGGTATTGTACCCTACTATGAATCAATTCTGTTATGTGCGATCAATTTCAAACCTCTACAACATCCAAGATAGTCTTGTCAAAGTAATTCATACAGCACAGTACAGAATGGTGCCACATTATCACGGGAAACATCAGTTCAGCACTGCTACGCTTGGTGGCAAGGTTGCAACTGATAAAAAGACTTACTCTAAGCAATGTTGTAAGCCTAATTAACTAAAAATACAATAGTGAGAACATGAAGATCATGAGATTCTTTGGAAAGAACACAATAAGCAGCTACCTATAAACAGGAACAAAAAATTTCCTGTAATTTATTTATTCAGTATTTAATTATAAAAATGTACTGCCATCCAAAATGAGTAGTGTCATTCTTTTCCGGGTTATATGTACATAAGAACTTGATTTGACACTTGTGAAGCACATAAAACAGTAACAAAACCACCAAATGTGAGGAATAAACAGTGGGTTTAATTGCCACGATTCATGAATTGCACAAGTCCTCACGTAAGCATTAGTGAATTCATTTTATGCTGGTCCTGACAACCACCATCACTCCCATTTCAGTGATCTGAGAACTGAGAAAATGTCTTCCCATGATCACATACCAAATAGTAGCGTTGTCTGTGCATTCCCCCTTGCCCCCCAAGCATTCTTCATGTTCAAGGTAACACCCTCTTTCATACCTTCCCCTGGGACTGCACAAAGCAGTAACTAATCAGAAAGTCACACGTGTTTCTTACATTCACATAAACTCACCTGTGTAGCAAGTTCATATTTACATTTTTAATTTCAGATGTAATAAGGCATTAAGCGCACTCTCTGCATTTTTATTTTTAATGATTTATATAGAAATAATATTATTAACGGTAATAATTATAACCAGGAAAAGACTGGTATAGAAGATAACGCCCCAAAATGTATTCAGACTTGCAAGAGAAAGTCAAAAAGCACACTTACATGATATATTAATCTTGCAGATGCAAATCCCAACAAGTTGTTCACAATAATGTTATATTTACTTATATGACCTGGGATATTGACCAAACAGATGTTTACTAGTGTACTCCTACCTCTGCTATTTAGAAACCTCGTTAAATAAAATATCTAGACACACAAAGTGTTATTTTTCCGTTTTTGCACAAGGGCCGCCATTTTAGTGATTTTTGCCTAAAACGTTTTGAGTCGGGCAGTGCACGTCCCAGCTCTCCCCTGAACAATTCCACCCCATCTTTCCATCCAACAAACCTACCCGTGACAACAGCCACGCTGACGTTACCACACGCAGAGTTATTTTGACATTGTCGTTATGCAGCGGAATATTCTGATGCAGACATTTCCACTGGGTATCTGTCAAGGATAAAGAGATGGGAATGCCGCACCTCTGACAGGCCCTAATGTCACACTGGAAGCAAAATGTAGCGCTTAGCTATCAACACGGTTTCAGTATTTTAAATAAGTTCAGAGAATTAGAAGTGCAAGCGTGCACTCTTCACACGAGCCCCTGACTGGCGCGTCCGCCATTTTGCTGGACGTGGGCCTCTGACGGCCTGAGGCACCAACTCTGCTGCGCCTACCGAGGACACCACAGAAATATGGCACAACCGGGCCTTTGTTCCCTCACTGAACTCTCCACTTCTAGCCAGTTATCAAGCCCCACATGCTTCAGGAACTTCAACCTGAAGTTCCACCGGCGCACTGCTGAGCGCAGCAACGAGAGGAGCACTCTCCTCACTTTCCCCGCAGCCACTGCGCCGCAGCTCTCCAGAGAAACATCTGCTATACTTTTGCGGGAATTCCCCACAGGCAGACGGTACCAAGCAGGCAGCCATTTCCAACCCTGGCGCAGAGCATGGCGGTGCCTTCAAGGCTGCCGTCCCACCCCAAGAGCACCCCGCCTCACCTCGTGATGGCTGTGCAGACACCCACTGGGTGCTGCCCTGCGCCTGCAGGGCTCAGCGCAGTGCCCAGCTCTGCCCTGCCCCATGCCAGACCTACCTGTGAGCAGCAGCAGCCGCCGCAGGGGACCCTCCACGCGTGAGGGAGGGAGGAATGCGCGTTCCCGCGCCGCGCTCCCCACCTGCTGCCACCTCTGGGTGAAAACGGCAACGCGCATGCGCGCCGCCGCCTGCACTGGAGCCGAGTCACGTGCTCCCATGCAGTACGTGCGGAGCTGCGCTGCGCTGCTGAGCGTGTACGCGCGCGGCGCGTGTGCAAAGCTGCAGCCCCGGCGCATGCGCACTGCCGCCGCCGCCGCCGCGCAGGGCAGCGTTCCACATAAAGTACTGCCGCTGCCCGGTCGCCGTCAGAACGCGAACGCCGCCCGCCAGCGCCCCGCAGTACCTGCGCCGCTGCGC